>VZTY01019407.1:182857-233582 GCA_013400935.1 Turnix velox
GAAGCTCTAGCCTTCCCAAACCTAAATGTCTTGGAATAAGTAAAGGCTTCTCCACATCTATGAGTGTTACAAAACCCAGGAAAGAAGAGATATTGTTAACATACTTCCAAATAATAATTTTCTTATCTGCTCTTTTTCAGTCCTCTTTGGTTTTTCTTGTCTGCATATTGAAAGAAAATTATATTTGTCTTGCACAACAGTTACATTTCTATCACACTGATAATGTATAAGCACAATTTTGGTGAGGAGAATAAACTCACAGCAGCAGTTATTGTTAGTCTCTTGAGGCTGGGATGTCATGTGGCACACTAACCACAAATTTATCCTTCCCTGTAAATAGGAAAGTACTTACTGAGTGTTCTTTTTAAAGAGAATGGAGGCTGACTCTCACTTAGAAATCTGTACAATTAAAGCAACGTCTAATTCTCAAAGCAGTTTATTGACCTAAAATTTGAAGGAGACGTATAAATTCTATTGCAATTTTTAATATGCACACATCTATGTTTATCTAAATATTTAGTTATCTTGATATGTCTGTTGCTAATCCAAGTCTGCATCACAAGAAAAATCTCTTCCAATTCTTTCCAAAATCTTTCAAACATTTTTACTTACAATCATCAAAAGAAGACTGTGGAAAACTGCAACCATGTATTTCACTTAGAGAAGGTTTCAGGCCCCTAATGGATAGAAGATATCTTTTTATTCTAGTTAATCATGCTGAGAAGCAAATCTCTGTCCTCGTAACAGCCTTCACCAAAGAATTTAACATTCATCTTGAAGTTTTTTTGCAGAGCACATCCTCCTCTCAGTATTCCAGACATGTACCACAAGCTGGACTTCAAATGAACATCAAGCATGCATCAATGAACTTTAAGTTTCACAGAGGTGTCATACTGTGACTGCTGATCTAGAAAGTAAGGGAATTCTTGCAATGATTTAGATGGTCGATCTACTTTTTTATAAGCCAGGGAGATAAAGATTTGCTTAGTAGTGGGGAATTCTGCATGTTATAGTGTCTGTCCTTTTCCCTTAACCATGGCCACCTCTTAAGGCAAAAGGTTGGGAGCACTCTCTTAATGTGATATCAGGTACAATAAATGGTATTGATGCAGTCCCGCCAAGTGCCATGGAAAGAATTTCTGTGACGTGGTTTCTGAGAAGAGAGAATGAGTGCACAGCCTAATGCACTTGTGGGATTCACTGTAGGCATAGGAAGTCAGAGAACTTTGGAGAGTTTTTAGGATTTCCAGGGCACAAGCAAGTACTTTCCATCGCACAGCATATGCACTAAGCCCTGACTTTTAGATTGCTGTTGAGCTCAAAACCCGTTAAGAATCAGATGTCCTTTTCCTCCCTCACTACTTAGTGCAGTGAAAAAAGAAAAAAATATAAAACTACATATGGCATTGGAAAGTGATGGGTTAAGATCCTTCAGGACTGTCTATACAAGGTTCCATGTTTTCTTCATCCAATTTAGTTATAAATAATATATTTCAAATTAAAGAAGAAGCTGCTCTCCACTGAGTAACTTTTTTCTCTTCTTCTCCAGGTAAAGAGGAAGAGCACAAAGCAAAATCTTTAACCCATTTTTGATACCATTCTAAACTATAAGGCTTTATTCTTTTGTCTGTTATGTGATATTTGGTCTGTTTTTCCTGCACTTTGGTACTGTGACAATCAACACTGAAATGCTCTCGTTTCTCCTTCAATATCCCAAAAGACTTTCCATGTATATCTGAGACACTTGTTCTGACTTTCCCTTGTGATGTATGGAGAAAAACAAATACTTCTAGAGCACTGTTTATGGCCTCTTCTTTATACATCTGCATCTCTGTGAGTTGAAATTGCACAAAAACAGCTTTGTCTGATCAGTCTATTGTTCTAAAAAAGCTGAAATACAATTGTTTGCATATCAAACATCTGTGGTTAGCCAGGTAAATATGACTCCAAATTTGGATTAAACTGTGTAATTTAATTGGTAATTTCCTGCCTTTAAGCTGTTTTGCTACCAGAAGAAACATTGTTAACTTGTATATGTTATGATATGGAATGATTAAACAATGCTTCTACATAAATAATTACTATTTTCTCTGCATGAAAGAACAAGTATTAAATATTAAACCATTGATAGCACTTAAATGGAGGAACTACTTTTTTGTCCTTCATGCTTTGTTTTATGTAGGCTGTTTCTGAGCACTCTTAGACTTATGTGACTGACAATGGAATATAGACCGAAAGATGCTGAGTAGAGCAGAAGGACTGTATTTATACACATTTATATATTTTCCTGTCTGGACTCTTGTTTTGCCTTTTAGTATACAGCAAGGGACATTGCTGATTGTGTAGCATGTGACCCTCTGAAATTTCATGCTCTTCTTAGCAGAACCGGCCTTTCCTCAGTTGTTTCTTCTGTTAAATGTAAGAACCAGGTTCTATTTCTCCAGCTGTCTGAATACTTTCTTATCCATAGAGAATGCCAGTAGTTTTGAGAGTTCTTATTGCATCTAAACAAAATCTATATCAGTACAGAGATATCATCCTTTGTGAGACCCTATAAATGCTTGTTTTTCTTATTTAAGGTTGCATTTTTAACCCTTGGTTACTAATATGTGACTAATACATGATGTCAGTAAACCTTTTTAGTGAGAACTGATACCATTTGAATTTATCATTAGTATCAGATCAAGCCTTCCCTTATCCCCCTATTCTTTTTACATCCTATTTTTCACTATAATTTTGTCCCTACATATCTATGCTATGCTTTTTAAATACCTCCTTAGTAACCCAACATCTGACTTGTTTGGAGTATGTAAGATTTAGTAAAACTGGGCTCTTGGCACTTTTCCTATTTTTCCCCCCTGGTGAGAGAATTTGTAATAATGTCCTTAATTTTATTTCTTTAAGAGCATTTGTTTTCATTAATTCTTTGTTTTTTATTACTTTATCACTTTACAGTTCCTCCTTATTAATTATAGACATATCTAGAAAATTCTTCCTCTCTTTTGATCTTTTCTTCTAAGAAAAGAATTTATTGCTAAAGCAGAGTATTGCACTCAGTGAGCTCAAAGGATTTTTTAACCTCTGTAACAAAATTTATAAATCCTCATATCTGTGGAGAAAAGTCTTAAATACAAAGCCCAGTATAATGAAAAGTATCAGACAACATTAAGAGAACTAAAAAGAATAACAAATATATTCATTATATCAATTCCAAAATTTTGGAGGGAATTGACATGCAAGAGCTTGAGTGCCTAGTATTGTGTGATCTGTAATATATCTTACAAAGATGAAGTTCTTTTAGTACTGACATAATATCTGGTAGTAATATTTTTAAAAAGGAAAACATTTAAACATTTTATTATACATTTCTTACCATAAGAATGAAATTTCAGACAGTTTTTGTTTGCTAATGTTTAAAAGAGTTTAGCTCAGAAAGAGTTTCTCTGCCTTTTCTGGAAGACCATGCAGACTCAAGTTAAACAGTATAAAAGCAGAAGTTAAGAACTTGTCTTTAAATTTAATAGTAGAATTTTTTCTTTGTCAATGTACAAGTAGATGTAGAAATTCAATGGGTTCCCAAGAATGAGTACATTATCAAAACACGTATCTGTCAAATCATTCTGAAAAGGCAATGAAACAAGCTGTGAAACTGTAATGTTAGAATTGCTAATAAAATCTATGTCAGAAAAACCATTAAAAGATTTGTTGTTCATCATGGAAATGTCTCTGACAACCCTCTGCACCTGAGAAGAGTGAGTGTAAACACATTTCCTATGGCTGGAGCAAGGACAAGAACCAAGACACATTCAAGCACCATTGTTCCTCTGCCTTTTGCTCCCTGTTGTTCACACTATGCTCTCCAGTCTATGGATTTATAAAAACCTGCAGACACTCTTGGTGTAGTAAATAATCTCCCTCCTTTTTTCCAAAACCTCCTAAGAGCATTACCAAAATTATATAGGAATTGAAAATTACCTTACCAATATATCTTTCTATGCACAGAAATATGAAAGAAAAAAAGAAATCCAAAAGAAACCCAGAAAGATGTAGAGCCTGAGATAAACTGGAGACTGCGGGACACTAAAGTTGAGGCAAAGAAAATTGAAGTAACATAAGTATCCTCTACAGATGGATCTGACTTTTCTTTCAATGATCTTCCAGTGTTCCTTGAGGAAGAGTGGTCAGTTTTTTCCAAGTGGAAGGACATAAATAAGCTTTTTGTCAGAAATCCAACAATATTTTCCTTTCCTTTCTCCTATACAAGCTGCTTTTAATTTCAGTTTTTTGAAGCACAGGAGGAAATTATTTAAGTAATGCTATCTGCTATTAGAAGGTAAGAAACTAAGATTGAGTTCTAGTGTAGCTTTTCATTACATGTAGAGAGAATGTAGGGAGCAAATGAGGAGTGAAATTTTGTTACAAATGTTACCTCTATTCTGCCCTCCCTGTCTTTCCTAATTTTTCTATTCCTTCTGCTTTTCTTTCCACTTTTCCTTCCTCTCATCCGCTCTCTCTTGTGCTTGTGCTAGCTTTATGTTAAAAGTCTGTATCTTCCTGTCAGCAAGAATCTGCCATAATTTAAAAGTGATAACAGAAATGCTAGTGAACAATTACTCAACTATCTGATATGGCAAAAGTGTCAGAATAGAAATGCTCAGAAAATTGCATGCAACTTATAAAATGCAAATGAAATATATAATGTCCCGTGTGGAAAATGAAAGTGCTGAGCTCAATACTTGCCCTTTACTTGCCTTTTACTTAGACTACTACTGCTGAAAAACTAAGTCATAAACTCTCTTGAATCTCATCTCACATTCACTGCACATATAATGGTGAAGTACTGAGGCAGCTGGCTTCTCTGAGAACGTAGGGAAAATGAAGCTTCATAGTATTATTTTATCCGGCCCACCTATTCTTCAAATTATTTAGCCTATATTGTATGGTAAAAAATATTCTTTCAGCTGTCTCTTATCATTACTCGCTTTTGACCCTATCAACTCTTTTTCCTGCAACAAATAATTAACAATATGGACTTGCAATAAGAATTAGTACTTTTTTCTTACATAGTAATTTTTTTTGCCTTCATTCCCTGCTATGAGCTGGTGTATCTCCTCACCTTTCCACCTGCTATTACAAGCACTCAGAGTTCTTAGAAAATTGCTGGGGCTTTTGTTTTTTCATTTTCTGAGTAAAAGAAGGAGCTGATAGTACAATACACTTCCATAACTTCTGGAGAATTCCCATTGGACTGACACATTTTCAGTTACATAACAAGTTTGCTCTTGTTTTAGACTGTTTTCTTTTTAAAAGGAAGCCAGAGCAGTCCAATGATTTTTTAAAGTAATGCATGTTAAAAAAAATTGGTGATCTTAATTCTTCACTGTTTTAATACTTTGTGTTTTGGCAGCAGGATTGGACTGGGTGGAGGGGCTGTCTTATGTCAGAAGAGTGTTTTTTATACTTGTCATGAAAATCTGCTTTGCTATGTCTCCTGAAAAATTACCAGAGCAGGAATCACATCATTGGTGATAATTAGAAACAGCTTTTAGTCATTCTATTGTCCTGAATGAACCCTGAGATAGAGCAGCATCTCCAGTGGTGCAATCTTTTCATCACAGGGTTACAGAAGAAAGTGAAAGATTCTGGCCAACATCAGCCACAGTCAATGAGTGGGAAGTAAGTTAGGCATGCTTGTGGTGGACCTTCATGATCAGTGTAAATATTTCTCTTGAAGGAAGAAACTATCAAAATGGTACATAAAAAAAGGACCAAATCAAGAATACAGGGAAAGAAAGAAGTGTACTTAGCAAGCCCATGAAGACTGTAGCTCTAGAAGATGAGATGAAGTGGTGAGATTAGTTGATGCACTGCTTGGGAAACTATATGGTTAAAGCCAGGGACAGATCCTTAAGCAGGACATCTTTAAATGCATATCTGGCCAAAAGAAACAGGGCCAAATGAACACCATGACACTGCAATGAGTCTGAACTAGGGCACCACAAACACCCAGGAAGCTTAGGGGCCTCCCTGTATACTGGAGCATCTGGAACAGATTACTTTACCCAAGAATCTCATCATCTCAACATACTCTATAGAGAATCCAGAAGCTTGCCTCAGAGCTGTGGATTGCATTTGACATTAAGACACTCAGCCACTAGCCTTTGCAGTGATCTTCCTCCATCCTCCCTGCCAGAGCAACTATCTACTTTCCTTTATCCTGTATTAATATTCCCCATATTGATGTAGCCATCAGGCAAGTGGGAAGTCACTGTACTGTCATGGACAAATCCGGAATTATCACAAATTCAGAACAGAGTGCTTGTTCTGGGCACAATAGGCTTAGGTTTGCACTGTTTGTTATGACAGGGAGGAAAGACAGAGTTAGTCAAGCAATCTATAGAATATTAGTCAAGACAATCTGTACATGGTGTTTATAAAAGCTCTTTTGTAGACATTTTTGTGCTGTGAAAAAAAAAAGTCTCAAAGTTTGGGTAAGAATCAGGCTTTCTTCTTGATATAGCCCATCTACAACACCGAAATATGCAGGTTTCTAAAGCCCTAACACTTCTAGTTTCCAGCTGCCTTCCATCACAGCAACTGGGTGTCTCTGGGTTTTTTCAGTCTCCTTAAGAAAAGCTGTAATCTTTACACTGGAGGAAGTCCCAAGGCTGTCAGTCGACTTGCCTAATTATGTTGCCAGGCTATGTTCAGTCCTCTCCTGGACTTAGCCTAAAATCCCTTATTTCATATTTCAGTTGTTTCTAGGGAAGTCATTTAAGACAAATATTGTTAATATTTTTAGAATTATAAACTTGTATTTTTTCTTGACTTGAAGATAGCTGGCTGGAGTATCATCAAACATACAAAAATAACAAACAAACAGATATCTTATTTGGAGGCAGGATAATATGGAAAGTTTCCCCTGAGGGGGATGATTTAAAATATTATACAAGTGTGAATGTTAGAGGTTATATCTAAAACCATTTTGTGTTCTTAACTATTGTGTTTGTTACCATGTGTTTAGACAATATATTTTTATTTGGTACATTTCATACACTATACATAGTCCAGCTAATCCCTGCAGTTCTATTGTGAAGTATTTCCATATAAGGAAGAAGAAAAAGGCCCTTATATTTTCATACTCTATTAATTTATAGTTGAACTTCAGGCCACGTAATGAATCAAACAGAGGAAAGTGATTGTACTCTTCTGTACATTAAAAGCAAATCACCAATAAACATTCAGCTACATTCTTGAAAATAGCTCTAGCAATGCCACAAGTGCTAATGCTGTTTCAACAAAACCAAAATGTTGTGTTTAATATTCTACCGTTTATGATGTATTACAACATTCCAGGTAGAGTATAGTGAACAGAAATCAACAGTTGTTTTAAAACCTCTACTTGTGTCTGTAGCCAGAAAAATTATTTTGTTTCTCTTTAAAGTGATGTCACTAGAAAACCAAAATTATTTTTACAAATCGAGCTGTGCCTGTCTCATTTGCAGTCCTTCCTTCTTTGGTACCATAAGACTCTTTTTGAGTAACGTCATTGTTTAGTAGCACATTTTTAAACAATGCCTTTTTCAAACCTAGAAAGTTATAGTTATTACCCTGCCTGGGAGAGCATCCTCATACCAATGTGACATGAGACTGTAGCCTGAACAACTTGTTTCTGCAGTGTTGTTGTTGCTATAGAAACGGATGTGCAATGCTTCTTGCTTTACTATAACACAATTAAGCATATTATGGCCTCTTTAATTGCATTCTTTAGGAGTCACCACAATCAAGGAGGCAGTATCAGCCTGAATGGACCTTCGCTTATATTCAAATGAAATTTTGAATCATTATTGCAGGATATTCTTTTCCATATTTTAACTGTTTATTTCTCTTACAGTTCTCACAACATGAGGTTAAAAAAAAATCTTAGAAAAGTATCCAATAAATTGCTGTAATTAAATGACAGAAAGACAAAAAACTAGTTTAGGGGCTTTCCAAGCCAGCAGATACTATAATTTGATCTTGTGGGTTGCAAGCTAGTAACAGTGAAAAATTCCTGAATGAGAATATCCCATTTTCTCCTACATCATGGACTTACATATTTCTTGACCTCATTCTAAACAGCTAGGACACACTGATAATAAATCTAGATGTAATTATTTCTTATAATGGTGGTTCTATCTTCCTTATTTGTAGTTTGTAAAATAAAACTGCTGCTTACCTTTTTCCCCCCCTGCTGATATGGAGTCACCTTTGTAGTTTATATGCTGCTTAATGAGTTACTGAACTATTGTCTTCAAAGGAAAGCTCCTTTGTTTTTGGGAAGAGGAAAAAAAAAACAAGAGCACAAAATCTTTTATAATGACAAGCATAGCTTGTGAAAAGAGAGAAGAATGAGGGGAATTTCCAAGGTTCCGCTAAGTTTAAATTCTTGTGCTGTGCTTTAACTACTCTGTCTCTAACAGAATTTTGTCTCTAATCTGTTATCTTACACAGTCCAATAATGAAACCCCAGCCACAGAGAAAAAAATTGCTCTGGATTGTGTTAGGGAAGTAATCAAACAAGCAAAGCAAAAGCAAGCCAAGTCAAGCCAAGAAATGCATCAGGTGAAAAGAGGAATATCACGTTGAGAGTCCTTGCTGGATCCCACCTAGCAAAACCATTGGAATCGTTTTTCATCTTCCAAACCGTGCATTGAACCAGGGCATTCATTCATAAGGAATACTAAAAGGCTCATGCAATAAGAGGACCTTTTTGGAGTAGGAGAGCAAGGAATTACAGGAGGAAATGCTTTGAACTGATCATAAAGGCAGAACTGAAATGCCAAGCAGATTGTCTTGTGAGGGATATTAGAGACAAGTCACAAAAAGGAGCTGTTTACAGAGCAGACAAAAGATGGAAATACTTGAAAACCAAAGACAGCTGTGATATGGTACAAGCACTGTGATTTTTTTTGTGTTCAAACACAGATCATTCTTGTTCAAAATATTCTCACTAGTACCTCTGTTACAATCACAACCATTATTGATCTTTACCATTATAAAATATTTGTGTACTTCTCTGTCCTTGCAATCTAGCTGAGGCATGGGGTGTTCCCAGAAGGACCAGTCAACTGGACTGATTTCTCAAAATCATCAGGAAAGCCAACAAATCCAGACAGAAGCTATGGATGGCCATGGTGACTGGCTGGCTACAGCCAAGGAGGCAGCAGGCACCAGGCACTGTGACAAAAGACATGCTATGACTTGTCAGAATTACTCCAGTCTCAGACACATTAGCCATACAGCAGCACATTTTTGGTTGTCTGACACCCTCAATGTCAGTGATTAAATCTCCTCAAAGGCTCAATCCAACTTGGGTGCTGCTATCAATCACCTGAACAGTTCTCTGCTCATGATTCTTTTTGATAGAGGCATTAGCCATATCCATTGGCCAAAGGATCAGTTCAAATCTATGATCCGAGCATTTGGAGGAGAGAGTACATAAACACAAAAGACTACAGAGCAGTCAGCAAAAGATTTCAGCTTTAGATTATCTATCAATGAATGCTTAATTCATAAGAACTTTTTTTCAGCAATGATTCATGTGTATTTCAGCAGAATAACTTCAAATCTGTTAGGGTGAGAGAAATCAAAAGGAGTTGTGGAAGAAATTGAAGAAATAATCATAAATAATTTCTATGTATTTGTTATTTCTGTATTTATATATGACTCATTTATATTTACTGCCTTTTTTTCTTGCCTTTGGGAAAAAAGGAATGATCCTCTTACAGAAGGATGATTAACTAAGCTGGTATGTGACAAATATTTAAAAATGAATGGAGTGAGACCAAACCTGAGCAGGGCACTTGGTCAAAATGGCCTCCTCCTGAGGTCTTTATCAGCATTTTTTCCATTAACCACATTGTCTGCCTGTCTAATTCAGTAGACTTTCATTATGAGAAGACACAACGTATGTTACTGTCACAAAAGGATATAGTGTTTACTCCAGCTTTATCAACAAAGAAAGACAGTTCTCCAGATTTTGGAGAAGTCCCATGTAAAAAGTTGTCCCATCTTCCTCTCCCACTACCAATCCCAGAATTGTTAACGCTATACTTGCTTCTGTTCTGGAGCCTGGTGAAGCAAGAGCAATACTCCAGTCCCTTCTGGCTTAGCTATTTCACTCAGTAGAAAATGATTACATGTTCAGTATTTGATATTTGAGCATGACTTCACAGGCTAGTGGATAGGGAAAGAATCTTCGATTATCTGCTCTACTGAATACTTAACATAGAGTACTGATTGTTTGCTGGCACCTAGTCTCTTTGTTTAAAGGAGGATACTATATGCTGGAGGGAAGCTGTTACATTCATGTTTGTTGGTCAAGCAAAAATGCATTTATTTCATAGAGGGAATAAAGGTAGTTTCAATAAGAAGTAGTGATGGGAACTTATTTCATTATAAGCTATTGTTGTATTGTGTGGAAGTTTGGAGAGAATAGATGAGAAAAAGGGCAGAAAATAAAACCCTTTTCCTCTTAAAGCCACATTTTGTCAGAAAGACTCAAAAAAGCAGCTAGTCAGGAGCACTCTGAACAGTATCATCAATTGGAACTGAACTGTCTGGATTTCAGTCCTATTTTCACTGTGTCTTATTAGACACCTCAATGTCTCCTTCTGCTACCTGCTGTTTTTCGTGGATCTGAACTTTAAAATGAGCTCCTGTTTCTATGATGGACCTTATTTCTGTGAACTTAATTTTCTCAAGTCATTTACAGAAGGCCTGAGCACTGGAGCTGGGATTCCACCAGGCAGAAAAATTATTTCAAAGAGTTTGTACAATGTTAACCCTCTGCATTTGTCAGGAGGCTCACTGGGATCTGATCCCAAATGACTACTTCTCCCAAGAAAAAGCATAATTTACAACAAAATGAGAATGTCTGAGATTAGGAAGATATTTAATTATTCTTTTGTTGTTCACTTGTAAAATGCAAGGGTTAAAAATATCTTGTTCCTATAAGAGTGATGACAAAAAAAGGAGAATAGCTTCAGAATTTTCACTTCATCAGGTAATTTTCTCTCCCTGGACTAAAGTATTAGCTTTCTTCTACAATTCAATGCTTCAATCTTTATGTTCATTTGTTTTCTGTATGTTTTCTTCAGATTACAACTGTTCATGCTATTGTGACATATTTCACAGTCCTGGTTGTGGTTAGCTAGGATGACTATTAAGTTCTGAAGTGTTGAAAAGGATATTGTTTGATACTAAAAACATTATATTCTAAAAACTATAAAATATATTTCATATCTTTAGCCAACTTTCAGGGTTTTACTTATTCTAAACATACATAAATGGGATCAGAATCAACTAATTTTGTCAACAGCAATTAGATCCACTTCTATGCATGGTAGGGCAGGGCGTAATGTAGGATTTTCTTAAAAATAATATGAAGCATCACTTTTTTATCTCCTTACTGTCTTTATGTCTTTCTATAGGATAATCAGACCTCTTGTATATATACTTGAGTGGGGGTTTTTTGCTTCTTTTTTGGAAGAAGATATTGTTTCTAAACAAAGATTTTACTTACTGGATACAGGCAAATGTGTCTGGGAAGTAAATCTAGCTGCAGCAATAACTTGGGCTCTGAAGTTAAGCAAAAATTCACTCCCTTCAGTTGTCTCAGTCTGAAATATTAAAAAATCACTAGTGCATATTATTCAAAACATGTTCTTCATATTAGAGATACAAAGAACAACATCAGTTTGGGAAACCACAAAAAAGAAAATCAGTGTATTCTGTTACCATCCATTATTGATTACTGTTATTTTTGTGAAATAAATGTTCTGTTGTAGTGCAAGTAAAATGGACAGCCAATGTTGATGTAAAATAGAACAATGGCACTTAATTGAGTTGCTTTTCCATTTTTTTTCTTCTTTATCCTTCTTTTTTTCTGCTACAATCGCAGAAGTTAATGCTGCTGTAAAATTCAGAACACAATCATTCCTTTCATGCAGAATCTTTGTTTCTTTGCTAACAGCTCACATAATTTCACATCTGGGTTTTGTTTTCTATTTAAAAAAATAATGTAGAGATTAATTTATAAAGCCATATTAAAGGAGAAATCTAAGGCAGATATTTTGATTTGCATATTGTATGCTCATGTTTTTTAAATAACCGCTTTTTATTATCACTGCAGTGAATCTAAAATCCATATTGCAAACTTGGGTATAAAATACCATCCATAGACTCTGCTTGCTCTAAGAGCATTAGGTGTAACTACCAATAGGCTGTGACTATGGACATTTCTCTTGTTAGTACACAAATAGTTTGAACAGTCATGAAACTCTTCACTGTTCTAATCTTGTACATATGTTGCAGTTGTCCATCGCTACTGGTATATGCAGAGAAAGGAAAAAAAAAGCAACATCAGACTAGAGACTCAGCAGTAAGGTGTTTGAAAAGGCTCCCTCTCCCCTGCACTATGGTAGACATAATTTTTATTGGTTGCACATTATTCTCAGCATCATTACAGAGTCTCTGCCAGTGTCAGATTTTCTATGTGTGTTAACTATGCAATGATCATTGCTCATTTCTTTAACTAAATGTTTTTTTCCTAAAAAACATTTTTTAATTTAAAGCTGAAAATATTTACTCAAACGATAATTAAGTTGCAAAACCTGCCTTATTTACAGAATGGAAATAGTAAAAGAGAAACTGAGAAGTTAATGGAATTTTCCTTCTGTCAGGAGAATGTCAGGTAAAGAAAGGAAGAAGTTTGGATTTTCCTGGTGCCATTCTCTTGCCTGGAATATTTCATGGCTGGAAGAGTTTAGGGAAGGCTGATCTGCTGTCCAAGCTTTCTCTGGGACCAAGGGCACAGTTACTAGAAGGGAGAATCAATGACTCTGAACTTACAGATTTCTTCAGGATGACTGGCAATATAGGCATACTTCTGAAAAGCCTTTTCAGTACAAGGCTGGAAGTCAATCAACTGAAGAATAGACACAGCTGGAGAGTAGTAGTATATCTCTTTCACACCACAAAGAAATAATCAGAGTGAGATCTGGATGAAATAGGTCTTTGAAGAGAGCCTGGCTTAGGTGAAGAATTCATAATTCTCTGCAGAATTCATAATTCTCTGCATCTGAAATCCATTAATTTAAATGAATGCTGTGATAATTGTGATGCCAAGAGGTCAGTCAGGTAATATGGTCACTTTATTATGGTGTTAAGTGGGTATCTTCTAACCAAACTTGAGATATGTACTGTATTTTGCATATGAGTGTGTTTTCTTAGGCTTCCTATAGAGTCAATAAAAATGAATTCCTAGTTCTAAGGTCACAGACAAACCACTCCAAATTAGACATGCAAAACATCACCTAAATTAGGAATCTAGAAATGTTTGACTCTTTGTACTTATTGCCTCAAATGTAAAAGACTGTGGTGATGTCTGTGATGTTTGAGTGAAGCAGACTGCACTGTATGTCTCTGATGAGCTGAACATAGAATCATAGAATGGTTTGTGTTGGAACGGACCTTAAAGATCATTTAGTTCCAACTCCCCTGCCATAGGCAGGGACAGATCAGGTTGCTCAGACCCTCAGCAAGCTTGGCCTTGGGTATCTCTAGGGATGGGTAACCTGTTCCAGTGTCTCACCACCCTCATGGTGAACACTCAAGTCCTTCCATTTTTTCCCTCAGTTTGTCTCTAGGCAGGTTCCACACATTCCTCTTTCCCCCATTTCCCATCTCTGCCCCACACCAACCCTTTTCCAGCCCATTTTCCCCCAAGCCCCCCACACCTGGGCTCCACTGAAGACTCCTCCCCTCCCCAGCTGTTCCCAATCCACCCTCCTCTCTATTTAACAACAGCAGGGAAGGGCAGCAGCCACCATTTGCNTTTCAGCTCGAGGTGCTGTGGTTGTAGTTTGTGTGAGTTTAGCCCCAAGGATGTGGTTTGTCAGGAGGCAATGTCTCAGCTCACAGCAAGGTTTAGTCCTGCATGGCTTCCACCAGGGTGGCCGAGCTCCCGCCCTGCCACCCCCCTCACATAGACCTGAGCCTGCCGCTGCTGACCCATATATTCCATCATTGGAATATGTACATCATTTAATACGTACTTTATTGTATGAACTGAAGAATAATGAATACTTACCTACTCAGTTTAATGAAACATGCTATTCAAAATTCTGTGCAAGTGCCTAAGCAATGTTTAAGTACTCTAATCATGGAAACTGCTTGATCATCACTCCTACTTATCCACTACAGAAAGGTAACCTTTTGCCTTAGTTTCACATAATCACTGCAGAAACTCTCTCGTTTAATTTCTTGTGTGTCCTCCCTGGAAATCTTTTGCTTCTGTGTTGCATGCAGATGCTTCCCCTCTCCTCTCACCTTCCCTTCCTACTTCTTTGACTCTTCCTCTCTGTTTGGGAGTTTTTGATGAACTGACAGCTGTTGTTTGATCTCGGGTGAATCAAACACTTGTGAATTCATATTGTTCTTACTCTTTACGCGTTGCACAACCTAGCAAAATGTTTCCAGTGGATGAAACTCAAGCATTGAAAGTGAAAATATGTACCCCACAGGGAAAGAGAAAAGGAGTGGAGGTGACCACATGCATCTGCAATGGATTATATAAGCTTTATATAAAGTGTGTTTCGTCTCCTTTTAGCTTATTGATATAAATTTTTGGAAGTGTGGGGAGAAGTAGACTGATACTTTTGCTTTAGAATCTTCAGCTCCATCAGCTGTTCTTAAAACAACAAAAGAGGAAACTAATCCCCCTGTAAAAAAATTTAACTTTCACAGTGTCTCTTTTGTTGCAAAATATATGATCCTGAACAAAGAATTTTAATTTCAACCTTCAGACCAGGGTAAATTTTTATTTATGAATTATTGTCCCCTGAAAAGGGGAATGATAATGTAAATACTGACAAAATCCTTAGCTATTGTTGTACAAATAACATTGGCACAATAAGTTGTCTAAATCACATTATGTTAATAAATAGGCACAAGATAAACATGCAATTTCAATATTCTAAACTCATATAATCAATGTATTAATATAGTACATTGTACTTCCCTGAAATATAGCAATGCACACACAAATCTCAGGCAATATGCTGTTAGAAAGTTCCAGCTAACTAGAAATAAATAAAATGCATAGGTAATATTGGTATCAATACATTGATTCAAAAGCTCCTTCCTTTTACCATTTTATCTTATTTATTTATTTTTATTATTAAAACTTTGAGCATCTGGGTTTTTTACTTTTACATACAATACAGAAATTATCTGAATATTAAAATAATCAATGTCTTCAAGAGTTGTTACATGCTATCTAATTGCATCTAAAGATAAAACACATGTAGTCTCTCATAAGTACTACTGATAAACAGACAAATATAAAATCATTACTTCATTAACATTTTGTAATTGTGGTCTCATACAATCATGAAGAGATTCTGGAACTCACTATGGAGCAGATTAAAACTGAAATAACAGTTAATGTTCCTAACCCAGTGTAATGTTTCCTTATGTTATAATAAAAGGTAGAGAAATAACATCTTAAAATACTGTATTTCTAAATTTTGTAAGAGTGAAAGCCAAACTATGGTTTTAATCTGACCTTTATTTATTCAGTGCAAGGAGAGATTGTCATGGCCATGAATGTAAAACTAGCAACAGAAATTCAGGACTTTGATTTCATATCTCAAGGGAATGGCTTGTTTGTTTTGTTTACCTTTATTGTGCTGAAAAAGGTCTTGTTTGTTTATAAATGGTGTTAATTGATGCTTGTCTCAATTGGACAGATTAAGATTTAACAGTGATGGTATAGAATAACTATATTTAAAGCTTCTTAAAGCACATACATCTAAAACTATTAATAAAATTAATTCAGCTGAAGTGTTTGAAGAATTGTTAATGAAAACTCTTGACTACTATTTGTTGTACTGAGATTTTTGTGTTCCTTGGTTAAAGTGTGAGTTTCCAGTTCTTTTCAGTTTAAGAACTGTAAAAGCAGACTAGTGCTAGTCCACTATCTCCTGCTTTTAACCCCAAGGACCTAATTCAAATCTACCAGCACTGAGAAGTCCTACAGCATTGACAGCATTTTGCAGGTCTTGGTCTTGCCATCCTCAGGAAAGAATCCAGACTCTGAATCATGGAAAATTAAAAGCCTTGTGTCCTCACTAAATCATGAGAGCAGACAGGCTGAAAGACTGGTGCTGGAAAAATGGGGATTATAGTTTTTGCATTTTATCTTTTCTCCGGATAACTTTGAAATGTCCATGTCCTCAATAGCTAAATTGTACATGTGTTAACTATTCTTCTCACAAAGTCATATTCACTAGTATCTTGCCCTTGTTCAACTGATGAACATAGATCAGAAACTCTCTTTCTCTTCACTGTATTAATTTTATGGGTATTGCTACCTCCCTGAAACAAAAAGTCAGCATAGGAACCAGTAAAATAAAAAACTAATTCTAAGACTACTAGACTTCTACCTGGGAAATCCTTTGCAGAAATTACAGTACACAGTCTCTGAAAACAGAGAAAATGCTGGAACTGTAAAAAAGAAAAAAATTCTGAAATAATATTTTGTTCATTATATATGCAAAATATGTATACAACTGTTAAAAAAATGAAATTAAATACACCAAGACACTGTTCTGCTGTATACTACTGTGTTTCCTTTGCGCATTATCTTATCCTGTATTTTGTTGGACTACAGCGTCAGAGTTTTCTTCAGGTATATAAAACTGTGACATCTGAATTTTCTCCATCCAAGTAATCTTTCTACAGCTTCAGCTACACCTCAATTCAGACAGATATTTCTATGGGACTGTTCAGGTAAGGATCATTTTGGGTGAGTGGACAATAGTGTTAGTAGATGAACTTTTGTTAACCCTACAAGAAAAGGGAGATACTCAGAGGAATGGAGGGTGACAAGTACAAACAATGTGGGAAAGTTGCAAACATGTTGAGAACCACAGAGGCTGAGGGCCTGTGCTGATTACATCCAGTTCACAATCATGGAGAGTCTATGTTATCTTTTCTGTTGCCCAGGGAAGTCATATTTGTAGAATGGCAGTATGTATCTAAGCCCATTTTATTCACCTTGTCTTGAATAGTTTAAGAGGGGGAGCACAGGTTAACAAGGGCTTACCTTTTTAGTTATACCATTGGTCTTTTTGCTTTTTTCCCCCAACAGGTTTCTCTGTAGCTGATTTCTTCTTCATGCTGAATTTTCTTTTTAATAGGACAAACATTACAGTGTTATCATTGACAAGCAAGCAGATGTTTTTATTGTCATGAAGGAATGTGTCAGGATGAAAGCAAAGGAGTATTTCCTCTCTGCAAGCCTTTATACGCAAAACTGTTAATGTAGTCTTATCTGTTTAGTGAATGGGAACTGTCGATGTTTATGGAAAGCACAAATAATAATAAGATTTGGAGGCATTCTCTGCACCCACCTGCAATGTCTGCAATGGAAGTAGTATAAATGTAACAAATCTCAAAGACAGGAAAGTAGGTGAACGGGTATTTCAAGAAGTGACACCATGATTTTAACATGTTTTCCTATTTTAGTATGAGTTTTCATTGTCCTGTTACTATTACCTGGGCAGCACAGAGATGTCCACAAAGATTCTCATTCAGGAACTGAAGAGTGGTCAAAAGGGAAAGGTCAGCAGCTGGTAAAGGTTTTCCTGATGGTTTGACAGCCCATTGAATTAATTTCTTATCACAGTTTTCATTTGAATTTCTAATTGCTACATGGCAATATTAACTGCCTGTCTGAACACAAAGCAACCTCATTGGCTGATTTTGCAGAGATATAAAGATAAAATGTTTGGAAATCTTCCTCCATGCCACACATGAGACACATTGTTGCTACACAGTGGACTCCTGCCTCTGCCCTTCCGTGCTAACTCAGTGACAATAAATAAGAATTTCACTTCTATAGCAGTCAATTTTATGTGATACATAAGCATAAAATCCATTTTAAAGTGTGCTGTTCTTTTATGGAACCACAAAGAATAATCTTTATTATAGTATTTTAAATCTTCACTCACATATGCTAATTCTAAGCCTTTCATGAACGCTGTATTTAGTATTGAAAATTGTTCAGAACAAATGTGTTGCCTCACTACAGTTTCTGCTGTGCATGAAATGCATTTCAAAGAAAATTGTCCATAAGAATTTAAGCCCATAGAAAAAATAACTGATGTGAACACGATCTGAAGAACAATATATGGTTATATTCAATTTTCATGAATGTACAATTAATTGCTGTATAAATCATAACACATTTTCTGATTTGGTTGCAAAAATACTGCATGCATGGACATTATGCATTTTTTTAAAGTGTGTTTTCTACTTCACTAATGTATTTGTCAGTCCAAAGAGCAAATGATTTTAGAAAAGCTAATATTTTAAAATAAAAAGACACACAGAAGCCTATAACCAGCCAGTCAATAAACATGCATCTTGCATTTCCTTAGTGGTACAGTAAGAAAGAGAAGTAAAGTACAAAGCCAACCACAATCAATAGCTAATTTTACGAAGAAAAAAGACAGTCTGGTATCTATAGGTCTATGTATTGTGCTCCCTTTGGATGCATTGCCACATAGGAAGTTTTCACATAAAAATGGGCTGAACAGAGTAAATTCATGGAAAGAGAAGTATGGGAGAATCAATTTATTTTGGTACTCAGTGTATCAGGAGAAAACTGTAAGTAATAAAGTTTACTCAGAGTAGCTTAAAAATACAGTAAGATAATATAGGAAAAAAGTTTAAAAAATGTGGTCCAAAGATAGATGTAATAGATGTTAATAAATGAAGATATTAATAAATGATAGATGTTAATAAAAGAAGCCGAGGACTGTCATATCTTTCTTCAGTACTTATGGTCTAACAGATTTTGCTTAGAGAGGGTGTGGGATCTCCCCCTCTGGTGCCATTCAAACCCAGCCTAGAAATCTTCCTGTGTGACCTGATCTGGGTGTTCCTGCTTTGGCAGGGGGATTGGAGTAGATGATATCTTGAGGTCCCTTCCAATCTCTGACATCCTGTGATTTTTATAATTAATTGTCTGTACTTACAATTGAACAACAATGCTAATAGAAAAACAAGGAGAATTTTTCTAAATATGAGCATTATTTTAATATAGCTCTTGGGTTTTTGTTGTGTTGATCTTCATAAAACCACACTTTTATGTTATGGTACTATAACTTTATAGTGTCCCGCAGATCTTGTAAGAGTAGTAAATACAGATGTACTCATTTTGATAAGTGAGAAGTATCAAAATTTTACGGATGCCCATTCTTGAGTTAGAAATATTTATAACATAAAGGTAACTGTGCTAAAGAGGCAAACAGTTAAAGGTCACAAATCCATCAGCATTCCAAACCTAGTGATTAATTCTCTCCCAAAAGCAGTTTTACAATGAATATAAATTGAGAAAAACATAAAGAAGTAGGCCAGCAGGAGGTCTCAAATGCAGGTGATATTAAAAATAAATACCAAGTTTTCCAATCAGACCATTTTGTCATTCTTGCTCTGAAATAGATCCATTGGAAATACAGTTAGCAACTGCAGCTTTCAATCCAGAATCTCTGCCCAGAGATTTTCTTGATTGTGAATTGTAGAATGTTTAGTTTGAAGTCTTAAAATGCATACAAAGTTGTACTTCAGTGAAAATTAAGCAAGCTTATCTGTGTATTTATCATGTGTCTTAGTCACAACATTATCTGCTTTGATGGAGGTAACTTAAAAAATTTATCAATTTTTTTTCCTGTTTTTTTGTGAATAACTTTCGGAAAGGCAAATTCACAAACCGAAGTCATGTTCCAGAAAAGTTTTGAAAGGAAAGAGCAAATGAAAATATTACCAGGAAAGCAAGACAAGAAAAACAGTTTTGGGGTTCTTACTTCCTCCATCATTTTAACACACATCGCATGATGAGTCTGGAGTTAAGAGCATGAAGAGCAGCTCAATGAACTAAAGCTCAGGTGATTATGCTGAGTATACCTTCAGATATCCTGCAGACTCAGACCATTTACCAGGAAATTACACACATCTGAGCATACTGAGGTAATTCACAGACCTGACAGCATCTACAATAAGAAACTGCCAAGTCTGAGGCATCTGAAGGCAAACTGCCTGTTGGGCATTCTCCTGAGCTGCTCCAACTGATAGACCATTCCAGGGAGATGATGGGAGGATATCAGTGGTTGAAATAGGCCAAGACTGTTTTAAGAAATGTCGTGAGAGTACAGTCTCTAGCAAGTACAGTCACATTCCCATGCCAAAAGCATTCCAAAGCATAATAGGACTAAGCAGTATAAACACATCCAGGCAAGCTGATGCAGGCAGTGTTAAACGGATGTGGAAGCTCAAAGTCCTTAACTAAGCCTCAAGACCTGAGCTAGGAGCTAGCCATGAGCCTCTAAAATTGCTTTTAGGCGTAATTTAGAGCAGGCTGTCATAACACAAAATATTTTGTGACAGTGTAGCTTAATATTTTTACTGTGAGAGTGTTTGAGGATTGGAAATGGCTGCCCAGAGAGAGACTGTGGAGTCTCCATCCCTGAAGTTATTAAAAATCCCAGGTCATGGTCCAATTGACTTAAGCAGGTGGATGGACCTAATGATCTCCTGATGCCATTCCCAACCTCAGCCATTCTGTGTCAAAGGAGTTTACACTCTCTGTTGTCTCAGCTCAACTGCTTGTGAAGTTTTCTCTGAACTCATCAAAAACCAGACAGATTGCAAGCAAAAGAACAATTTTCATTTTACTTGTGATGCAAGGCTGCTTGTAATCCAAATCAATACATTGGCATGAACAAGAGCATGGAAATTATCTATGTTAGAAACAATCTTGCAATACAGAGCAACAAGTCACAGAGCAGGACTAGGATTCAACAAAATCCTCAATTTATCTTTACATTCTGCAGCTAATCACCCCAAATGGTATCATTTTTGGATGATTTGCTGAAGTGTAAGCATGGAAACTCCAGCAGAATTGCCAAATCAGTAGTTAATCTTACTATCTGTGCAAAGGAAACATGTAATGGTATTACAGCTGTCTAGACAGCAACTCAGTTGTAGCTAGAGAACTGGAACTGAAATGTCAGTCATAAAAAACAAAGGAGAGAAAAAAGTATTGCCTATATGTTGTCAATAACCCTATACTTGGTAAATAACATTTCTTACTGAGTAGATAATTGTAACCATATAAGTATCTTGTGCTTCACTTGCTAATTGAAGGCATGAAAATAAGAAAAATCATGAGATTTTATGTAAAAGAAAATACAGACACAATCTTATGAATTCTTATTAAATTTATTCATATTTTAATGTTAGCTAGAAATAATGCTCTGAAGTGGAATTTAGGTGAAAAATAGATTAAGAAAGGGATGGGTTTGCAATTCCATTTGTATAAGAAAACACTCATGTAGGATTTTTATAATAAGTAGAAATGGTTGCCTGCATGAAATAAAATAGTGCTATTGAAGTCAGTAGGCAATTTTTCTACATAGTGAACAGATAGATGTGCCAATGATGGTCAGAAAATTATCTTATCAGGAACAAATGGTTTCCTTTGGCACAAAATTCCATTAAAGATTTTATATTGTTCTAATTTCTTATTTGTTAACGCTCATTTGCTTGTTTGTCTTGTTCCTTTGCCTTTTTCATCTTTTCCAAGAAATCTTTGCTCATAACTGAGTTTTATTAAGTAACCTTGAATTAGTAGTCATTTTCATTAGGCTGAGAATGTATTTGCAGATTCACTGAATTCTATGAAATTCACTCAACAGTTGAAGGGTTTTTAATAAACTTAGTAAAGCACGCTAAGTGTTTGGTTTTTTATCCTATTTTGAAGAACTACCTTTTCATGACATTTCACAAAATAACCCTGAAATTATGTATTTGCCAATTTGAAAAATTGTAAAATGACAAATAAAATCCTTGTATGTATAAAGGCAGCTTCAAACACATACCAGTGAGCAGATTTTTAAGGACTCAAACTGAATTCTCAGTCATGTGAATATCTACATGGGATCAGAGACTGAGAATATGCAAGGAACTGAAACATGAACAGGACATGGTCTGGGACCTGCTTTTGTGTGATTAGATGAGATTCAAAAGAGAAAGATCTAATTAACATGCAAGCTATGGAGCCCTCAACATAAGAAGGACATTGAGCTATTGGAGAGGGTCCAGAGGAGGGCCATGAAGATGATGACATGGCTAGAGCAACTTCCTTATGAGGACAGGCGGAAGGAGTTGGGGTTGTTCAGCCTGGAGAAGAGAAGGCTCATAACTCATAGTAGCTTATCAATACCTGAAGGAGGTCTAAAGAAAGGCAGAGACAGGACTTTTTAATAGGATATGTGATGGCAAGACTAGAAATAACGGATGTAAATTGGAAGAGGAGAGATTCAGGCTAAACATAAGGAAGAAATTCTTTATGGTGAGGGTGATGAGACACTGGAACAGGTTCCTCAGAGAGGCTGTGGATGCTCCCTCTCTGGAGGTATTTAATGCCAGGCTGGACAAGGTAGCCTGTTCTAGTATGAGGTGTCCCTGCCTATGGCAGGGGGATTAGAACTGGATGATCTTTCAGGTCTCTTTCAACCCAAACCATTCCATGTTTCTATGGTCCTTCCCTGTCCAAATATGCAGAGCATATTTGTTTATTTACACGTGTATACATCCATTTAATGTTAATACCTGTGGACAGGTTGAGTCATAAGAGTGCATGTAAAAGTTGGTTGTTCAGGAGTAGGGTAGTGCACACAAAGAAGGCACTCAGAGGAAAACAGCACAGGTCTGAACCAGTCTCCCTCCACACTTTTGTATCAATGCTCTTGGCAGTCACACAGCTCTGTCTCCACACTCCTTATTCAGTTCTCATGAATGGCAAAGATATTGGTTAATAGCTAATACATCCTGACTTCTACTTTCTTTATCATGTGCACATGCAGAATCCAACAAAATTAAGTTTTTGGGCAAAATGCAAAGGACATTTTTATTTTTATGATTTTCATCCACACACATGCAGCAGATTTCATAAGTGAGCACAAATTTAAAAAAAAAAATTAAGAATGTGAACTATATTTTAATGATTGCTTGTTTGGATGCAGCAAAACTTTATTTTGCCAGAGATTCAAACTGAAAATTATTTCACAACCAAAGAGATGTAGAAAGCCAACCTGAACTGAGAAAGCTAATTTCCCATTCTATTGTGGTGGTAAGTCAAACACTAAGTCATGGCATATATGTAAATATTGCTCCTAGACATACAGATTATCATCGATGTCTAGATCCTGTACAAAGTCTTCCTGTAAATGCTGTATCCTGTGAAACCTGATTTAACTTTGAAGTTAGTCCCACCTTAAGGAAGATCTTGAGTAGATGAGCTCCAGAGATACCTTCTGTCTGAAATTATTATACAATACTAAGAGTCATATACTTACACTGCCTTTAAGTTTGGTGGGTGCTGAATTGGACTGGTAGTTCCTGTGAAATATATTTATTTAAGATTTCCAGAGTTAGTTCTATTCAAAAGTATCATGCTGTGAATAGTAACTTCATTATGTGTTTATTTGTGGTTTTCTATTATTCAGAAGTAGGAAACAAACCTGGAAAAATAATTCTTTGTGAAAAATGTGCTTGTTAAAATTTTTTTCAATAAAGTATTTTGATATATACCATTCATTAAAATCTTTTAAGAATACTGTCATCTTAATCTTTCCTTTTCTATTTTTCATTAAAATGATGGGCCATAATATTGAAAATTTTTAATTGAAAATAAATTTTAGATTAAAAGTCAATTTTCCATAAACTTATTTTTCAGTTACATAATCACTCTTTGATATCTGTCATGACCTTTTTTTTTAATATGGGTAAAATAGTTTGCTAGGTAGTTTAGTGGCTTTCAGAAGCTATAGTTTTGGATATTAATCAGTTGTAGCATTTCAGCAAGCAATTTTCCTCCATATACAGCATTCTGTATCAGCATTATCTTCCAAAGCTGATAAAAATGCAGAGAATGTTAATGATCCAGATTGAAATAAGATAATATGATGACATACCATCAGAGCCATGTTGTGTGGAGTTACCACATGTGCTGGTGTCAGAAGCTAGCTTCCATTCTGGATTTCAATATATTTCATTCAAAGAAAACAGTTTTCTATAAGAAAATTTGAAATTTCTTAGTTTATATTATGTTATATTGAATATATTAATTATATTCTGTTACATTTTATTCTTTATACTAATTACAAAAAGATTATAACAGGAAAACACTCAAGGGGATAGATTCACATGAGGTTGAGGAGAACCAGTTCAAGTAGAAAACTGACAATGGCAAGCTGCTGACTGAGATTTTCCAAATGAATTAAGAAACAATCTGCTATAAGCTATTCTTTAAGGTGCAACTGCTGGTTGCTTCCTAATTATTGTGTCTACCTATGCAGTGACAGGAAACATGTCTCAAAAGCTGGAGTAGTCCTTGTTCCTTCATCCAGAAACAGTTTCAGGCAGGATCACTTGTTATAATAAAATTCTGGGAATAAGAATGAAGCTTTCATGACAGCAGCTGATAGTTCTGCTGAATGCTGCAGACATGTGGGCTTCAAAAGAGAACTAATAAGAGAAAGAATAGTCATGCATATAAAAGGAGCTTGCAGTCATCCGGATTCAAGCACAGGCAATGTTACTTACCATTCCCAAAGCAGAAATCCTGTATCAGGTGGCCTCGGCCCATGGAAGATGAGCTACACAGAACTGAAATAGCAACAGGAGCATTCTCATAATACAAAAATAGTGCACAAGTGGGGACAGGGAGAACAATATCTCTTCACAAGAGAGAAAAATAGGGCTGTAAAGGAAGGGGCACAATAACAAGGTGGAAACTATGAACAGCAGGGAGGAGGACTGATGGAAGTATTATTAAATAAGTACTCTCCTAGCAACAAAGGCTGCTCAAAGAATCTGGAGATAATGTTGTGCCATCATTGTACATCATGTGATGATTTTGAATTCTAAGGGACAAAATAAGCATGAAAAACCATCCACTAGTATTCAATGTCAAACCAAACTGATCATATCTTATAACTAACATCTAACATAGGGACAAGTGCTGCAGTACTGTCAAAAAAACCCAAACAAACAAAAAAACAACAAAAAAAACCCCACAAAACCAACCAACAAACCAACCAAACATTCAGAACAATATTCAAAGAAAGACAGTTGTGAAGATCAGGTGAAATACTTCATGGGCTCAGAGAAATACTGTTGGACTTTCACGGTTAAGTCCAAACATAAGGAGATTTTCTTTCAAATAATTTTATTAAGAAACAAGAAGAAGCCTGGTTTAACTCTGTGATGAAAGATGGCTTGGAAGAGGCTATTATAGCAATTCACATATGATGGAGGCTGCTAGGCCAAGTACAGAAAAAACTTTAAAATCTTGATCAGCTACTCCAGCTGTATTTTGACAACTGCATCTGGGAAATTAAAAAAGTCAAAGAGGCTGATAATATGGAATTATATATTACTTAGATGAGTGGGAGTAGATTGAGCAAGACTGCGAAGAGAGTAACAGTATTCACTCTCTCCTGTCCAAGTCACAAGCCACAGGACAAGGGCTAACATGCAGATGCACAGCTCCTATATCCACATGCAGACTGCATCGGGCCATCAGAATTCAACAAAGATTTATGGTAATGATATAATGCATTATTTTTTGTATTTAAGGAACAATACTTACACATGGACAAAGACATTTTTTCTACATCTGATTAAACAGTAATTCTTACATCAGACATCAAATTATCCTCAAGACAAGAAGTCCTAGCAGGTCTTAGAAAACTACTTCTTGTAAGTCATAACCAAGTTTGGAAAATTCTGCTCCATTAAAGAAATATTGTCAAAGGTTAAATAGGTCTCATTGTTAAGTTACTGAGAGTGTGAGGTGCAGAGACTGTAACGGATTACTGGATGTATCTTTTCAATTTTCCCAGAATGTCAGTAGACAGGATATAGGTAATGTAAGGACTATGCTTCTAATCAAAGATTTAGCAAGAGCCAAGCAAACCCACAATAATTTCTGTCTTATTTTAATATCTTTCTGCTATCCAAAAATCCATTAAAATAGTAATTTATTTTTGGAAGTGTTATTTATATAATGCCTTCATAATAACAATATAACTAATTTCACAGCAATTGAACCTCTTTCCCTCTCATGCATAATGTTTCACAGATCTTTTTGCATTAATGAAGGATTTACATCTTAGCAATAACAAAATGCTTAAAACACATCTTGGCCAGTCATTTCCCAGGAGTGTTTCACAGCACTGTATCCTCCTCCCTTTATCCAATAACTGAGTAATCCAATAGCTCCTTTTCACCTCAGATGCTTTCAAATCCCTCATGGGTCAGATAAATCTGAGTTGATATCTCTACCTACTCAAAAGAATATAGTATGAATATATATGCTTTTCTTGCCCTGTGAAAAATATTTCTCCTTGAATGAATTGCTAAAATGTAGTCAGACAAGAGATTGACTCTAGGTTTTAAAGTGTAGAGACAGGTGAAAGAAGTATTCCTGTCTCAGATAAAAATTTTGTCATACAAGTGAAATAGATTTTAAATATTTGAGAGGTAGACCCAAAGAGACTCTCATGGTTAAATTACTCTCTTGGAAAAGACACCTTCAAATGTTGTCAAGGTGAGGGGAAGAATGTAAAACAACTGGACTTATATCATCTGCATCTCTAGTGAGTACCCTTACTATGCTCTTTCGGCTATGCTGTATGCAGAACATATTTTGCTCATCATGCAGTAAATAATTTCCGTGTCAGAGTGCACAGAAAAGCTAAAAGAGGTCCTTACATTATGAATCCTGGAGGGTACCAGTATAAGAGAAATATTGATCTGCTTCCCACTATCAAGAACTGACCAATCTGGGAAATTTTACTACAGAAATACAAGACTTTAGGCACCTCAGGAAACATTATGATAACGGTAAAGTATAGGGTGGTTACGTGCTCAGGTTCTAACTTTGAGACTAGTCTGGCAGAGAATTTAGAAGAGGCCACATTCTTTGTAGCTGTAGCTCCTAGCATAGAGTATATAGTATTTTCTACTATGTACATACATAAAAGATGACAAGCCCTCATTTGACACCTAACCAGTAGGTGACCCTCTGACACATATGTAAAAGGCCCAAGTACAACAGCTGCAGTTTTCTTTCAAAATTTGAGTACATCCCAGTCAGAGTAACAGACATTGCATGAAAAGCTTCAATTAAATAGTTGCTAATGGGAGTTGTATGAACAGTATGAATCAAATTCCATAGTGACTTAAAGAAAGCAACAGTATCAGTGTTAGCCAGCTAATAAAGAAATTAGCTGCAACTGAGATGCATTCATCTAGAGGAAAACAATAACAAAATTAAGCCAGTAAAAATACAAAACAAAAAATACAAAAATGTACTCATCTTTGTCATAAAGATTTTCATCAAAGAGAGTAAATTTCTGACAGACTTGCTGCCACATAAGCCAGACTGCAACTACCAATATGCAATTGATTGCATGCCTGTGGAAGGACAGCACATTTTATTACAGCACAATGTCCTAGAAGCAATTCTTTCAGAAAAATAGGATCTAGCAACTTGTTTAGTAGTCTGCCCTGAGCAAGTAAATTTCGGCACTCACCCAGAACTGTGAAATATTTAACATGAAGAACAATCATTCTACAGCAAAACCTGACAATGTTTTGTTTGTTTGTATGTGCTTGGGATTGAAATACATACATTTGTTGCACCTGATAATTTCTTCTGATATAATTCACAGTATTTACAGAAACTGTGGCTATTCAGGACATTTGAAAAGTAAACTGATATTTGCAAAGCATGCTTATAGTCTTGATTTGATTGATCCTGCTGGCTTTCAGTGAACACTTCAACATTCCCCATTTTTGCACAGAACTTTGACTAATTCCATGAACTGAAAAGCTTCATTATTAATGTAATAATGGGGATACATACATCGCAGTGAACAACAGAGCCCTTAAGAAGACTGATAAACTCAGTTTGTGGAGTGCCTATAGTATCTTCTTGATTTTCCAGAAAAAAAATCCAAGCTTTTATCGGAAGACAATACAGAACTTATTTACCATAGTCATTGATTTAATACATCTTTAACTAGCTCAGCCTTTGAAGCAGTTCAGTGCAAAAGACATCAGACTTTTGTAATGAATCAACAGGACTCGATTTACACAAAGATCAATTTTAAGGCTAAAAATTATTACCCCAATTGAACTGAATTCCTACACAACAATGAAAGCCACCAGATCTAAAAGCAACTTGTAAACAAGTCACAGACAAAAGCTCTTTTATCTAGTCACTATTAAATTCTTAGCATGATCCTTAAAACAGCTTATAACTGTGCCAACCAGGACAGTCCTATACTGGGACCAAGCACTATTCATGGAACAGTCTGGGATGAAAATGCTGAGTGAGGGAAAAAACAGTGTGCAACTTGCCATCACATACTGGTTGTTGTCCCATTTTACTTGCTTGCTAATAACAGCTGCTACTAGAAAATGCTGTGTTGGGACAATCACAGGAAACACTCCAGAGAAACTCTCCAAAACTTTAATATGCATGGGAAGATCATTGGTTCTCCACAAAGAGCCTTGGGTCAGACCCTCATTTAACATCAATCAGTGAGTTGTACTGATTTTGAATGAAGTCAGTAGCACTCTGCCAATTTCCATCTGACAAGTATTTGTATGTATGCTTTATCTTCATTGAAGGTCTCACTTTAAACATTTCTGTGAAATTTCATTTGCCTGGAAAAATGTCTTCTGAACTATGGTTGGTTAGATAAAAAGGGATTTGAGCTTTAAAGCCAGAGAGAAGTGGAGCAAAGTTAAAACTATAAAGCATTTCATCCATTTGTTCCTACAGAGGACCACTGAATGTGGTAAAAACAGATGCTATTAACAGCTTGGGGAAGCTGGTTCAGAGAATTTCACTGATAGAAGCATGATGCCACCTTCTTCCACTGAGTGATGTCATCATAAACAAAGTGTACAATGCAAGCCAGAGCTTTGAATATAAGAAGACAATTTTAATTTAGTAATAAAGGCAAAATATTTTAAAATAATTACTTTCTAGATACCTGTGATTTAAAATTGAGTTTAATCTCCTTTTAGCAATTAATAACAGGAGAGATAAAATTATGAGCTTTCATAGAGTTTCAGATCCAATGTCCAGTCATTAGCTGACAGGAAATACATGACTTCAAAATTACTTTATTACTTGGTTATTATCTTAAATATTTTGGTCATCATATGCACTTTACATGTTTATGGTGAAAACTGGTGCATCCAAGCCCTGTATGCTTTGGCTGGTCCTGTTATATAACTATTACAAAGCCTATAGCTACTCCATAGTTTCTCTTCTCTCTTAAAAACGATAAACACCTCATCTGTAAACATTCCGTTGCAGTCTGTTGCTTTCTACTCAATCTATGTGATTACAAATGCAGAACAATGTGAAAAAAGAATTTGAAGGAAAAGGAACTTCCAAAGCTAACCTGTGGGAAAAGTGAATAGGGGCCAAAAAATGAGGTTATTTTCTTGGGCATTATACACTAATTTCATGTATTCCTGTACATCTCTGTGCACATAAGTGAAATAGGAGACTTCATGAGTGCTGAAAACAAGTGAAGCTTTACCATTGCACTGAAGGGTATCTCAAGTGAGAAGTTCACATAAATTTCATGTGAGATCTGCTTAAGACTGCACTAGCTGGAATACCATGATTTGACAAGCCATTCACTTGGAGCATCACTTTGGGTAACTCTCATTTGGCCAGGATGACTTTAGTCATTTCCAGCTATGGTGCCCAGGGAAAAGGAGGATTCAAAATCCCATGGAATTGATGAGTTGTGTAATTCTAGTTAGAATTAGTAATTTGTAACTGCAGCAGCCTCAGGATGTCAGAGCATTCAGATTGAAATTCCTGACTTAAGTCAGAAAAACTGACGGCCATGCTCTTCCATTTGAAAGAAAATTTCTTGACCTCAAGTAGGTAATATGGATAGAACAAAGGAGGGCAAACATTGCAGATATCTAAAAAATTGCCTTACAAGTTTTTACACAACCATAATTTAATTTTATTGCTTCATATCCAAAGAAAACCACAACTATACTTTGGGGTCAGGAAAACTGACTCTCACTCAGACCTCTTTGGGAGAGAGTCTGATGACATTTACTGGCATTCCTTACAAACAAATAACAGAGTTATGTCTTCTAGGAGCTCCATTTGCAGTAGTTTCTAAAGATCTGCTTCACAGCATGTAGGGGTAGCATTTTCCCCATTTCAATCACCATTCTTCTACACACTTTCTAGAATGGTTAGTAAGACCATGTTTGAAATTGCTTTTGCTGACTGCATAAAGAAAATACACCTGATTACTGCCCATAACCAGTGAACCAACCTCCAAAAAGTCCTGCAAAGTCACATACTCACCAACAGGAATATTTTCAAACAGGAGAACACAAGCAAATTCCTGTCTCAGTTATTAATCAATTTCATTCTGCTAAGGTCAGATTATCATGGAATATGTTGGAAGAGAATTTGTCCCCAATTTTTTTTTTTTTCCCAAATAAGAAACTGTCAAACACATATAGTAAATAGATCTTCTCTTCTGGATTGTGTGACTGTACAATTTAGATTATTTCAAAACCTTAATCTGAACCATTGCGTGATATATAACCCTCAGCTAGTGAAGAGACACTTGATATCCTCCAGATCATGCCACATATTTTTAGTGAACCACTTTAGGATCCTCATTTCCAGAAAGGATACAGAAACAGGTCAATAGGCATTGGCTACCTGGGAACTAATTGAGGTAACTAAACACTAAACCCATTTAAGCCCTTCCTTTATAAAGGATATTAAACTCATAAAAAGAAGCAAAAATGATTTTGCTGTCCAAAAAGCAACTCACAGGGCACAACTCTGGGAAAACATAACAATAGCCTTGAATAAATACCTCAGAGCTTTTATTTTTAGAGAGGATTTCTGTTTGTCACATTACAAGGAAGAAATAGGGCTAGAGACATTTATGTGTTTAGTGTCAAACTGGATAAATTCAAAATCCCTGCAATAAATCCCTAACTGCAAAATGAGTTCAACCCTGAGCCTTGAGAGAATTTTCTTCTTGTTCTACTTGTAGCTTGCTTGAAATGACCAAAAAAAGAGAAAGAAATAGATAATAGTCAAAGAATAAATACACAAAAAGGTTAAAAAAGGATCTCAAAAAAGCACAGTGATACTTGGCTACGCAGTGGCATTTTCCTGAGAATTTAGTAATGCCAAGAGCTAAGTTCAAACCTGCTTTGCACTTTGTGTAAATGAGAGAGTTTAGGTTGAATGACTTTCCAAATAGGCTGTAGGATGGCCATATGACCCAGCAGTACAGACATAAGGGGATCAGTATGAAGGCTAAATTTGGGTATGTCCTGACTTTTAGTATCTATTGCATCTTATTTAAATTGGTTGTTCTCCATAGTGATTCACTGAGGAAGCACTAGTCAATGAGAAATTTCTAATTCTCTGTCATTTTCCATCTCCTGTACTCCAGAAGAACAGCATCTGATCAGACTGATACAGACTGCACTGAGGGAACAGGCTTGCTTCTCAGCACGTGATGTTGCTGGTACCTCCATCTGTTTTCCCATGGTACTGGAAGATAACAGTATGGTGAGAGAAGATTTGGAACCATTTCCCTCGCCTACGGAATAGCTCAGGAAGCATTCAGAGCCAAGACCATCTGACATATGACTGTTGTTCAGGTCTAATATCAATGATCAGTATGGTATTACATGTGCCTGTGCACAGTGCATCCACCCACTAGCCAGTTCAAGATGCTTTTGCAGGTAGATTATCTCACATATACTTACCTATGTGAACAGGACCAGGAAAATAATTAACCACCAGCAACAGCGCATTGTAGACTTTCAAAGCTTAACTTATAAATGTAAAATAAAATTTTATGTTTACATTGGTCTACTTTATTAAATTAAATTAAATTTTTATTACTATTTAAATGCATAGAGAGGAGAAATAATAATTGAAAATTAATCCCAAATCTAGACCAAGATTTTATGTTCATAGAGATGTGAAAAAACTCCCAAAGTAAAATGTTCTTCTTCTTTTGGTAATTACTGAATACTTAGTCTTCCACAGGAAAACATGCAGGCTCAAAAACAGTAGCCTCTAAATTATCTCTTGGCAGTTTCTTCATATTCTTGTTTTTCTCAGAATTAATAAATTTTATTGAATTTCTACAGGTGACAGTTTTCTAACTACCCTAATAGACTGATGTTTTATTTACCTTTTCAACCAACACTTTTTTGTTAGCAAAGTGAAGTTTTCCTCTGTTACACTCAATACAATTTATTCAGGCAATGCAACATTTATTCAAGCAGGTACATATGTTTAGTTATTTGCATGATGGAAGAGATTTTCCTTCAAAATATACATACAGTTGCTTTATTGTCTGATCTCTGTGCTCCTAATCTCTATTAAACAGTGTTAATACTGTTGTCACCAATAGAGCATCACCAAATCTATGTATCACTTCAGATATGGAAATATTCCTTCATAAAAAACTTCCAATTTTCTCTTTAAAGGAGAGTTGCACAGAGAGGTAACTATAGAGGTATATATATCTGTACAGATACACAAGTGCACACTCTGGAAACACATACTGTCTAGAAGAAGGAAACTGATTTGAGGCTCAGAAGATAGCAAGTCAAATATTACTTCTAACCCTGCTTTATAATCCTATTTTCAGTAGATCATATTCTTTTCTTATTTCATTCTCTGTATTTGCAAGACAGAGATAATGAGACCCATTGTTGAGCAAAAATATAATAAAAGAATGAGGTACTTTTTTTCCTGACAAATTTCTACAATAAATGAGCTGGGACAAGTGATGTGAAGTTTAATTTATCCTGAAAACATCTATTTTACTTTGTAAAATAACTCTTAGTTCAATAAAAATAGTCACTTACATAAGTGAGGCTCAGCGCTACTATGTATTAGCCAGTAATATACTTCCATTAGTGTCTTGATGGTGTCTTGATGGTTACTGTTCAGCCCTTTGACTTCTGTGAAAGGTTGCCTGCTGTTGCATCAAACTACTGTAGGCAAGCAGTTAAAAGGGATAAAAGTTTATGTTGCAACCACTGCAACAAATACGCACCAAGTGTGGTGCCAGAGAAACTGCAGCACCATTCTTCCCCACCTTTATGTCACTAGCAAGTGCCCCTTTCAATTCAAGAAGAATACAAGAGCTGGACAAAATAAAATTGCAAATGTTATATTCTTTGCTGAAGGATGCCACCTCGTTAGACTCAATTCTCATTTCAGCCATCTCACTAGTTTCCATGAGAAAATGCTTTGAGTATAGGAATGATATTTTATGCTTTATATGCAAGAGAAAAAACTGGGGCAGCAATGACTGCACCATAGAGCTGAGGGAATAATTCACAGTTAATAATTTATTAGCTGAATATAGCCTCTTTTCTTTCTATTTGAATGGCTGTGAAAAAGCATCTTCCTTTCAGCTCTGAGAGGTAATGGCATACTGGGTCACTCAAGGTGAGCAAGATGCCATAATACATCTATACTGATGTAGCCTGCCTCCTTGCTAGAGCCCTTTGTGCTCATGATGACCCACTCCTTGGTGTACAGTCACCTGTATGTGCTGATTTATGACCCAGTCAGGTTAACATGCTGGCTTTGGAGCACCTCCATAGGCCTACACAAGTATCAACAGCATGAGACTTATACATACAACGTGGTATAGCTCTGAACAGAAGGTTGAGATTAAAGTTTCATAAAATAATAATACTATTTATTTATTTATTAATATTGGCCAAATTCTGTCCACAAATATACTTGGTAATAGTATAGTAAGTACTGTACTACACATATGGAAGAACAGCAGACAATGAAGATGAATTTAATTTTGGTCTTTTATTATTTATCTGTAGTAACAAACAGATACAAGTAATTTGTTTGATGCACTTTATTTTCCATTGGAGTACAATTCATACAATCATAACAAGCATTGAGTTGGAAGGGACCTTCAAAGTTCATCTAGTCCAATCCCCTGCAGTGAGCAGGGACATCTTGTGCTAGATCAGGTTACTCAGATCCTCATCTCCATGGATGGGGCCTCTGGGCAACCTGTTTTAGTGCCTGACCATGTTCATAGTAAAGAACCTTTTCCTAATGTCTAATCTAAACCTGTCCTACTCTAGTTTAAAACCATTGCCCCTTCTCTTATCACTACATGCCTTATCAAACAGTCCCACCTCAGCTTTCTTGTAGACTCTCTTCAGGAACTAGTAAGTTACTATGAAGTCTCCTCTGAGCCTTCTCTTCTCCAGCCTAAACAGCCTCAACTCTCTCAGCGTGTCCTCATAAGTCTTGCCCCAAAAATCTGGATTCATGAATTTCCTGTACAATAAATATTCTTGCATGTATGGTCCTATTATAAGATCTTTTAAACTCTGTATTAACTTATAAATATATTATGTATTTTATGATGATGTGTGATTATGACTGGAAAAGAAGTGCAGGAGATTACACTTCCAGTATTGTAGCCAGCATATTAACAGCAGTCACTTTCTCTTTTTTTTTTTTCTCTGCAGGATAGCACAGAGTTTAGAACTAAAAGCTTATTGTTCATTATCAATAATTGCATATTAGAGCTCCAAGAATGACTTTCCCTGGTATCATCCACTATTCAGTAACAATACATATTTTAAGCAGCCTCTCAGCAAATTAATTTCCTAGAATATTCTTGCAAAGTGAGCACAAAACGAGAGAATATTGCCATGGAAAATTCAATGTTTCATTTAAATAAATGTTTGCAGATTTCACCCCGCATTATCTAGTTAGCTGTAGTCATGTACAAAAAGGGAGCTTGTGTTTCTTTCCTAGTGCATCAAGAGCTAAAAATTTATTTTAGGGGCTTTTCAAAGCTGAAATCTTCCTTGAAAAGGAATGTCAATGAAAGAAACATAAAGACTCGGCCTTCCTCAAACTCTTCCATGTATATACATGCAAATGTGTATTTAAATAATGAAAAAACATATATAAATTATACATGTATGGATATATAGACATGCCGTGTATAAACACACAGCAGCTGAATGACTAATATAATTTCCTTTAAAGATGTGGATTAACTGCCCTATTCTAAGTTTGGAACAACAAGTTTGGGATTGTTTTTGAGAGACATAGCTATGTAATGGCTGCAGTGAGCACAAAACTACTGTTCAAGTCTTTAAAGAGCATTACAAAACCAATACAATGTCGAATGTTTATGGTATGCATATTGTTGTTTAGGCAATAAAGCTTAGTAAAGCAACACCAAATGGTGCAAATGAGAGTTTCATGTGTCATTTCATCACTGAGGCTATTTGTTTCATCCTCAGACTATATCTGCATACTGATATGCATGACAACTCAGAAGCCTGAATGGAATGAGCAATGTCTCTGATTGCCGTTTCCTCTTTAGGGCAAGCAGTGTGAACACAATGAGATAACAATTCTAGTTACTGATAAAATAGAGTTGTATACCCAATTAGATAAACTAGGTGAGAACATCTATTTCATTAAGGTAGTTCTATTTTAGTGACTGACAGAAGAGAAGCATCTTTCACATAATAATACTTGATAGAATTTCACTAAGTGGATGCATAGCATTGTTTTCTTCTGAGATATAAAAAAATAGAAAATGAGAACACAATTTTATTTACACAAGGCAGCAGAAACAATGAGGAGAAGGGGGAGATACACTTCCCCACTACTTTCATTGCCCTAAATGCAAAATAACAGAAGCGTTTTTCACCCAAGTAAGGTAGATTGGGTTTGGGAAAAGCTAAGAAATGCATTTTACATCACCAGAGCAAGATTATGCTTTATAAGTTCTGTGATAACAGCGAAAAATTTGCACAATTTTCTTTTTTTTTTCCTTAAAAGCTGTCAGTTACATTTTACAATAAAACAGGTTCTAGGTGACTTCGCTAACCTAGACTTATGAATGGTCTGTCTTTCTTTAAACTTTTTCTGGGCAATTAACTACCCCACCAGGGAACCTTTCCCATCTCTCTCTCTCTCTCCCTGTTCTCCCTTGTGGGCTTATTTCCATTAAGTCCATTTTGCTCTCCGTTTCCTCCTCTGGACTCCCTCACTATTCACTCACTATTACCCATGAAAAAGTGATCTGGTCAGGAACTTTACCAACAAGTTTTCCAGCATTTTTCTCCAAGTGTTGGGTACAAAGTGCCTTCTGCATTTTGCCCTTTTCAGGTCCTTCAGCTGGGGGAAGAGCCTTTGTATGCCCAGCAGCAGCCTTCACCATAGAAATCAACTATAATCCATGTGAATTACTTGCCTGAAAATGAGGAAAACTGATCCAAACAGGGCAAAAGACTATCTTGCTGGGATCTACTGCAAGCATCTACCAGACGAGTACACAAGGGATCTGTAGAAAGCCTTTTAGCTGCTCTAAAGTTGTTATCATATTATGAATGTGGCAAGTCACGATATATCTACACTATCTGAAATATGAGCATAAAATAATTCACAGCCATGTTGCACCAATTTTGGATAAAATTCTGGGAGGACTTTCTGTCAGCTTTAGAACATTTTTTATCTCTCGCTATCATAAATTTGTTTAATCTCTTATTTTCAGTGAAGCTTAAAATAAAAAACTTTCCTCTTTTAGCCATAGTTTCTGCACCAGAATCATTGATGATTTCATTAATGTCAGCACAACTCAGAAATGAGTTTTAGATGAGTTGAGCTGCTTTTGCTGACTAAATTTGCAGCAGCAAAGCATAAAGCATTTCAGGCTTTTCAAAACCACAATCTTTTTATTATTTCTTATTGAGAGATTGCTGGTTTAAAAAGCAAATGGATACAGAAATTTCAATAGGCTGGCTTTTTTTTTTCCTAATCTCCATGCAATGAAGGATTTCTGTGCTCTAGAAAAGTAGCAGCCTTTATATAGTCTTTTGTCATTTGGCAAGAGCAAATCATGCACAGTACCATATACTCAAATTGTACAGCTGTTGCAGTCACACAAGATCAGCTACATAATGAAGATATACAATGTATCTAACTAAGAAATATATATACATGTATACATGTGTACATACATATGTATATTTAAACACATTCACATAAAATGGCTATTTTGCAGTACAAATTTATGTGGTTTGTGGCATCTTGGTGAAATTTGTCTTTTCAGCTGTCATATGCTTCCCAGTTTTCAGTTTGGCACTGCCTAGGTATGCAGCCACAGATGGAAAGTCAGTATGTGTGACATGCTTTTCACCTGCTATGAAATGCTGAACTCCCTCGGTCATTTTGTATAAACAATTTGAGATCCATTTAGATCTCACACAGGGTATTCCAAAATAACTCAGAAAAATGTCTATACCAACAGTACTGGATCTAAATGCAATGAGAAAGGAATCCACTTTTAGAAGCTATAACATGCTATAATTTCTGAATCTGTAACCTCCAGCACAGGATGAGGGGTTAAAATTATATATGAGTTTCTGTATTTGAATCTCTGATATGATTTTTATATATGGAAGAAAAGAGTTAGATGAGTAATTCAATACTATTGAAGTCAATTGTAATTTCCTTCTCCTACACTGTATTTAATGCCATGGAAGCTTCATGCAATAGCATATGGTAAACAGTAATTACATGACATGGATAGGATGCTGACTTAGAATACATGATATAAACAACTTTGCAGCATATCAGTAGATTACTTCAGCCGTGAGGTCACATTTTACTTTTCACTCCATGACCTTCTGTATGTCTCACGAAGTAAAAAGGATGTCTTGCTTTCAGGCAAAGACCTTTGATACCAAAAAGCTTTACCAATATCTCATAAAAATCTTGTGGAAGAAACTTAGCATACTATCTCAGAATAAATTCTTACTTTTTAGGTGGTTAAACCGAGGTGAGATGCAGTTTGTCTTTATAGAGTTTCTCTAACATTCTTCACATTTCTCCTGGGGGCTGGTTCTTGACTAGCACCGAGTGTTAAGTTGTTAATAGTATTCATTATAACCTTGCAATGCTATCATCCCAGAATCACCTTTTGCTTACTTACCTCATGGAATTGTTAATATTTGTATGTGGCAAATTCATAATTATTAATTTTACAATAATTCAGTAGGGCATGTGCAATATGCAGTATTAAGTATTATTAGGATTTCCTACTCCTACTAGTAAGAAAAGCTACATCAACAGTAAACCAACAGGGCTTTGCTTCTTTCTTTTGTTGTGTGTGTATTCCTGAAAAATAAATAAGCCAATCTTGCAATCTTTTCTGTTAGTTACAGATATATTATAAATGTGAAGAAGCTGCATGTGGACAAGAGTGTTTAATGTTTATATATGGGCCAGAATTTTATCCAAGTTTCTACAAATTCACCCTACTTTGATCACTGTGGGAGATGTAACTAAGCACATAAGATTACAAATTAATCTTACTTACACAGTAGGGGAAAGATTTTATGTCAAGAAGTAAGAGTTACAGAAGTATACTCAGAATCCTTATTAGCTCATTACACATAGTAGTTTACTGTAAGATGTTAAATACTCAGCCAGTGCTAAAACAGAGGTAAATAGTGTCCAAAACACCAGTTTTCACACAACCATTCCAAAACTAAAGTAGATTTTCTGAATGACTCTTCCGGGTCAAAATATTTGTTCAAGAGTGTAACATTAATCATAGATGTAATTACTGGGAGGATCAGAGTCTAAAAACCATTAGCTTTCCCATTTATGCACTTAACTGACCAGTACAGTATAAAGCTGCAAGGTAAACATGGACATTTTGCTTCAAATAACTAGATTTTCCAATTCACTACCATACTCTTCAGGTAAGGCAACATTCATGGTTGAGACCTTAAGGTTTTCAGATGGATCCTTGCAAAGAATATTAGAATCACTTTGGATAGAAGAGACCTTTAAGATCATCAAGTCCATTAACACTACTGCTACCACAAAAACATGTCCCTAAATACCACATCTATATATATTTCAAATGTCTCCAGAGATGGTGCCTCAATCACTTCCCTGAACAGCCTGTTCTAATGCTTAATAACCCATTCAGTGATGAAATTTTTCCTAATTTCCAGTCTAAACCTCCCCTGGAGCAACTTGAGGCCAGTTCTTGTCCTATAGCCTGTTACTTGGGAGACAAGGATTCATGAATTTTAAATTCAAGCCTTGATCCTTCAATAAGAATTCTGTACGGAACATCCCTGTGCCCACACAAATCCCTGCTGAAGCTCACGGCAATGACATGGACAGCAAATTTTGTATTAGCTGTCCCTATGAAGCAAACCCAAATAGAGGACATAAATTTAAATGTTCACTTCACCAGAAAAACTTTATCACAGCCTAAAGTAATGATTTTTGAAAAGCCTACAGCAAATAGCAAATTTATGGTTTATGAACTTTTTAGATTTTTTTTTTCATCATTCATTCTCTGAAAAACAATCCTTTATGTAGAAAAAACTATGCAGTTTTGGCTGAAAGAGGAAATCTGAAAGTCCCTTCTTTGACACTTTCTAGGTAAGATGCTTCTTTTTAATGTTTTCAAATTACCCTTTGCTTAGCTAGATAACAAAAATAAGGAAATATAATGGAAAAATCCCAAATGAAATGTTTGGAACAAAATTTTACTAATAATTTTGTTTTAATTATTTTCTTTCAATGAATTTTGCTTCTGTGACAAAATACAACAGTGTTTGGGATTTAAAAAGTTTTCTATTTAGTCGGTGAGGTGAAGAAAAAAAAGAAACCATATTATTTGCAGTTCTACTATCAGCCATAAATTCTTTTATTTGACGAGCTATTGGCAAGTCAATTACACATCCAATAAAAAACAAAGTAAAAAAACCCAAAGAAAACCAGAAAGCAATAGCAGTAATCTTCCTTTACAGTTTTACCATGCAAAATAGAATTACCTACAGAAAACTTTTCCAGATCAAGCTTAAAATGACACAACTGTGTACATTTCTTATTTTTCTATAAGACTGTATGCACAGACAACTTTTTTCTTATGCCATTTCTATTTTACTTAAAGTCGTGATATTTACATTCCACCAAACCAAATGGCAAAATATCTATTATTTAAACATTACATTGGATTTTCTAATTTCCTGAAAGGTTGAGTGCATTTAAGCAGAGACTGTATTTGAGCTTTCCATATGTAATTTAACATAGGAGATTATCAATCTAGAGGAAAGGCAGGAACACTTATAATTTCATATTATAGCTTTAAAAAAAAGAGAAAGAAACATGAATTCCTTTCTGCCCTTTGTTCCTATTAGTCAAAGAAAAGAGAAGAATATTTACGTTAGAAAAAGTGCTTCTTTCATAGCTGAAAGATTTCTTCAGCGATATGAATGTCATTAACCATTAGTTCTGCCTTTGAAACAACCATTTTTCACTATATGCCAATGAAAGTGAAGGTATTAAAATTCTTCTCACAGTTACACAACTTTAAATCCTACTAAATCTGCTTCTGTAGCTTTAATCAGAAGTGCAACAGTGTAAACTAGAGTGAATGTGGCTTGCAGTAGTAAAATCACTCCTTACTGAATTTTCCTGCTTAATATTGCATGCAGAATATGGAGCCAGATCATTGTGAAGCGTTTCATATATGGCAAATTAATTCTGGGAAATGTGCTATAATTAAGTTGTTTAACAATCACTTTATCCTGGTATTTTTTTTCTGTAACTATAATTTTGTGTTGGTTTAATTGTATTCTAAATGTTTAGAATTTAAAATGCTAGTTAGATTTTTTCTTACTACTGTACTCACATATTCATTCAAAAGCGAATTACCTTGTCAGGAATTACACCAATTTAATGATTGAAACATTAACATTTACAATTTATGCAGGGCATCACAGATCCATACATGTTGATGCTGAATAAGAAAAGACAAATACACACAGGCAGTTCCATTCTGAGCCATAATTTTATCTATGTGGCAGCATCTGGAAAAGTGGAGACATAATTCATGTAAGACCTCTTCCCAATCATACTAAAGTTACCAGGAATGACAAATAAGGACTTCAGTTTAATAATTATGACCCACTCTAGTCCCTTCTTCAGTGGCAAATAGGAACTTATTTCTTTCAGGTTCTTAACACTCTTTGTTGTCATTAATTTCATGAGGAGCAAGAGGTATGCAGCACTTTGCAGGTGGTGTTCACCATACAATAAGGTTCATAATGCCAAACAATGAGAGTTCCAATTGTTGCTGTATATAAATATTGTTCATTCATCCTCTGTTTTTCAGTGCCTAAATGCAATTAAACATTTATAAAGCATCTGTGAGAATATGACACTTCAAAAAGTATCTAAAGTTGCCCAGTGGACCCAATGACAAAAGATATGGCAGGCAGAAATGGGACGAACATAACTGGAGAATTCCCTTTAGATATTGTCATGGGATAGAAATGGCTCAAGGAAGTACGCTAAGGGTTTTAACTGCTCTTCATAAGTCACTGGGATAGAGGATATCTTTTGTCTTGGAGATACTGAGGTCTATTTCCATCCAAACTTTCTGAAGCTCGTCTTTGCTGCTCGAAGTGGCATTCAATGACAACACAGTGTAACAAGATTGCACAAAGAAGAATTGTATGGACTACCTGTTATCGAGGCAATACCAACAAGAAAAGACTATTTAGTTGTTACACATTGAGAAATGGAGGGGAAAGAAAAGGTTATCATCTCGGTGACATTTTTGACACTCACACAAAGCCACTACATTCACATCTCCACCAGCCTGAAGACAGACAGACAAATCCCTAGGATTTACAAAGTCACATCAAGTAATAGGATTCTACAGGTATCATTTCTCTACTAATTTTTAAGATCTTACAGAGTTGTCATACAATGGCTCCCTTCCACACAACCTCTTAAAGGATATTTTGCAGGCTATTCCCAAGCTCAAAGAGATGGACTGTTGCAGTGCCACAAAAATTACCACAACCATTACAAATTAAAGGACTTTGTTTCTTCCCAAGAACTACTCTGCTACAAGTCTATTACAGAATTTTTACTTGAGATTTTCATGAGCTACTACATGCTTGAGCTGACATGGACACGGGACTAAGCAGGGATCACAGAATCATGGAATCACAGAATTGCCTAGGTTAGAGGGGAGCTTTCAGATCATTGAGTCCAACCACCAATATAACTCAGAAAACAAACATCATTGAACCATATCTCTAAGCACTGACTTCTCATCCCTTAAATACCTCCAGGTACAGATACTACTAAAAAGCTGTTGTTCAAGAACTGATCTACGCACAGCTATGGCTAGCAGCTGCAATTGTTTATGTTAGCAGCTGTGGAGAAGTTGCAGAAGAATTCTTATATCTCAGCTGTAATTCATTGTTGTAGTTCAGGGGCCTGGCAACCAGGCAACCTTTGTGCTAACTTCGTCTAACTGCTAGCTGTAAGCAAAATTCCACCTCCAGGGAGAGAAATGTAAAAATTGACAATGAAGAAACTGGAAAAGAATGTGTTATGGATCTCTCTTTTCTACAGTTAGCTGGCTAGAAACTCTCAGGATTAGTATGTCAAAATGAGGAGAGATGGCAATGAGGAGAGTTTTCTAGGTCAGTGAGTATATTTCCATGTAATTAAGTGAATGCAATAATTCCCTATATCTTTCTGTTAAACTTTCAGCATTCTTGAAGATCATTTTAGAAGGGTAAAGAGTCCAAAGATAAGCATTTTTTGTAATTTTATGAGAAACAGCAAGTGGATGGAGAAAAGACACCCTATTATTATTCCCTGTGAAAGAGGCTAATGAGATCACCCTTTCTTAGACATCAGAGACAGAAGGGAAACCAGACATCATTAGTTAAGCTGCACACAGTACTACTCATTTTAAAAAAAATCTTTCCATGATATATTATCTTCTGTACTAATTGCTATAACAGGGGGATGAATTAGAAGAGTACTGTATGGGGTTTGGAGGAACTGATGTCCCATCTAGACAACACTTCCATTCAGTATAACAGACAAAGCTAGATGACCAAACTCATTGTGAATTATCTGACCCGTCTGCTGAAGCTGATGAGATCAGAAAAGAAGCTGCAAATGGACTCTGAATAACACAACTGTCATTGATTCTGGGACCCTGAGCTACACAAGTGATTTCAAGTTGTTCTAAAATAGCTGTATTTACAGAAATGTCCCTGCTGCCTTGTGTTTCACCATTCTGCTTTCTGCCTCTTCAGCAGATTTGAACAGATTTTTTTTTTAAATTCACATGGTGTATGTCAAATCTCTAGACTGTAATTGCTGTAGTCTGGATGCTGTTTTATGTTATATCATGCAGCAGTTCTTTTATGTGACTGAGCAATGCTGCATACACAACTGAAAGGAAGCTAAAGATCTGACATTGTGATGATCCTGTTCCTTAATATCTTGCTTTCCAAAGGTTGTAATTCAAATTAGATTTTTTCTAGCTATTTGATTTATGAACAACGATACTACAACACAAAATTGTTTCCAATTGGTAAACAAAGCTACAAAATCTTTATGAAGTAAGTATGATTTCATACTTCTTTTAGCTTGGACAGCAATAATTTTGTGCAAGCCATCAGATAGTCTTAGCAGCATAAATTATAACTGAATAACCTGTGCTGGAAATTGCCAGTAAATTTAACATGGTTTTCAATGATAACTTAGAATCATAGAATTGTTTGNTTAGAGGTGAAGAATTGTTTATCAAGCAATAAAATATTCATTCAGTTTTGTGATAAATCTAAATAGTAAGTCTAACATATCTCTGTGACATACTTCTTTTGGGAGTATATAGAGTATAATAACCAGTAAATTTAGCATGGTTTTCAATTATAACTTAGAATCATAGAATTGTTTGGGTTGGAAGGGGCCTTAAAGATCATCTAGTTCCAGCCCCCTGCCATGGGCGGGGACAAATCCAGTCGCTCAGTGCCTCATCCAGCCTGGCCTTGGATATCTCCAGGAATGGGGCTTCCATGACCTCTCTGGGCAACCTGTTCCAGTGTCTTGACGCTCAGTTAGGCAGGGGGAGGGAGGGTGAACTCTTGATTTTATGACGGCTACATCAGGATTTCATTCACTAATACCATGGCATGAAATCTAATTGACATCTTTCTCAGGACTTGTTAACTTTTCAGGCTTCTACCCCCATTTTTCTTCTGGGGAGTAAAGCTGGATTGAGATGGTAAGGAAAAAAACTAAACAAACTAGCTCTTCTGATTTTTATTTTTTCAGCCTAATATCTTAATTTCATGCAAACAATCCAGGGTAACATTTCACTTTTGTGGACAGGCTCAATACATTTTATTTCATCCTATCTTCCTATTGGAACATTCACTGCAGTAATGCTACCAGGAAAACCACAGAGTAATCTGGAGTAGGGGTTTGCTATAGGGGACTCCTTTCTCATTGCTGTATATGCAATTAGAAAGCAGTCATTAATATGAAAGAAGGTTACTTTTTCCTGTTCTGAACTGTGGTACAGGGGCTTTTAGCAATTCCTGGCACAAAAGGTGCCCCTGCAGGCCACTCTAAATATTCTCAGGTTTGAAGGGTTACCAGCTCCATGTCAGTCTGCCTGAACTCAGACTTCTTCCTTTGCTCAGAGCTGGCTGGATTAAGGTAGTAATCTGTGATGCAAGATAGTAACTTCAGTCAGTCTTCTAACTTCTGAAAACTGTTCTATATTCTTTTGTGCCAGTGAACAAGATGCTGTTTCAATTAACTGTGTTTTTGCATATATTCCCTTTCCTATAGGATTCCTATGAAGCCACTGAGACTCAACATGGCAGAAGCTTTGCTGGGACAGAAACTATTTATTAGAGATGGGTAGAATATGGTTTCGGTCACTCTCCAAGAGCTGTATCACCCCTCTTTGCATACCCTTCACGTAAGATACTGAATAGCAGAGACAATCGAGTAACAAAGCAGTTTAGAAAGGATTCTCAGGGTAAGAGAGATGGGACTAATTAGGCAAGGAGCCATTGATCATTGTGAGGCTTTTGCAGGAGCAGAGGAGGGTGGCTGACATCCAAATCCTACGTTTCCTGGAATCCAAAAAAAAAAAAAAAGGAGTATTTCTAAACGGGTGAAGTTTGGATATAGATTGAAAGATTGCCAGAATGTGAATATGTTTTAGAGTAAAAATGAAAAAATAGTGAAGTCAAAAATAGTGAAGTAAAAAAAAAATTGCTATATTTTGAATGTTGTTTTGGCTGATAACTTATTTTACCATACAATCTGTTGCCTATGACGCAAGTAACTCCTGAAGTGTGAAAAACAGAGAAAGATCTGCTAGTAAAATCACGTTTCAAAAAGATAAAAAAAAAATTGCACAGTGTTTGTGTTTTAATTCATATATATATCACTTTCTCTATATTTTTATGTAATTACAATCACATATTTGTAACTATAAAAGCATTGTCAAGATTAAGGTAAGAAAAGTCAGAATGGGAAATCCTGAAAAAGTACTAGTTTTTACCAAGTTTGCTTTGCAATTTTCTTTTTTCACTAATTCATCACGATTTCACAATTTTCAGCAGTATTGCTAAATATTAAAGTAAAAGAAAATACAAAGGACACTAACTTTTTGTTGCTTTATTCAGCCAGTATTAGGCATCTATTCTGTCAGATATTATCCCAGTGGAACAAAAAGTTCATAATTCCATAATTTCACTGATCAGATAACTTTTTCCAGGTGGAAGTAGATAGACAAGGATGCTACTAATGGGCTGCAGTAAGAAGCTTTAAATCTTGAGAGAAGGAAGAGAAGTTTTATCCTGGCACATTCCTCATATTCTTCAAGTCTGGAAGCTACTGAGATGTCAAACAACTTATTTTTCGCCTTACCCCTCATCTATGGACAATTTTAAAGAAGAAAAGTAACTTGATTTGGAAATGGAAAGTCTCAAGCTTTCCAAGAGTATGCATGTTTATTTCATCCTCCAAGATGTTGTAACCACATCAGCAGTTTGTCTCATCTGTGGTTACCGCAGACCACAGACTGCCCATGTCCCTTTCATCATTATTTCCTGTGAATCAGGTCTTGTTTAGCAGACCTCATAAGCTCTCTTAAATAAACATTTCCAAGCAAGTTCCTTTCCTGATCAGATCCTCAGTAAAGTGACTTGGAAATTTTATTTAGGTTTTGACCCCCTTCAGTCCTTTAATTTGTCTGAGCTTCCTTATGAATTAAGAAACATACGAAGGATTGGTTATGACTGAATCATAAACTGTTAATACTGCAGATACCATCTGCCTGCTGCAATATGGTCTTTATGTGTGCATCAGTCTTTGAGAATCGGATTAGATAAAATATCCTAAATCATGTCTGATGCATAATTTGCCTAATGGCTTGAGCAAATGATGAGATGGGCAATCAGTACACAGGAACAGGGCAAACCTAAGTACCAACCTCTACACAAAAGAGCCAACTAGTTGAAGTGGCAGGTTGTCAGGCACTGATGCAGACCTTTGTCAGAATGAAGTACTTCAGCTGCTCTTCACTTTTCAGTATGAGGAGACAATGTTTCCAATACATACTATACATTCCAACAACATCTAAACATTACTGTTCTTTTTAAATGCTTGTGGAGTGAAGGGTGAATACCTGGTGATACTGGAGATTCTATGTGCAATTAGGAGTGTGGCTACAGAGACACAAAGTCTGGAAAGCACTCTTGTCAAAGAAGAATCCAACAAATGCTTCAGTGTAACCAGCAATATGAACTCCAGTGGCCAATTAGTTTTATGCAATAACTCATCCTTAGTTTCTATTTCGAAGGAGTAAACCTTTTAAGATACATGTTGTTCAGGGTACTTTTCCCATTGGCTTTGCAAACAGGTTCAGGATCATGCTGCCTAATTTAAAGTATCTAAAACTCCTAATTAAAGGACTGCATTCATCCCGGACTGCCCTTTACAGATTACAGATACCTGGCCACATACATGAGACTATAGATAGCATGGATTGCTCTTCGAAGTTGTTTGTCTCTAGGAAGTCAGGGTGAGCAGGCTCTTAATGAGGTAGCACCAGCACCTAAAGCTAAATTGGTTGAAATTGGGCCTCATTATATAGATGGAACAACTATTCCTTTGAAGATACTGTACAAGCCATGTTTAGAAACATGGGTTCTAAATGAGAAATATTTATCTAAAGTAAAGTTTAAAAGTTTTTATTTATTATTTCACAATGGGTAAAATATTAGTTATTTGAAGAGGAATTCACAGAGCTTAATATGACTAACACTTGGCTTAATAAAATTGATCTTTTATACAATATCTTGAACATTAAGATAAACATATATATGTTTACTAAATCTATATTTGTGGTTTAGAGCAGATAAAGTACAATCAGCCCCTCTTTGGAAGAATGTGAGGACTTCTTGAAATTATTCCAAGTAGTGACTTAACCTCAACTTAAGAAAGAAAGAAACCAGAGTGCTGATACCTCTGTCTTCTTCTATCCATTGATTCTGTAATAAATGCATTAAAAAATCTTTTTCACAGAAATCAGGGTCTTCTTTTAGGTTAATGATAACTATACTAACCCTCAGGGTGTCTTCAGAATTTAAAAGAAATAGTGCATATTGTGCACTTGCCCCACAGTATGTCTTAATCCTTGACCAGTGAGAGGTCATATTTTAATATCCAGAGCAATCCGTTAAACTGGTAGAAAGAAGGACCACAAGCACTTGCACTGCAGAGTGACCTGAGCCTATTTTAGCAAACTGCCAGAAAGATGGCTTTTTGCCTTTGGAAAATTATGCCCATATCAAAAGCCTCACGCTAACTCTGTCTGGCCAAAAGCAGCTTGAGTTAGGCAAGACAAATCTTTGAGGACACAGAAACTGCAGAATGCAACTATTAATGCTGGTTGCTTGACCAAAGCAGTATTTTTTTGACTTGCATTATAGACTGTTTTCCTCTGAGAGATATGCTCTTGGTCTCATACCCCCATGCTTCAGTGGGGCTGTGGTCAGCACTCTAGAAATCCTTATACCAGAATTCTACTTAGAAGTTTTCAGGAATGTTCCCTCCATTGAAAAAAGAACACCTCAAAATGAAACAGTGAAAGCCTAAACCTCTTTTCCTCATACCAAGAAGCACTCAGACATTCATAGAAGAATCACATAAGGTAAAAGAACCAGACAGTAGAATATTCTGCTAGTAGTAACCACAGTGGGTTGTGGAAGAAACTTTTGTTTCTTGTAGACGACTAAACCCTTAAATATATGCCTTTGTAATGGAAGCTATTCTTAATAATCCAGAAGTAGAACAGCATGTACTCAGAAACTGTTTATCTCTGCATGATTATACACATTTGGTATTGACTATACAAAAATATTAGTGCAAGAATGCAGGAACTGTGCAATTCTCATCTAAAGAAAAAAAAAGATTTGTAGCTGAATCTTGAGGCTACAACATGCAGTGATCTTTTCTCAAGAAAAGGAGAAACCATTGGCTTAATAGTAAAGGAATTAAGAGGGCATGCATATATACCTTCAGTGAATGAAGAAAATGGTTATAAATGTTCTAAATACTTCCAAAAATATTAAAGAAAAAATTAAAGCATTAATATGAACTTATGTACCATAGCCTTATCTTCCTTAATCCTTAGAGAGTTCTTTGTGCCTCATGACTCTGGAAAGAATTAAGATACAGCTCATATTGGAGTCCACTGTGCATTCCCCTTAGTGCCATTTTCTTCTTTTCCTTCAATTACTAGGATTTTCTTTGCTTGAAAATAGGATTTTTTTTTCTCATTTGAGTCCCTGCTACTTAAATCCTACTTGAGGTCATAATCCCCCCTGTCACATTACACCAACCTCGTAGTAGCTGATGTGCCTCTGATGTCACAGGTAGGATCTTGACTTCTTAAGTCCCGGTTATTTTGGTACATTTTATGTTCCAGAATTTATTCTTTCTGAAATGCCCAAAGTAAGAAACACTGTGGCCAGACAGTTTCAAGACACCTAGCTCAAGGCACAAGCTGTGAAAGTTGGACCTCCTAGTTAGACTTTTCAGTAGTATATGAATGGATTTTCTGTTAGAAGGTAATAAGAGTATACTTTTCCTTCCACGACACAGTTTCTGAAAGACACCTCTCTGATACACAGGCTGCCCACAAAAATTCAAGATGAGGTGATCACTTTTCCAAATAATCAATGGTGTCAGAAAAAACTTTGAACCTAGACTGGTTTCAGACCCCTGATTCAAAACAGACACAATGTTATACCATTAGCCAACACTCACTTGTCCAACTTTATGTTTAGGCTTGTTTCCTGATGAAGTGTGTATACCTCTGAAACAACTTTAAGACTACAAGAGATTCTTTAATGCAACCCATTATCATCTATAAGGGGAGAAAACTTTTGTTGTTGCAAATGAAGAATTCTATTCTAGAAAAACTGCAAAGAAAAAAGCAACTGAAAGCAGCAAGTGCTTTCTGTAAATGCAAAAATATTAAGAAAATAAGAGTCGTCATTGAATACAAAAAGAATCTATAGCTGAAAATGAAACCACTTTTGATTCTTTTTCAGGAAAGGAAGTTCTGTGTTATTTTCTCAGTGTTGAGCTGATGGGACCATAAATTGGGCTTTATTAATTGCCACAGGACTATTTTTTAGTAGCAGCAAATCAAAGCTCCTAATCTCCCATAAGAGAGAACACCCATTGTTGAAAGCTACACTTGCAGTACAGTTGGTACTAGCATCTGTATAACTAATTTCAAATTAATGGATTAATTTGTAGGATATAATGTACTGAACATTTGAGTTAGGAAAAAAAAAAACAACAAAAAATAAACCACCAAACAACTTCAGTAAAACTATAGAAAGTATCCTTTATTTCACAGGTTATTTTATGTCACATGGTTTGATATATGCAATCGTCACTACAAGTTTGGCTAAATTAGGAATTGCACTCCAACATTTTTAAAGCTTTTCTCTCTGTTTTCAAGCATTTCTAACAGCTCAGACATGTATTGACAGTGTTCATCTTTTTCATGGAAAGTAAACCAGAAGCTAATATATATAGAAGATAAGCATATTATTAAAATGAAGAAAATATATATTTGTGGATTTTTTTTGACTCTGCTTTCTTTGGCATATGCCTAAAATAGCTTATCAGACTGTGAGGTTTGATCAGAAGATTTTCAAATATCAAGGAACCCATTCACTCTATGATTCCTTTGGAAGCCTCCTCCTAAGACACTGAAACGTGTGTAAACTAGGAGAAATACCTACTGGTTTCTTGATGCAAGCTAAAGAAGACACCGAGTGTTTTCAGAATCTTAAGAAAAAATGTAGTTCCTTATATTTATCGGAGCTACAAAACCACGCAGAGCTCGAGAATTACATCCCCGTTTCACCCCGGAGATGCAGTGATGCCCGCGGCTCGGCGGTGGCTGGAGGCGGCGGCGGGTCTGTGGTGCAGCGCAGCGGCGGAGCAGGGTACGCGGTGTGGGGCGTGGGGGGTCTACCCGGCTCCGCAGAGGCACCTCGGCGGGGAGCTCACTGCCCGTCATCCAAACGCCATCTAGCG
>VZTY01019407.1:234325-265660 GCA_013400935.1 Turnix velox
GGGGGGTGGGGGTGGGGGAAAGCCTTATTATCGATGTCCCTTTGGATGCGATCAAGCTTTCTCAGGAGCAACTACTTCCCCGCCGTTCCCGGCGGCGGGGCGCGGAGATCTAGCGGCAGAGCCTGTATTTCCAAAAGTCTCTATGCAACTGAGCGCTCTCGTCAGACTTTCCCAGGTAGGTGCCGCAGGCTGGGCACGACCGGAGGGATGCGAGACCACAGCTGAGGGGAAGGAGGCGGGAGGGGGGGTTGATCCACTACCGAGCCTCTACGAAACACTCCCCCGCTACCGTGCCCCGCTCCCGCTTCGCTGCCGGGTTCCCCGGCTTCGTCTTTCGCTGGTCTCTCCCGAGGATGTCCCACGCCTCCCACCTTCTGCGGGTGCCTCTAAAGCCCACGCTCCTACCCCGCTCCACTACCACGGCCGCTCTGCCCGACTGCGCTCTCATCGCTCCGGATGAGCCCCAGTCCCTGCCCCGGCGCCCCGTCTCAGAGATACTCCCCTCCATCTGCTTCTTTTCTCCGGGGCGCTGCCCCCTCCCGGCGCCCCTTCCCCGGCGCATCTCTGCCCTTCAACGTATTTCCTACAAGGAAAACTTGCCTTAAAGTTTAATGCCGCCGCCCGGAGCTCCTCCCCCTGCCCCGTCGGCTCCCCCCGGCCCTGAGCCGAGGTCAAAGAGGAGTCCCCGTGGCGGCGATCAAGGTCAGGGAGGCGATTTGTCACACTGCTGCTCGGGGGCTGCGGCTGAGTTGGGGGCAGGCGGGTGGACAGCCCGCCTGGCCCATCCCCTCTCCGCCACGGCCAGCGGGCGGCGGCAGCGGGCGGCCACGCTGCAGCCCACCCGGGAAGGGTTCCGGGGGCGGCCACGGCCCGGCTCCAGCAGCGGGCGAGGAGCAGAACAGAGCGGAGGAGGGGCGGGGGGCCACAGGCTGCATCGCTCGTGGAGGAAAGTCTTCTTCCAGGTGGCTGCATCGCTGCGCCAAGTCTGCTAGCTGGTTCCTTGGGTTAGAGCTTTGTGGACCGTTTCTTCCATCCAGGGGCCTCGCGTGGACCTCGTATCTACCTCGTATCGGATCTTCCTGCTAGAGTAGCTGCTTCGAATATGCTGGTGTCCAAGTGCTCCGATTTATTGTCATGACTGGCTAACCAGCCTCTGGAAAGAATATTATGTGATGAAAAAGGGCAGGAATCAGAAAGCAAAAAGGTTTTTGGTTAATACTGAAAAATCACAGCAATGTTCAGAAATTCTGTTGCTTTGAAAATGTGTGAGCATTTGTATTTTTCTTTTCCCTCTCTGTTTTAGTGATTGGAACAGAAGTGTCTCTAGATTTACTCCCTTGGCTGTAGCAGTTATTTGGGACCATGGCAGCTGGAGTAGCAGCTTGGTTACCCTTTGCCAGGGCAGCGGCCATAGGATGGATGCCAGTAGCTACAGGTCCCATGCCAGCTGCTCCGCGGCAGGAGAGGAAGCGAAGCCAGGACTCTCTAATTGTGCTCAATGTGAGTGGCATCCAGTTCCAGACATGGCTGGACACCTTAGAGCGCTATCCTGACACTCTGTTGGGCAGTTCAGAGCGAGACTTCTTCTACCACCCTGAGACGCAGCAGTACTTTTTTGATCGGGACCCTGACATTTTCCGCCACATTCTCAACTTCTACCGTACTGGGAAGCTTCATTATCCCCGCCAGGAGTGCATCTCGGCTTATGATGAGGAACTGGCCTTCTTTGGCATCATCCCTGAGATCATTGGTGACTGCTGTTATGAGGAGTATAAGGATCGCCGGCGTGAGAATGCTGAGCGCCTCCAGGATGATGCTGACCAGGATCATGCAGCTGAGAGCTCTCTGCCCTCGATGACAGCACGACAGAGGATGTGGAGGGCCTTTGAAAACCCACACACCAGTACACTGGCTCTGGTTTTCTACTATGTCACTGGTTTCTTCATTGCTGTCTCTGTTATTGCCAATGTGGTGGAGACAGTGCCATGTGGGGTAAGCCCGGGTCACATCAAGGAGCTGCCCTGTGGAGAGCGCTATGCTGTGGCATTCTTCTGTCTGGATACTGCCTGTGTCATGATCTTCACAGTTGAATATCTCCTACGTCTGCTAGCAGCTCCTAGTCGCTACAAATTTGTGCGCAGTGTCATGAGTATCATTGATGTGGTGGCCATCATGCCATATTACATTGGTCTGGTGATGACAGATAACGAGGATGTCAGTGGGGCATTTGTGACACTACGAGTCTTTCGTGTCTTCAGGATCTTTAAGTTTTCTCGCCACTCACAGGGGCTGCGCATCCTGGGCTATACCCTGAAAAGCTGTGCCTCAGAGTTAGGCTTCCTCCTCTTCTCACTCACTATGGCCATCATTATCTTTGCCACAGTCATGTACTATGCAGAGAAAGGTTCATCAGCCAGCAAGTTCACCAGCATCCCTGCAGCCTTCTGGTACACCATTGTCACCATGACGACACTGGGGTAAGTGCAGATGTTGTTTGGTTTCAGCCGACATTTCAACAAGTGTGTTGGCACAAATGGAATACACCCAATTAAAGTGTTGATGGTAAAGATGTAAGGGTAAGTTTTTGTTACAGAACTTCATGAGTACAACTCATCACTTCTTTCTGGATGTTTTTCACATGTGAGTGAGTTAAAAACATTACTGAAGTTAAAAATAACCCAACCCCAAAAACTGCAGATAAACTGAAGAGGAAACAGCAACACAAAACAGAAACATTAGAAATTACTTATGTTCTCTGCAATTTTCTTTGACATTTTTTTTGGTTTGGGATACCGAAGTTGGAATATTATGAGTGTCTGTGAGTTATCAGTGGATTTTTAGTAGAATAATGTCTTTACTACTAGAGTTGCTAAAGTAGTGAGAGTTATAAGGATAACCCAAGTGGGTTTCATGCGTAAAAGCATGTGGATTATCCACTGATTTTGAAGTGATGTGTTGATGTGGACTTGGGTACTGAACTTGAGTTCAGTATTACAAAGTGATTTGTTTTGATGAGAGTGAAACAGGTAAGAATACCTTAATCTTCACAAGAAAAATTCCTGATTTTATTTAAGGCACTGAATACATTTCCTCTGGACCTGTAATTTGTAATGGACAAGTGACAAGCTACACTGAGCAGTGACGGAGTCTGGAAAATGATCTGAGGAACTGTGACACATATGACAGATGAAGCTTATGTCTAAAAGTGTAATTCTAATGACAACATAAATCCTTTCAGAGAATTAGGAGTTAAAAAATGCCATAGTTGACATTAGATCCCAGTGCACTTTGGTGGACAGAGAGGAGATAGTATTATTTTATGAAGTCTCTGAGTCATATCGTACCAGCTGATTCTCTGCACCAATTTGCAAAATGCATTTGTCTGTAATTACAGCAGGGATTTAGAAGGTTGACTAATTTGAGAAGACAATCTTTTTGCCCTACTCCTAATTTTGAGCTGTAGAGTATCATCTGTGAAACTGAAAATTTGGTGATTCCTTTGAAGCAGTTTAATTGTTTAATAATTACAGATATTAAAAGACAAACTCTCCACTTTCATGAAGACAAAGCCCATCATTTTATTAGTCAAACATTTTAAAACATCTAGGGATTTTTGAGGTTTATGAAACATGTATTACTTTTAAATTTAGCAAAATGAAAGTGCATTATTAAACAACTGCGAAAAAGTTGATTTACTATGTGCAAATACAATTTACATGGGAAAAATATGTACAAAATATTGAAAAATATAAAAGGACTGTCTTATGTCAGCATTTTTTATACAAGGCTTTTATCTTCAGCATCATGTAACAAATGGAGATAAAGATAGTGCACTGTAAATATTTCATACTACTTGTAAGGGCAAGTTATGCTAAAAAGGAGTGACAAGAACTGTGGTGATTTTAATCTGCTTTTTAGGTTCCTGGGTTTTTTTTGGTTTTTGTTTTCTTCTGGTAGTGACAAACTGAAGGGACTAGTTAGCAGAAGGAACAAGTTAGATATGCTGACTATTTTCATGGACCTCTGTTTTCTCATGCTGATACTTTTTTTCCACATATGTTTAATTAGATCTGTAATGATTTCAATAAATTAGGTCTTAAGAGTTTACCAATATTTAGAATGCATAATTCTGTTGTATAAGAGCAGGACCTGGTCTTTGGTTTTTGTAGTGAAAGGTGGTTTTCGAAGAAGTTGTTAAACACCAACAGTTATGGGCATTTGGGCAGGACCTGTCCATGGTACTGTACACAATTTGCCTTCAATTTTATGGCCACTTTGCAATGAATTATGACCTGGGTACAGTTTCTGTTTCCTGTGGGAACAATTTGTTTGCCTCTTCTCAACAAAAAGAAAAGAGTATTATTCTAAAGTCCCAGGTTTTGCGGTTTTATTCTGAGCAAAATTTTCAAAAGCACTGATGAGACTTGAACATCATAAAAAATGTTGAATAGACTCCAAAAACTTATTTTCAAGTGCACAGTCACACAATATTTCAGTCCTTCAGAAGGAAGATAAAGAGTTAAAAAGAATACTCTCCTTTTTGACTCCCTTTTCAAGGTAGTTTTCACAGAGCAAGTTTTGAGCAGGTTACACAGATCCAAAGTTTCATCCTCAAAAGTTTGGGGATGATTCTAAGTTCGATATGACAGACATTGCAGTTTTGGGAGATGTATAATCAATGTGTTATCTAGATTATACCCTTTAAATGGAATCATGGTAACCATATAAAGATTATGTTTAAATGTTAAATACATATGAAGAATTAACATAAAATCTTTGAACTCTGATAGCACAATTGCACAAAAAGAGGGGGAAATTACAAGCAATAGCAGGAAGGGTCAGTGAAAGCTGATTGTAATTAGTACTGCTACCTTTGCTCTGTGCTAAAGCTTTTCATCCACTTAGTAATATAGAATTCCTATTCATCTTTATTTTTAGTTTTAGCTGAATTATGGCTATATAAATTGACTGTATATGAACTGCAAAGCTGGATTAAGGGTTTCTTTTAAATGGCATTAGTACACAGCAGGTTATGTGAAGCATTACAAAATGCATGAAAGCTAATACCAAATAATAGATTAATGTAACAATGAGGTTTTGAGTTTTGGTGTCACTCTCATGCTGTGCTAGATAGCAAGGGTATTGAGTAAGCGACCTTTGCAATTTGGGGAGTTATTATCTTGGAAGCAGAGCTGTATTTCTCAGTTCTGCTGCTGATTGCTCAGCAATTAAAGTGTCTTTAAAAAACATAGATTACATTTGTCTCTGCTGAGTGCCAGTAACTTCAAATATTACTACATTTCAACCTCCAAGGATATCCAACCTATTAACTTCTTGACTGCTCAACTAATGTAATACATAGTTGAACATAGAGATGTTATATGAAAAAGAAGAAAGAGAGAGCAAGAAAGGCTGAAGAGAGAGAGATAAGAGAGAAAAATATAACTCTAGAATAACAGCATGCATACTGACAGAAACTGACCTGTCTGATTAAGAATTTCAAGCTACTGTTTTTTCAGTCTTATTTGTAGCAAAACCAAAAGTAAAGCAGGGACAAGGCAGTAGGTGGGTCAAGAGAGTCAAGTTGAAAGAGACCACAAAGCAGTTTGTGGAAATGGAAGACAACTATGAAAAACAGGGAGATTAGGCTAATAAAGGTCAAGAAACAGGGTAGTGTAAAACAAGGCAGATAAAAAAGCTTAAGTCTGCTGAATTGTGACTGGCAGACTTAGATGGTGGCTTGAAAACTTCTGTATCCATAGTGGCACAGTTATGTCACTTTGTGCTGTCATCTTATGACATGATGATTTAATAACTTCTCTTCAGTATCCAGCAGATGAGCTGGAGTTACTGGTAAGATTTTGATGATGTAAAGGTAATGTTTGTTCCCAAATCAAGTAGAGCTATAATGTAGTTAATGTTTCATGAAGATTTTATACTTTAAATAAGGAACACGATGATCTTCTGTGACTAGTTCTAAATCCTCACTGTTATTTTTAACAGATATATTTATAGGCCATACATTGAATAGATTTGTCAAGTCATACAATACTTCTGTAGATGAGCACAATATTATATGAAGGGAAACTTAAACGCACGACTACTGATCTATTTGTTTTGCTTGTATTAAATGCAGACACGTCTTCCAGAAAAGATAAACCATCTATTTTTTTTATTATTTGTTAATATGACCTATAACCTATGAGTAATGTCATCTAAAATGTATAAAATCCCCTAAAGACTTTATCATCAAACAAGGGATTGAAGATGACAACAGAAAGCTTGAAATGGTGAGGGCTATAGAGCTACAGACTTCATTTTTCTGTACATTCCATTCTCTCCCATCCTTATTCTTCTTCAATTCTTTTTGCATCCCACTAGATATATTCCATCTATTTGTTTTCTTCATTTTTCTTTCCAGCTACCACTTTACATAGTTTTTCTGCTACGGTTTTTGTCTGCTTGTTTAGCATGGTTCTTCGCTTGTTCAAGACAAGTATTAAGACTATTCTTGTTTTATTTTTTCTCCTTCTTTGTTCTAGATTCCTCACGTATCCTTCTTCAGTAGTTCAAATATGTCATTCATTTTACCTGAACTTTCTGCATAACAGGTTTCTTTTCTGACCTTTTTTTGGAAGATTTTTTCCTTATAAGCATCATAAAATTTCCACAGCATCACCTTTTGCTGAAATGCCACACATAGTATCTTATTTTCCTTTTCTGTTCATTGTGAGTGCCTTTTGTTTTTTATGATCCATGCACACTAGTTTGAAAACATTCACCTCTTCATAAGTTGTATTATAATAATTGAGTTCAATAAAATATAATGAAAGAGCACAAAATTAGAAATATTTGTTTTATGAACAATTTTATTAAAAGCATAGACGTGCTCTTATGATGAATATTACATATGTAAACATCCGCATAGTTCGAATATTATTTCTGTATCTCATACTTGTGTGTTGACTCATTAATTTTGTTTTTGATGTTTTCAACACAAAAATATAGTTTTTCCATTTTTGTATTCTTGTACAGAACCTAGTGAATTTTGTATTTTACGTATGTGTTAGATGCCTCAATCTATTTTCTCTTCACTGCAGTGAATGGCTAGAATACTATTTAACAGAGGAGGCAAAAAGTTTATGTAAATCTCCATCACACTGCATTGTTAGGTATTGATAAAGGGCTCCAGGGACAATTTGAAATCTGGAAGAGTGAGGGTCATTGTGGTTGCACTGAAAAAATTATTTGTTTTCTAACACAAAGATTACTCCAACTGTATTTGGCTTCTGCTACCTTGACAGAAAACAGAAATCATTCTACTCTTACTTAGTTGGGATCAGCTTTCCTGAAGATCTCTTAGAGAAACAAGAGTTAGATTACTGCAATCATTTTACATGAGTTTAAGAAATAGATATTTCCTCTCAGAATCTAATTTGTTGAAAATTTCGTTAAAATAGATGGAATTTTGTTTCCTTGCTGTTACTATGAGTCAAGAATAAGATCAGTGAGATTGGGGTGGGCCAGTATGTAGCAAAGAAATGTGCTTAGTACAACAGAACAAGTCAACTCAGAGAGTAATTATGACTGGTGTCTGATCTATTAATTATAGCCTATCATTCAACTAATCCTCAGTGAATACTGTGCTTTTTGTAAAAGCCTTGAGTGATCGAATTGAAGAAGTTCAAACTGAGTGATGACAGTCTATACTTGACTCACATCATCGTGCCTCTGTCTAAGAAGAAAAATCTGAAATATAAAAGCCATATAAATCTATGAATACAGTGTTAGAAAAGAATGGTGCAAAAAAATTCTGGAAATAGAAGCTATATTTCTGAACTTGGGCACCTCTAAATGCTGAAGAAATAAAATGATTATTCAAATTAAGTTGATGGCATCTTGAATCTTCAAGATGTCAACTTCTCAGACATTTGAAAGAAAGTCTAGTGAACTGCTCCTATTACTCATTTTTATGCCCCTGTCATCTACTGGCAGCTGTTAATAATTTGCATCATAGTAAGCTGATGAGAGAAGAATCTGGTTCAGCAGGAGTTAGGTGGAAAGATTGTTCAAAAGTGGGAATATAAATTAGAAATAAAGAAACAAAGTTTAGATCCAGCTTTATGAGGTTTCATCAGTTATCTAGTATGTTTCTGTACCAGTCATTTATCAGGGAATAGACATGAACACAGATTTTTTTTGTACAAGACTTGGTTATTAAAACATCTTTTTTTCTGCATTGTTCATGCAGTGGAGGAAACTACTTTGAAATGACAGATATATGCAATGTTTCACTGAAGAATAATAGTTACAGTGCTTGGACTTCAACCCTCATCTCAATTAGTAGCCTAAATTCTACCATTATTTCTTTGTTCTTCCTGTGCCTTGGTAACATTTTATAATCCCCATGTTAATTAAAATTTTGTGAGTTTTGTTTTGAGAAAAAAACCCATAATTTTCAGATAAGTACCTGAAGAAATTTGCATTTTTTTCCACAGTATAAATTTAAACTCATATGAATTCAAAGGGAATACAGAATACTGCTTTTGACTAGAGCATCTGATGTACAACAGGTCTAAGTGGCCCTGCTAGGCAGGGGGGTTGGAGTTACATGATCCTTGGGGTCCCTTCCAACCCAGGTCTTCTGTGATTCTGTGATTCTGTAAGTGTTCTGTAGAAAAATACTGGATACAAATATTTGCTCAGGTATCTGATGTATGAAAGCTCAGATTTAAACAGGAGCATGTATGGTTATCATTTGACCAATATAACAGTGTTAGAATATTTTAGCTTAATTGAAAAAAATCCAAGATTCAACTCTATTATAATCTGAATAGGACTGCACTCTTTCTCATACCGGCACTGATACAGGTTATATGTTATTAGAAGGCATGTCTTAATCTACTCAGTCATCATTACAGTTCCTACTATCATCAACTCAGATTATAGCATTTAATTGCATTTTTAAAACCTAACAAAGCATTAAAACACTGCTATCAGTGTAAATCCTAGAGATAAAAAAATATTATTCATATAAGCAACCATGCTCCTAGAAAAACAGTTTCTTTTCCAATCCTTTAGTGCACAGTATTGTTCCCTGCTTGTCTACAGGTGAAGATAGGTGAAGGTGAAAGCTTTTGGATCCAAAGTGCAAATATACATATTCAGAGTTTGATCTTGTACTGTTACAGAAAATGAGAATTTTCCTAAAAACATACAAAATTGTTTTTAGTATGAACAAAGTAAAATTTTGCATATATAGTATATTTAGGAGCAGTATTTTGCATTTCATTCATGGTTTTTCAGTTTCATCCATGTTACTGGTTCTTTGATCTGGTTGACTCAGCGGTGAATTCAAGCCTTGCAGGCACAGAGATCTCCTGTTTTATTAGTTTATAGGAGCCAAAGACCACCAGGTAGATTTTTGAAGGCATTTAGGTATCTAGATATGCAGACAGGGATCCAGCTTGAATTCTCAAAAAAGGCTTAGGTGCTGAGAAACTTTAACAGTTGAAACCAAGAAAGCTGAGAAACTAGCTACCTATTCAGCCTAGAGTGTTTGGTACTATGGACCGAGAATAACTATTAGGATAAAAAGAGTACTGTACTGAGACTCTCTGTGTCTTATCCTCATAAGAATCAAATGGATCTTTCAAGGGTTCACATCTTTTAAAAATACAGTATGCCCTATATTCACATAACACCGTGGCAGGAGATAGAGTGCTGTGTGTATGATATTCTTAGGAAAGAGGAAATTAGTAATGCAAGAAAAGGGTAATGTGATTGAAAGAATAATGTAAAGCATCCATGCAAAAAAAAAATATTTATTAATCCTAATTTTTTGTCTCTATGTTTTTCAGATTAAAATTTCAGCATGAAAACATATGAAAAAATGAGTTGTGACATGCAGATATTGTTAAATTTCTGAAAATGGTTTAAGAAACTGGGTGTAAAATTATAAAAGTGTCAGGTGGGAGATTCAATTTTTTCAAAGAAACATACAACCTGAAAATTTATTAATTTTAATAAGTCTCACATTTAGCTTATATACTGTAAATTTGTTAAGATGTTGATATGTGGTAAGAGAACATAAAATGTAAGTCTCAATTTTGACCAGTATGAATTGATCCCTTTCTCTGGAGTACTGCCAAATACTCTTAGTTTATCTCTATTCCATTTTTTGGTTCTGTTATTTGTAGACTTAAGTGGGAGGTCTGAGAAGTACTTTGCCTTTATTTTCTTTTTCTTTTTTGTAGTAATATGAGTTTTGTAAAGTCTATGGCTCTGATTTTTACCTTAATCTGTCTTTTTAAAAACAATTTCCCTGATTTTTCACAATTCTTTGTATAAAAAGTTGTTTTCTTGAGTTGAGCTTCTTGTACTGCAGATTTTTCTCTTTCAGAAAACATTGTGATTTGAGTTGACTCTTAAACAGATCATGTGAAATATCACTTGCACGGCAGCTTCATATTAAAATTTAACACAAGAAGCAATATTATGAATGAGTGTATATCTTTTTCTAAATATGATCTAATATAACATAATAGGAACATTTAAACAAAAAATTTATAAAATCTGTATCTGCACAGATAATTTCAGCAGATTCTTGAGGATAGTTTCCTTAGACAGTAAAAACTTGTTCTGGTATAATTATAGTATAAGCCTTTAGGAATTTATTTAATTAGTCTGAGTACTTTGGTAAATTAAAATAAAATAAGCATTTTTCACTACAGCTTTACATCACCTTGGATAAGAAAAATACCCGTGGAACTTCATAAAGGTACTTAGAATAATCTAATTTTTTTATAATATATTGCTATGCTTTGGAAATTATTTTGGAAAAAGGTTTTTTTGAGGCCAAACCCCAAATCTTTTCCAATTGAGATTTCTGTATTATACCAGCAGAGTCTCAAAATATTTTGGCTGATACACAGGGAACAGTCTTACAAGTTACCACTTGCAGGCTTTGTAAATGGCTGAGATTCAGACTGTGAGGTTGGAAGGGATGTAATGTAACATCGCGTAAAAGCTCAGTCTGAAAGTGTCTGCTCCATCCTAACTCATCACTTCTTTCAGTAAATCAATCAAGAGAGTTTTCTCTCTGAGAGCACGAGATATAACTGGGATCCTTAAGTTTTCACTGCTACTGCTCTCCATCTCCCCCTTTCTTTATAACCCCAAAAGTGTAATTTTATTATTCTGTAGAGGCTTTACTTTCAGTTTCTGCAACTTTCATCTCTCCCACTTGCAGCTAGTTAACAATTCCCTGAGCATCCTTATCAGCTGTGGACAGCAAATACTGTACTGTACAGGGTTGCTTAGGAACAAAATTGATGCTCTTTGACATGGTGGATTACAGCTGCAACATGCTGGTCCCCAAACTCTTCTGCTTTCCATAGAGTGAAGAGGTTGAACTTGCTTTCCAAATCTGGCTATGAAGAGAGAAGATACTATTTTTTTTGTTTGGGATATATAATAATTGGTAAATGTCGGGTTAGGAATTATGACCTTTCTATTAAAAGCACACCATTACCAAACCAAAAAACTCAGCAACAATTACTATTAACAGCATCTTAAAGAACTGTGAATTTTTAGATTTTAAAGCTTTTTGGTTAGTTTTGACTGTTGATGAATTTGTTTATGTCAGTCAGTTAAATCCATGTTGTAATATGGATATCAAGAACAAAAGACAAGTTTATACACCTATTGTCATGCAACCAGTGAGAGCTAGGTAAGTTATAGGAGCAGCTATTTTAGTTTTACTCGAATTTCTATAAAATGAAATATTGAAAATTTGCATTGTAAATTCTACAGTGATGGAGAATTTAGTTAATATTTTCCTTTTTGGTACCTGGATGGAAAACATCAAATAGTGAAAATTGAAACTTCTCTGCATATAGTTTTGAGTAATTCTTTCCACAGAGTGAATGATTTGGCAAGCTCCATGGTCTGTATTAGTTATTCTCCAAGTGAACGTGAAGCTCAGGTTTTATCTGTATTGCTTGTGAAGATAGTTATCAACATTTTCAGCCTGTAAGATGTTAATCTGTGTTACAAGGTCCTGAGTTTTAAAAGTAACGTTATAAAGAACACTCCTTACAAAAAAATTCATAATATGCGATATGCATCCTATCCTTTTTTTACCTTGTTCTACTTCTGGCACCATTCTCCCTTCAGTCATTGCAGAAACAGTAGCTGCTGAAAGACTGCAGCCATTACCATTCATTTAACCTACAGTTTCTTTCCTTCCAAGGCCTTAACTTCAGAAATGTAATTCATTAAATCATTCATAGGAGAAACAATGTTGTTAGGTAGGTTGGGGAGCCCTTCAGCACTGTTCAGCCTCTTGCCATGCTGGCAGAGCCATGACAGCCTTTCTCCTCCTCTGGGAACAGGCACAGTTACAGACTACAGATGATGCTGACTAGTTCTGTCTGGTGCAGCAGTACAAATGTGTAGGATAAAACCTGGTTCTGGGAGAGGGAGATAGAAACCAGTTTTGTTTCAGTCACTGTTTCAGACAGAAAAGAATGACTGAACTTCAGAAATCTTTTTGGGTGCAACTGCCTTCTACCCCAATCCCTCTTCATGCCATGAGTACAGCCTGATGTCTGTCAGGCAGTAACCCATGGTGTGAATGTACAGTGGGTTTGCCTGTGCTGTAGGAAGGTGTTTGTGGGTTTTGCAGCACTTTCCCAGAATATATATGAGTTTTCCCTATTTCTATTCATAGTCACAACAATTAGAGTGCACTGTTAGCAGCAAACTAGCTAAATACGGAGAAAATTAATAGGTGCAACAATGCTAGATATGACAGTGGTTTGTATCACGGATTTGGATGCATATAAATGGGTTTGAAAGATAATCATTGCAAATGGCTGAAAACAGGTTGAAAACAGTCTGGTTCATCTCTTTAGAACAGTGATGCATTTTCTGCCTTAATATGCTTTCTGATACCTATTTTCCAGCTCACTAGCTATATCGAGAAGCTCTTGTGTTTTCAATGCAAACAAATCAAAATGCAGCAGAAAAGTTTCCTGAAGTAAGCCTTCCATGTTTGTATACAGTTCCTTCCTAGTCCCTTGCGTACAAGGGTATAGCTATAGAATTTGTAGAATGTGTGTATCTTAGGTGTCTGTGTTTTTAAAGGACTATCAGGATGTACAACTTTTTTAAAGGGGACAAGTAGGACATCCTATTTTTACAGTAGAATTATTATAGAAGAATCTGGGGTTGGAATTCAAACTTATTTCTCTGACAGTTGTTTACCATCTCTGAGAGGTAAGTCCTATCTTACTCCTCCAAAAGTTAAATCTTTCTGAACTAGTGATCCTTGTCTCACTTAGGAAGTAATGAAGAGAAGCAGACATCTGGAGGTGCCTCTACACTCAGTATAAGTGAAATTTAGTATGATTAGCAGAAACTTGAATATTTAAATACGAAGTGAAATAGATGACACAAATCCCAGCCTTCAAATCCAAGTAGTTTGGTCTAGTCTCCATGTTCCCAGTTACATAATTCTAAAAGGGCCATAACATTCTTTTCAGAGATCTTAGCAGAGTATGTGCTTGGGATTTGGTGACAGTTCCCACTTTATTAAAATGTCTACTACATTTTAAGTAAAAATATTCTTACTTTGTGTAACCCTCAAGGCCGTTTCAGTACTTTTGCCATTCTTTTGCCTGTTCCAAATGACACTAAAATAAAATTTAATTTAGAAAAAAAGGTGTTCTAAGGTTTCTGTTGGTTTAGAAAAAGGAGTCTAGAAAACTGAAAGGAGCGTTTAGATATCTTCTGAAGGAAATAAGTAAATCTCTGAATACCAGTGCTTTTTTCCTTAAGAAAAAGGTAGGTAAAGCCTAAAAACCTTTACCTAAAAACCTTCAAAGGGTTGTAAACTGCTCCTTTTCTGCTTCCTCTCTAGCTGATTCACATGTTGGTTTTGTTCATTCTTTCCCTGCTGTCCATTTTTAAATTGCCTCCAGGTTAATATATTCATAATTCTTTCCCCAAGGTGGAAGTGTCAGACATGTTCTCTGATGCCATTTTTCTGGGTGTCTTCCAGGTGTCATAGCTCAAGACTGCAGTTAGACATTGCCAATGCATAGCTCAGAAAATCTTAGAGACACATTAAACTGAATTTCAGTGGAGACATGGTCTTCATTATGGTATTAATTTTCATATTTAATTCCATTTTAAAGTTGCTATTTTTTTAAAATCCACCACCAGGCTTTAGCACTGAAGTGGCTGGAGATCCATGAGAGATGATTATGGTCAAAACTGCTCCAGAATTTTTGACTTTCTCATTTGCCTTCTGAACTTCATTCATGTCACTGCAAATCAAACCCATCTCCTTGGTGAGGAAATGCTGTAATTTGGTATGAAATCCTGTTATCAGCATTGATTTGATTTAACTATTTTAGTTAATCTTCATGTTCTGCTTTTCCAGAGCAGCAAATCATAAAATTTGCCAGCGAGTACAGTTCTATACCAGTGTGAAACAACCACATTTCTTTCAGTATGTTTCCCTTTTGTGTGAGATTTCATGAAATTATGTTTCTTTATACATTAAATGGCATATTAAACTTTTTTATTTTTATGAAAGAGATAAACTTCAGAAGAAATCATATTTCTTTCTCTTCTCCCCCCTCAACTGGGAAGCTTTATCATAAACTTCCACACCAGTTCTAAAGCAAAATCACTATCCCACACCACTGCATCACTGCAGAAAGTTTACTTCTCCTTTGAGAGGCAACAGTGGTTATTTATAATTTGGAAAAATTAATTTTGATGTAATTATATTTTAAAAATAGTACACCTTCTATTTGCTCTTCTAGTAAGTGGTCTTTTTACATGCTTGAAGAATTATGCTGTCGATGGGAGAAAATGTAGTCTTTCTTGAGATTCTTGCCTAAGCTGTCTGCAAATTAAGTCCTTGTATGAAATTTATTTTCATAATTCTGAGACTTGAAGTGTTATTTTTAGTGTGCCAGTTGTTTTTCCCAGTCTTCAAAAATAGATTAAGAACAAGGACTCATGCAACATGACTGCTGAGAAATTATTTACCTAACTAGTTTGCTGGGAATTAAGAAATAGGTGAAGACAGTGTTAGAAATCTGCTTACAGAATTTGCTAGAATTTGCTGTTGCAGTATGGGCACAGGCCATAAAGAGTTAACAACTGCTCAGCTCAGGGCCTGAGGCACCTGAGGCCTTGGAGCTTGTTTATGCCTTCCATTGTTTTGGGAAAGAGTCCTCTATGCGGTGGGAACTAAGAAGGAGTCAAGAATGAGCAAGATAACAACGGCCTTGTGTGTTGGCAGAAGAACTCTAAGAGGAGGGTCTGACATTAATGCAAGAATGTAACCTGTAACCAATCAGTATGTTAGTAGCATTGATAAGTAGCCATCACTGTATATAAGCTTGTCTCATGCTCTCAATAAATGGATTCTGGCAGATCATATTGATCGTGGAGGTCAGCCCCTTCTTACACCAATCTTCGTATCTCATCAATTTGCTAGTCCTTCAAGAGAGCAGTTAGATAGTGGCTAGTGTTCTGCACTAAGATGGGTGGTGAGATGTGAGATGAGAGAGAGATGGTGCAGGATTCTTTCTGAATCTCACCAAGAAAGGCCCAGCAACAAATGCCTTAATCAAGTGGCTGTTTTAAGATACAGTAAAAAGAGTAACACAGATAAGTAGTAAATCTCATGTCCCCTCTGAACCATTCAGTCCTGTAGCATAGACCCCTTCCATAGGGAGATCCTTCTTTTTCATTCCTGGCACTATTAGAGATTCTAATTTTTTTTTAACAATGAAACTACCCTATTTGTAAAGGATAGAAGTGTGCAAGTTCTCGTGAGAACTTCTTACTGCACTTTTGGGTAAAGGCAAGGCCACACAGGTGGCATAATGGCCATTTCAAATCTGCCTGCAGACTTCCCTGTTGTGATGATCTTTTACTCTGCAGGCAAGGTTATTTATGCTGCACAGTCCAGTCTGAAACCCAGCCTGATGGGTATTCAGTACAGGCCAACCTATGCTCACACAGTTTCACTGGTGTATGGATGACATGCTCTTCGGTGTCACCCAGACAGACTGATGATCATGGGTTTATGGTGCCAGGGTGAAGAGTTCACAAGTTTTCATTACTACAGTATAAGAATTGCTAACATATTTAACAAATCTGTTTGCAGAATTTGAGCAGAGAATTGTAAAAGGTATCAAGTTGGACTGAGATAATCTCAAGGTAAGGTGAATACTTTTCCATTCTTTTTTGACCTTGAAAACAGAAAGATTAATGGCAAAGTATCCACCAATGCATGTCAAATACAAAAGGTATAACATTTCCCTTGGGAAGTCCTTAAGTGGTATTCTTACCTTTAATTATGTCCTGTCCATGTCATTTGCTTCTGACCATCCATAGGGTATTTAGTTAAATGGCTGCTTCATCTTGACCTCTCATGTTCTTAGTTAATAGTACTGATTTAACTGTAGGTAGGATCCAATTAGGGAATTATACTGTTTCATATATCTTTTCCTAATTTCTGTTAAGGAACCATGGATAAAAGTTAGCTATTCTTAAGTACCGAAGGTTCAGAGGGTCCAAGAATATCATAGAGCTCAAAAATTGTGCAAACAGGCTAACAACTGCTTTAAACTCACAGTGGTTTCTTACATCTCTATTTTGTTTAGCTATTCATGTAATCACAGGTTGTAATCTACAAGGTGATGAGAATTTACATCAGCTTCAAAACACTGAAACTTAAACATTTTGTTAGCAGATGAATAAATGCTGCAGCATCTGTGGGTGCTGAATACCTTGCAGGATTTAGCACTATTCACTAGATCCAAAGCTCATGGAAATCAAGACTTTGGACTTTGCCCAGGGAAGTTGTGGATGCTCTCTCTGGAGGTGTTTAGGCCAGGCTAGAATGGCAGTGGGCAGCTTGATGTAGTAGGAGGTGTCCTGCCATAGGCAGGGGGGTTGGAACTCGGTGATCTTTAAGGTCCCTTCCAACCAGAACTATTCTATGATTTTTTTGGATCATATTTGCATCAAACATGTGTATGGGCAACTCTAGCAAGATATTGACCAAAACAACAATTATTTATTTGAATTATCTCAAACTATGGGTTTAAAACTCTGTAGCAGAGCAACAGGTATTCCTGCAGTATGTGTATTGCTATCAGTACCTTGCACAGGGAATGAGTCAAAAGAGCTAAAGTTTTATTGTATTTCAGGATGCATAGTTCATCATGAGAAAAGCAGTAATGGAATCAGTTCCATCTCCTAATGTAAGAGGTTTATTCTGTCCACAGTTTATCAAGAGGAAACTCTTTATGGGAAGCAAATAATACAGCATCTCTCCTGCTAACATGGAGGTTTATTTACATATGGGATCCCTCCAGAAGTATTTCACAGAAATCGCTTGGAATCAACACTGGAGTAGGGAATTTGCTCAGAGTTTTGTACAGCTAAAAGGAGATCAAGTTGGCATATTTTCTTCCTTAGGTTACCAGAGTTTTGTTAACTCACAGAAACTTCCAGGCACCTTGAAAAGATATCACACGTTAATAGCATTAGAGAACATGACAGCCAGAGCCTGATGTAACTAATTTTGGACTGGCATTTTTAGAGCAATAAAGGCTTTATCTGTTGTTTGATCTGTTTGCTAAAATAGTCAGTAAAAATGTGCTATATATTCTGTCTCCTCGTTATTCTCCTGGCATGAAAGACTTTTAAATTGATAGTTCTGCCTATACTTTGTGATTATCCCACTTAAGTATATTAGGATAAGGACATATATCAAATACTCAGCTCCCAAACAAGAATTGGTTAAACTATCAGTTAATGGGTGGCTAAGGCCCATACATATCATCAGTACAATGATTATTATATGCACTTCTTGCTTGCTTGGCTTTGCACATTAAAATCTGTCATTTTCAGTGAGACTTTCTTAGATTCCTCCCATACACGATGGCAATTACCTATTTAATTTGTCTGGTGAGGAACATATAAACTTGCAGTTAATTGTCATCTGATGTGAGACACAAATGTCAACACTCCAGAAATCCTCAAGGAACAGCTGAGAGAGAGTAGATGTTATTCTTGAGTTTTATTCCATTTACGAGCACATTGCAGCTTTGTTGGCATGGATGTACTGCATGAGTGACTTTATGCATATTCACAACTTTTTCTTGGAAGGAAATGGCTTATTAAACAATAATCATATAGTATGTGTAAATGAGTTTTGTGGGTAAACACTTATCTGCATTCTCATTGCCTGAGATGGGCTGTTGACTAAAAAGTTTTTTTCTGATGGCATTTACTCTTCCAGGAATTTTTATAATAATCTTTTTTGCCTGAGAAATTTGGGGTTTTTTTTCCCTTATATGAATAATTCTAATTTTTGTCTGTTCCACTTGAACTGCATACTTGAAGAAAAGTACAGAATTGAAGAGTCTAAATATGCACCTAGATAGACACATGCATTTGACCATATATAGTGAATATATATGTCAAATAAATGTATCTACATTTAGGTGAACTAAATCACTCTCTAGAATCATTGACTGCAATGGAAGCTTCAACATCAGTTCATGTGCAATGTACACACCAAAAGCATCTTCACTTTCTACTCAAATCCCATTCCAGGACAGCAAAATAAACTAATCATGATGTCAAAAGCTATGGGGTCCTGTTCTGTGTAGTGTCTTAATCCTATAGTTAAATTGCTCTTTATTCCATTTTCAAGCTCCTTTATCTAAGATACTTTTTTAATGTAATGATGTTATCCACTTAGATTACAGCATCTTAGGAGAATGGACACAAAATACTGCTGAACAGGTCAGCTCATAAAAACTGTATACCAATACTCTTAGGGTAACGTCAGTACAAGTCTTTAAAAAGTCCTGAGTAAATGTTTTTTTCTGCTAAATGAAAGATGGCAAACATACAGAATTGACAGCATTTAAACTCTCTGTCATTGATAGTGTGTTTAATAAACAGTGTCAAATAGTTAATAAATGGTTGAAATGACACTCCAAGGTATAAAATATTGCTGGAATCAAAAACACAGTGAAATATTATGCAACTGTTCTACAAACTACTGAAATGAAATGAGAGAACCTACAGCAAACAGACCTAAAAGAACCATATATAGTGACTGTTATGTCTTATGACAAAATGGTCACTAGAAGCTGTAAGGGATGTACTTAGTATATTTGAAACAATTATAATAGATATTTTCTCTTCCTAAAAATAGAACTAATTTTATGCCTGTTTCTTTTCATTTGTGACAGCCATATTGATCTAATACAAAAGAGAAACATTTTTCACCTGTGTGGTTTTTTTTCTAACAAGCAAGACAGATAAATGGGTGGGAAAGTTAATTATTTCTACCAGTATTTGGGTTTAGAGGCAAAGCCCACAGAAGTTAATGGAAAGAGTGTAATTTTCTTCAGCAGGAGTTTAGTTACTTATTGCGGTATGTAATCTAACATTTCTATGTCATCAGTTCATAACTATGAAAGTGCTCATTCCACTCAAACTGTGAAATCCAAAATAAAGGTTTTGACCCGCTCTCCTTATCATAAAGGAAGACAACTCTGTTATGGCAGTTTGGTGGAAATGTTAATGAAAATGCTGAAAACACTATTAGAGTTTTTGAGTTTTTATATGTTAAATGTGTCATGCAAAGGTTTGCTTCTTTATCTAATCCAGTCCAAATTGTGTGATCATTCATCAGGCTGGAACATACCAATGTGTAAAAAATGCAATTACTCTTCAGGGCTGAGACAAAGTCTAATAGTTAGATTCTGTTCAAGCTTCTGAAGCTAGACACCATGACGATTTTGTAGGCATCTCATTAACAAATTGTAGCATTGCAGCATGCTCTGCTTTACTTATTTATTGAAGAGATAATGGGAAATAACTGGTTTCTTTGTGAAGTAATAAATAATGTGACAGAAGGTTATTAAATGCACTGAGATGTGACAGAAAAGCTAAAAACTTGTGGGGTTTAGTAGTTTATGTTGTCCGTTCTTGTGTACCAGTACATGTAAAACCAGCAGATATGTTTAGCTGATTCTGTGAACAGTTATTAATTTAGTGTGTTAGCTGCTGAAATGTAGTATCTTAAATCATGAACATATTTCAGTTTTGCTATTTTACAATAGCATTCAGAAGTTTACAAGGAATAAATCTTCCCCCTGTTTTTTTTTGGCTTCTTTAATGTTTTTTTCTTTTTAGTCTTTCTCTGTTTTCAAATTCCCAATGGGAAATACTGGTTCTACAAAGTATGAGCATTTCTGCATTCATTCTGTACATCTTCTATTGTCAGTGGGAGTTTTGTCCTAAAACTTCAGGCAAACATACATCTGAGGTCTGCTGTGGTTTCTCAGTACTTTGCACGCTCCATTAAAACAGGTTTTCTTCCATGTGTACATGTGCATGTATGTGTGTGACAGAACTCAAGAGAGAGAAGCACTCAGATACAGATTGAGGTAGCACTGTCCTCTCTTCATTCCTGTACTTTTCTCTACGAGATTTACTGTGCAGTGCATTGTCAAATACATGAAGGTCACAATGTCACAAAGGTCACAGATGTGTGGATCTCAGATACAATGCCAGTGTGAATTTTGTCCATGCAATCATTTTGTTTTTATTACATCAGTTACCACATAAAGATTATCTTCTGAAATACCTTTTTATTGCAGGAGTTCCAAGCATTTTCACAGGGGATGCTGAGCCTTGTTACTTGTTTATCCCACTTACATCAGTTTTACATAAGTGTAAATCCATTGTTTCATGATCTTCTCCTGGTTTACAGCAATGTGACAATAGAGTGAGACCTGACCAGTCATGCTTAGTGAAGTATGTTTTTTTTATTCTTTTAAAGACTAGTGGGATGTAGGAAAGAGGTGAAATAATTCTGTCGTAATTCAAGTGATGTATATATGAAAATCTAAGGTTAGAGAGAATTTTTATCAACCATTCCAACTATTAAGTTTTGATTATTATTGTGAGCAGTGGCAAAATGTCTTATCAAGATAAGTGACAAGAGTTCTCCTGTTGTTCAAATAACTGAGAAGCCACTGGGTAAAATAATATTTTGTTCTGGAAAAATTAATTATGGACAGTTTCACATATTTCAGGAAACTACAGGATTCTTGATCTGGAAGTACAGAAGATGAGGCATGCTCGTGTTGTGGTCATAAATGACAACAAAGAAAATTTACTGTTCTGGAGTATCTGTAACTTTCTGCTAGTTGCCTCATAGGTTAAGCATAACTGCTGCCATTGTTAAATTTCCCTTGTTTGCAAATTTTGGATCACTCTTCAGGGAAAGAAAAACTCAAATGTCATTTCCCCAAGTGAGCACGCTAGGGACACCTCACATGAAATATTTTACTATATGAGAAGTTATGAGGAAGTTACAACTTATTTATTGTTTATATATTATATTCACAGATTCACCCTGCAACTTAGAGGCTTAATTTTGATACTATGTGTCATTGTAACTCTCTTTATAAAACTGATTGGAAGGTCTCTGAGACACAGAGCTTTTAACAGATTTTATCTATCAGCAATCCATTCAATTAAGCAGCCACACATGGATAATCAAGAATAATAAATGGAGACTCTTGCTTGGAGTTTCAAGCAAAAGAAGTAATAGATTTTCTTTTATGCCACAAATGATTTCAGGTAGATTAATTATACATTCATTACTTTACATGTTTAATACAAGCTATTTCAACAACCTTTGCAAATGTTATTCTTGAGAAAGAATACACTTAACATAGTTCAATAAATTCTACATCAGTTTTTCTTTGAATAATACTGGATGTACATTAAGAACCCATATAACAGTTCTAATTATCAAAATTAGTAGATTTTCATTAATCATATCAAGCATGAGATCCATTTTTAATATATAATTTACCTCTTCTTTCTTCTGAAGTACTAGTCATAGACCCAGATAGCATAAATTCACATTACTGTGTTGTTTAATCTAATTTCCAGTGAGTAGTTGCAGGTTTTGAATAAATTGATTATAAAAGGAAAATAAAGCATTATTTTGTATGGCATCTCACTAAAATATTTTCTTGTTCAAATGCAGTGGAAGATTTTCATCCATGAACCACTTTATCAGGAGAGTGGTAAAGAAATAAGGGTATTTTTAAAGTCAATTAAAAAAAAGTTACATTTATATTTTCTGTATTATATGTAAAGCGCAACCTGAGCAAAAAGATCTAAGACTGTTTTAGAGTGTTCAGCTAGCAGTAGAATTACTGTTTTCTGTTTCCAGTTTCAGGAAAAAATCTGATTATCGGGGAATAGATCCTTGTGAGTCTCTTTTTTGCCTACTGCAACTTTTTCAAATTGTATAAATATTTAATAGGAAAAGGCCCTAATTACACAGACTTCCTTCTTCTTTTTCTAGTGCAGAATTGTCAGAGGAGCCTAACATCCTCTGCTCCAATGAGAGGAGAATGCTGCTGTATTCCTCTTAATCTAAAGGGTCTTACTCTAAAGGGTGTTTTCAATTTATATTAAGAAAAAAGATAACATATCTCCCTTCCCATAAAGGTTGTCTATTCTCTGCAAAGCATCTAAGTCCATTGTTATTATTTTCTGAAAAGCTTGTAGGTCCCTGTGCAACTATCTTCATAAGACTACAGTTACCCAGTCCATCTCTTTCTGAAAGAAATACAAAACCTAAAAAAACCCCGTACGATATGCCTCAAAGGTAATTTCACTGACTACTTGAATTTTTCCTCTCTGCACACTTTGTAGGATCTAAAAATGTAAAATAATGTACAATATATACTTTGTAAAAAAAAGAAATTGCACCTAAATAAACATGTGCAAACGTAGAGTATAAATGTGGCATATAATCATTTAAATAATAGTGATACTATGTAGTTTATATGTATGCTTGGTCATGTGCAAGAATATTCAGTTCTTGAAAAGTGCTGATTTTGTTTGTCTGCTATGTGCTAAATCTTTTTTTGAATGCCTTTTCTTTCCCCACTTAATTTCTTGCATACGAAGGACTTCTTGCATATGTAAGAACTTAAAATGTAAGGGTCTCTGCTTCCAGATTCTGACTCAGACACTAGCTAAACAGTAACATCTTTACCTTGAACCTCTCTCTCTTCTTTTAAAATTGGCTGGGAGCCCAGAAATTTTCTTCATCAAAGGCATGTATGCAATTTTTAACCTACTTTCATCATAATTTGCTCTTATAATCATAAAATTAACAGAATCTTTTCCATTGTTTAAAACTGAAGATAACATTTGTACAAAATAATTTTAGGACATTTTGAATAAAAGTTGACTCTTAATGACAGAAAAATAATTAAAGTTGTGTCCTTTAGGCAAATGGCAAATAAATTAGTGGCTGATCCAAAGCCCATTAAGGATCCTGTTGAATTCAGAAATTATGGATTATGTCTCAATAGAGAATCTTCACTAGAAAAGGTTTCAGAACAGGGGAAAAATTAGTTATCTTTAGAAACATAAACTGCATCACAGACCATCTTCATCTATAGTAATTATTAAGTTGAAGCAGAATTTATGAAAAATCTTGAAAATGCCTGAATTTTGAGTCCTTCTTTAGAAGGAAGATTTTTTTTAATCTACATTTCTTTCTGAAATCATTATTACCTTTTAAATTTTATAGTCTATAATATGCATTTCCTGAAATGTTTGGTTTTTTTCAGAGGTAGTCTGTGTATAATGCCTTCCTACTTTTATATCCAGATTATTACTTCCTGGTATACTAATAAAATCAAAATGGAGCTGATAATTCAGTTCTGGAAAATTCAAGAGAAAACCAAATGGTATAAAGTTTCCAAAAGTTGGTGTAACTGAAGAGCTGTTTTTCACGTGGATATGGAAGATTCAAAGGGATTTTAAAAATTGCTGATTCTCTTCCCATTCTAGTGTGAACTAAGGAGGAGACCAAGTTCAGTGCATGGCAGTAGAGCAAGGTAACTAAAAGGATGGCATCACTGTGTTGTGCTCTTGTCCACCATGGTCCAAGTTTGGGTTCCTTTGTGTGTGAGCATATGTTTAGTCTCAAGAAGACACGAAGAGCTGTTCTGCTTTGGGGTTATGCAGGGAGAAAGTTCTCATTTTCAGTTGGCTTCTATTTAGTGAACATTACCAAGCACAATTTGCTTTCCAGGAGCCATTCATCAGGTTTGAGGTTCAGGGTGGAAGAAAGAAAGAAAGATAAAAAATTATTTCCTGAGGAGTATATAATTACATTTATTTCTCCAATGAATACTAATTTTACTCCAGTTAAATGAGGGAACAATGCTAAAAAGTAACACTGGTTTTGGTAGAAGGTACAATGAGAACATAAAGTTTATATCTGTTTTTAGCAAATCAGTGTAAATAAATACCTGCATTGGGAATTTTGACGCTCAGTCATTAAGCTATGAAAATTTTTGTGATGGAACAAAATGATCTTTAAAGGTCCCTTCAACCCAAAACATTCCATGATTCTGTGATTCATTAACCTTTACTTTTATACTGTATTGAGAGAGTTTATAGTTCTTAGGAAGTCAACATTTTTCTCAGCAAAGGAGTAACTCACTCAACTTTGCAGTAGCTCACATAATAGCTATTTAAAAACTTACTTTTACTCAAGAGGATAGCTAGGCAAATTCATGGGACAGAAATTCATTTATGTTTGTAAGTACATAGAAAAGCTATCTGCTTCATAAAATCACTGAACTGAAAATAGATGGGGGATGAGATAATATTAAGGGAAAGCATCAAGTATGTTTGCTCTTTTTTGTCTCTTTTCTGTGCTGTCAGCAGTAACCACGGGATCCTGGCCTAATTATATCTTTGATCTGACACAATGTATGAATTCTTAATCCTTATTCACTTCAAAAGCATGAGATTGCTGTGCTTACTACAAGAATGGATATTTCAAAAACGTCCTGCTCTTAATTCTTATGAGTCACCAGAAGTCCTAAGATCTTCCAACACAGTATTTTTTGTTCAAAACATTATCATTACATTGTCTCGTCATGAATATCAATCATATCAGTATAAAACGTCTGACAGTAAATTTCCAATTAGCAATATATGGGTTGCTTGTTGCACACTTAGTCTGAGGAATCATTTTCTTTTAATTAGAAATGTGTATGTATGATATTTCTTTGTTAGCAAAAAGTTAGGAGTACATTGAACACAAAGATGGAGTCAGGGGATGTCACAAAGAAAAATTTTACTCAATACTGAACCATTATTTCCACTGATGTCTTTGAAAAATTAAATAGCTTCCACAGGATACCAGCAATCTTTATATAACTTTTTCCTTGTCTAGATGGCTATAAGACCTAAAAGTTAATGCTTGTGATCATAAATCTGGCAATTTTAAATGTGTGTTCAAAAGACTTTTAAGAATAGATATAAGAGAAAAGTTAATTCTCATGAATTCTAAGTCCATAAGTAAGTCTTCTGATTCTTCTGACTTTTCCTGACTCTCCAGTCTGTACTGTTTATCTTCAAAAGTGCTCAAAGGCTGTTAATGTAGCCTTTGCAAAGTCTAGTGTTCTCTAATTCATGAGGTATCTGAACTGACTTTCCTAACATTGCTGTGCCAGGCTCTCTGGCAAATATCAAACCATGCCTGGGCCTAGGATTTTAAAAATACTTTTAGCTGTCTCTCTCTGTCATTAGTTGGGGAAAAGCTGCTTTATCGTTAATTTTCAAGGAGTGTTATAATGTAGAGAATATAATGTTATGGCACAATATTTTATTCTGTATGCACAGAATGGCAGAACCTCTGGAGCTTGTCTTGTCTAGCCTCTCCTGTTCTATTAGGCTCACCAAAAGTAGAATGCTCAGGGTCATGTACAGACAGTTACTGAGTATCTCCATGGGTGGAGATTGTTCAGTCTCTCTGGGAAACCTGTTCCTAGTGTTTGACTATTCTCAACAATTTGATTTTTTTTTAAAGTTTAAATGGAATTTCCTCTTTCAATAATGGCCTGTCACCTCTTGGCCTTTCTGCAGATAATGTTGATCTTTTGCACTCATCAGATATTTATACACATCGATAGGTACAGAATCACAGAATCACAGAATCANGCTGAGCAATGCAAGCTCTCTTAACCTCTCCATGTATGTCATGTGTTCGAAGCCCTTCATGGACCCGTTCTCAACTCACTTCAATGTGATCATTGCCCACTTCTACCAGGGAGCCCAGGACTGGACCCAGCACTGCAATTGCATCTTCCGTGGTGCTAAAGAGGGGGGAAGGATCATATGTTCATGGTGCAGGTGATGTGATCCTGTTTCTGATTTGGCTCAGGAAAGGAGCACATTTCTGGCAATTTCACCTTATTAACCTGAGCCTTCTCTGATGAGCTTCTTTCCAGCCAGGCCTCTAGCCTGACGTGACACATGTGATTATTCCTTCTTAGGTGCAGAATTTTGCATTTCCCTTTCTTGAACTTGGGATTATAATTTTCCCATTTCTTTAGCCTGTTAAGCCTTTTGTCACAAGCTATCTGCTATATCAGTTACTCTTCACAAGTTTGTAGCATCTGGAAATTCTGCCAAGGGTGCACTCTGTACGATCCTCTGACTCCCTGTTCTTGAATTTAATTCTTCTATTCTGAAGATAAATAATTTAGATACTAATGTGGAAGGTTTATTTTAACAAATATATGTTATTATGATAGGTAAATATCTTATAAAAATTTAATATNTATTGCCTTGTACTGCTAATCACAAAACTTTGAGCCCAAAAATTCAGTCAGTTTTCAACTCACCGGTGTCCTGTGATCTAGCCTGCACTTCATCAGTTTGTTGAGGACATACTGCAGATAGCCTTCCTTAATTCAAGATGAGCAAATCCCCTCATCTACTGAACTAGTCATTTCACCATTGGAGGTTTTCAGGTTCTTGTTGCATGATTTTCCCCTTAAAAGTCCACACTGACTACTCCCAGTCATCTTGTCCTTCATAAGTTTGGAAGAGGCTTTCAGAGTGATTTGCTCAACTCTCTTCCCAGGAGTCAATGTATCTCCCATGCAGTTATACATTCATAGANCCTTTTGTCACAAGCTATCTGCTATATCAGTTACTCTTCACAAGTTTGTAGCATCTGGAAATTCTGCCAAGGGTGCACTCTGTACGATCCTCTGACTCCCTGTTCTTGAATTTAATTCTTCTATTCTGAAGATAAATAATTTAGATACTAATGTGGAAGGTTTATTTTAACAAATATATGTTATTATGATAGGTAAATATCTTATAAAAATTTAATATACTTACACTACTTTAAAGTTTTTTTTAAGGGAGCAGAAATGTTTTAAATAACTATCCTGTGAGTGGGTGTTTGGCTCATTAACTTTTTGTTCTTTTGACTATCTTTGGGATGTGATGATAAACCAGTGAAACAAAATGCAAGTTAAATTTAAAAAGAAAAAAAAAAAGTATTTTGAAAGGTTTTTATGAAGATGGCACTTTTAGTGCCTGAAGTTTAGAAACACATATTCTCTGTTTCTGCTTGACCATTTCTGGGACTCATTGCAGTGTTGCTTCCAGCTGCTTCACGCATTCAGATTGTTCATGTACTTAGGAAGTCCATCAAAATATCTTTGACTGCCACCAGTAAAAAACTGTTTGCATGGCCCTTCATGCAATGACAGACTGTATGTAGATAAAAGGGCTGTGAGTTGCCATTAGACTTCATCAGGAAGATATTTCTTGCTGAAAGACACAAGATGAGATAGGTACCAATAGATGAGATTTAAAAGTAAAAAGTTTCGTATATTTAAGGGTCCATACCATAGCAAAAATCATTTATGTCCTATATAGATAGGAACAGTATTATACTTACTAGCTACAGGTGGATTATTTGATATCTGTGATATTGGAACCAAGTAAAACTTCTTGGCCAGTTCCTTTAACAGACATTCTTTTATTTGCAACAGAAACAACTTCTAAAATGTGATATATTTGCCTGCTTAAGTACCAGATACAGAGTATCACTTAGTTTACAGTAGTTATACTGCATGTATTGTGTTTTTTAACAAGTATAGCAGAACAAATAGTATTTCATTTCTGTCCTTTTTTAGTAACTAGGCTTTTTTGACAGGGAAAAGTGGATTTTTTTTTTTTCCTAAGGGAAAAAGATGCCTTTTCTCATAGTCAATTCTTTATCCCAAATATCTCTAGAACAAAGGTAATTTCACTTCAAAAGAAAATCTGATCTTGGCTGCATATTGAAAAAAGCCCTAGAACCTTAAAAATCTTGTGTAAACAATGCCATTTGAGAGACTGACACTATTTAAAGACACCATATCCTTGTTTTTAAGAAAAGGCTACAGAGAGCTATTCACACTATTTGCTTATTTCATTTAATTTCTTTGTCATAATCCTGAGAAAGGGGTAAAGACATGTTTTTGAAAATGCAAAATTACACAAAAATTAGAAGTGCCTTCTAACCAAGTAAGGGAATTGTAAAATTTGGCATCAAAATGGTAAAAAATCCCTGTTGATCCTGTGCCCTTCACACTGAACTGAATGCCATATGTTCCACTTGATCTTGATTATATCCAATACACAAAGATGAGGACATACAAAGGTATTTCCAAGGCTAAGCATATAGAAAAATCTTAGGGACTAATACTCTGACTTTGGAAGAAATCAAACATACAATTTTACCAAAATGAAAGAATACTAAACCAATTAATTTCAATAAAATATAAGAGATGGGAAGAGTTTCCTTTTCTTATGGGATATGTGAAATGTTAGCGATAGCTGTGAGTATACTTTGCATTTTAGTAACTGATAAAAAATAAGATTCAAAGTTAGATGAGTTCAAGAGAAAAAGGGCCAGGAAGATTAGACTATACAGCCATTTTATATTTACTTCCCAATTCCTTCCACCACACCTCAAACTGGAAAGACAAAATTAAAATTAAGAGAAGTGCTGTTTTTCACTCAGTGTATTGATGAAATAGTCTTTCTAAAATATTTTCTTTGCATAGTTTGGAGAGAATTTGGGGGAAAAAAATAGATAAACCTAACATAGATTTGAGAAGACTGCTAGAAAAGCCTAGAAACAACAATCTTGCTATTCTTTGTGAACTCAAGCATTTGTGAACTCAAGCATTTGTGAATCCCAAAGATAAATTGTTTGCAGTACAATCCCAAATTCAGTTTGAACAAACATAAGTCAATATAGTGACATTTATTTTTACTTAGAAGTCTTCCATGACATTACTCCATACACAATTAAATTAAAGTCAGATGATAACCATGTTGGGAGCCAAAGTACTTTTTTTCCCATTTATTGTTTTGATTCTTTAAAGGAAAAAAAAAAAAAAAAAAAAGGGGTTCCAAGTTTCAGTGAATGTTACTACTAAGAATAAACAGAAGATTATGAGAGTTAAACCACAGAGACAAATTTCATTTTTATTTATGGAGTGTTACCTTGCTGAAACAGTACAGCATACTATTTCCTAACTGTTGGCCACATATGGATTCCAGAGCAGCTGTATTGTTGCCATGATACCATGAAGATGTTTTACACTAAGCTGGGGTCTGTCTGCCTCTGACATACAAATGTAATAGGAGCAAATACTGAAAAATGGTGAAAACACCCAAAACCTCCTGGCATAAAATTACTTAATGCTTATAAGTCACAGTTATAAGATTCCCAATACAAAAGCAAGACAAGAAGAGGTAAGTAAAGTAATTTTAGTAATTTATTTCTATCAGATTTCTTCCATTTTAAGATTAGCTTTGAAATTCCTTTATGTGATTCACATTAGTCACAAGAACTTAAACTTCTGTAAGGGGAAAATAGGTTATAGAAAAAAGTAAGTATTTCTCACTGGCCATATATAGGTTACATAGTGAAATGTGCCCAGAGCTAAACATGTCCCACATGGTTGTAAGCAGAAGCTTAAATTACAGCTTTGAAGTTGCGAGTGTGAGTGTCTAAAGCACCTCTAGACCTGCTTCATGCTTATGAGTTTAAGTCAAATACTCCCACATAACTACAAAAAAAGAAGTTGAACTTTCTATTTGTCATGTAAAATTTAAACCAGTAGATTTAAGACATAAAAAGTTGCACCTACAGTACATTTAAAAGTCTAAACTGCATCTTCCCAGAGAGAGTGTGGAGTCTCCTTCTCCGGAGACGTTCAAACCCCACCTGGATACCTTCCTGTGGGACCTGCTCTGAGTGTACCTGCTCTGAGTGTTCCTGCTCCAGCCAGGGTATTGGACTGGATGATCTCTTGAGGTCACTTACAATCCTGGACATTCTGGGATTCTGTGATTCCAAATTGCAAGTTCAATAAAAAAATTGAGAGAGGAGATTTGAGAAAGCTCAAGATTGAAATGAGAGCCAAAAAATATTTGCATCTAATGAATGCTAAATATGTGATACTTTCTGTAGCATTTGTAATTTAATGTGGTTATAAAGCTGAAGACTTATTTACATTTTCATTTTTTGACTGGAAAAAGCATTTTTACATTCTGTGTTAGCACTCCTTTTGCATCAGAACAGTTTTACCTTTCAGCAGATTCTGTAGGTGTATAGTAAATGTTGCTAAACAGAAGAACATACCGAGAAATTCCTTTTTTTAATTGAGGGTAGTTTGAAATCAAGGCAATGAAGTTCTTATCTTTGATTATATCTGAAACCTATTTTATCTCTTACAGTTTGATTTCTAGAACAGAAGTGAAAACTTGTGTTTTGGATGGATGAATAAATAGTATTATCTAACCCACGAGTATAAAACCAATGTGATCAAGAATGAATAAAAGGTTAATTCAGCTGTGAAGTTCAATTACAAAAATTCTGTAAGACAATGGTTTTTGATATAAAGTTATTCTTACAGGTAATTCTGGTTTTTTTCTGAATGCTTCAAATATTATATAATATTTAATTATATGTTAATTATATATTAAATATATTAAATATATATTAAACATTTTTAATTGAGATCCTTATCTTAATCTGATACAACCTGGGTTAGGTTTTAGTAAGAACTGCCAGGTTTTTCCCAATGGGAATATTCTTAAGTAGAAAATACAGAATGGTATCAGTAGTAACTTCAAAGGAAAATCTAGAACTGCTTTTGTTCCATTTAGTAGGGCAGATATCCCTGTTAAAAGTTCTTTTAATGAAGTGGATTTTTATAAATACAAATTAAAACAGCTTATTCTGGTTCCTACTGGAATTGATGTCAGAGCTTACTGACCTGAAGATTGTCACCAATATCTCATTAAATCATAGGATGGATTGAGTTGGAAGGGACCTTAAAGATCATCTAGTTCCAA
>VZTY01019407.1:265692-334082 GCA_013400935.1 Turnix velox
CCGTAGATCAGGTGGCCCAGTGCTTTGTCCAGCCTGGCCTTAAACACCTTCAGAGAGGGGTCATCCACAACCTCTCTGGGCAACATGTTCCCGTGTCTCACCGCCCTCACCATAAAATGACATTAATGGGAAAGAGACTTAATGAATTTAAACAATGCAACAGTGTGTAAATATGTACCAAGAAACAAAGGGCTAATTATTTGTATATATACCAAAATATTTGATATATATTTATATTAATTAAAAAATCTGTTTGTCAGGGAAGATGTAATCTATTTGAAGTAAAGAGTTATATAAACAATGTGTAATTCAAAGAGCACACATACCAGAATCACTGGAGGACACTCAATTATCGACACATAGTACAGCTAATGCATTTTTGGCACTCCAAGGCCATACAAAAAATATAAAGTCTTGACATAGCTTTTTAACATATTTTAGGTAACATGGGAGCTCCTGATTAGAGTTTGACTTTAGGCAATTTTTTCACATATCCTTCCACTTCTTTTATCCTTCCTTTCTGAACAATTCTATCCAGCTTTCATTTAAGTTTTTTGTTTTATTACCCAGTGAAGCTTCTACATTTTTCATGGTTTTCTTAAGTTAAATAAATAGTCCGCTGCAGTTTTTTCCTTGTTGCTTTGTCTGCTTTCATATTTTCGGGTTTTGAGGTGGATTTAATGATTGGAAGGTTATTGTTTATTTGTTTGTTATGTTGGGCTGATATTCAGAATGGCCTCCTGCAGTGACCCTTCAGAAATCCACAGTTGGAGCTCTAAAAACACTGTTGAGATCCTAGCAGGTATTTATGTTGTGGATGGACTCTGTTGCTTGCCTCTGAAGTAAACAGTTACAGAAATCTCTCTCTGAGGAATAAATGTCACAAGAAAATTCATCTCTACAAGTCCAATAATCTTACAAATATAACAGGTATGTATGTATACATATGACTGCTTCTGCAGAACTGTAGAAGATGGCCGTCTTGGCTGACCTTGCTGCTCATGTACATTTAACAACAGACAGTTGCACACCTCAGAAAGCTGAAAGAAAGGTATGCTTTAGTTTTGGTTGAAAGGTAAAAGATGAAAGCTGATCCTTATATCCACTTATTACCTAGAAATCTGAGTTAGACTTACCATTGAGTTCCATGGCAAATTATCATGTCACCTCATCATCCAGCTGTCTTTCAACTTCATGGGGTTTAAATGGTTCCAAATCTCCATTTCTACACAGTTTTACAACAAGTTTTGCCCCTCAGGACGGTGCTTCTCACCTACCCATAAGCTGCTTGCAATGCAGGATCTGTGGTTGGTAGCAGACAGTATCGTTATTGTGGGACACCAATAATGACGGTTTGCTTCTCACCTTTCAAATAGCTTAGTGTTATAAAAACTCCTGCAAAAGAGGTCTGAGTTTTGTCTAAATAAATTGGAAGAGTCTTGTGTATAGCCCTGTTTGAAAGACTGAGTGTCAGTCCCAGTATCATTTGCTTTAACCTATGTTTGTTACTGTTAATTAGTTAAAGTTTTAGCACTTAAGCACGAAATAATCTTGCAGATGCTCACCTAGATTGGCTCTGCTCTTTCCATGTTGCACCTACAGACAAGTTTTTTCCTGTCCTTGGCAAAGAATTGTTTTCAAGAGCCAAAGTTGGGCAATTTCAAAGTTATGATACATCCAGCACTAATGATCCAGTCTCACTTGAGATTACTCCCCAGACTGGAAACAATTCAGTAACAACTGTTTTCTGAAGAAGTAGCGGTAATCACCTCAAGGCCATCCAGAGCATATTGTCAGAAATATTATCCATTGTACATTAATGTGTAGCTCCATTCTGAGTGTCAGGCTACAAGAAGATCTTTAACAGAAATGACATTGACACAATGCAGTGCTTTGCCTCTAGTCATATGGCATCCCTCTGCTTCGCAGAGTATAGTAGCTGTTCATATACAGCTGTCAGGCAACAAGAGAGTGAGGCAGTGACTGTTATCCCCTGGTGAAATTAGGTAGTTCATGCTTTGCAATGGCTTAAAGTTACAGGTCTGAGGAGACAGCATTTTGTGCCTGGTTTATGACGCATGTAATTAAAGATTTCTCTGGATAAATGTCTTTCTGGAAAAAAAGGTGCATTTTACAGCTTTTTAAATAAGTGAAAGTGAGCCATGATTTTGGCATGAGGAACACCTGCTCATAGATGTCAAATACTCTTTTTTTGCATGTAATAAATGAACTAGTCTGAATTGAATACCCATCTAAATGTAGTATTAATTAATATTTCATTGCTTTACACTGGAGAACAGATCAGGAAAAGGGTTTTTTTGTTCATTGACATCTGGTTAAACAAAGCTGAGTGGAACCTTCTGACATTATCAATGAAAAGATCTGAAAGGAAAGCTGTTCTGTACAGTAGCCTCCTTCATGTATTTCTGGAACTGTTCTGTTCCGAATTGTTATGAAATAATACAGCTTGTGCTGGTTATTTTTTATTTGAAAAAATAAGCTGTAGTTATGGTATGCATGAGCTATTTTTCATTGTCTTTTAGACATAATCCATAATCCATTTGCCTGTGTATGCATGGTTTTCAAAGCCTTTGTGAACTGAGCTCATCTTGCTTCATTGAACTGTTAGTTTGCCCATGGAGTAGCTCAATCTTATACTTCTTTATGAACTCAATCCTAATGAGTCATTGTTTATTTCCATGAAAATCCAGTTATCACCACCAAGTACTGCAGTTCAATCACAAATGTGCCTGTGCCTTTCAGATGAAAAACTGAAGGTCTTAATTTTGTTCTGTATGTTATTTTCCTTATGAAAAAATCTAATCAGTAACTATGAAATACAAAACTTATGAATGCTGCATAATATTCCAAATAAAAAGAATGTACCCCAGGATGTGTTTTCCCTCAATTACTCTACTCTTTGATCTACTCGTTTCTACTTTCACTTGTGCACTGGCTTAATCATTCAAGTTGTGAAACTTTCTCTGATGGCAGACAATTCCAAAAAGGCAGCCAAGATTACAGATCCAGTCTTAACTAAAATTAAAGCCCCTGTTCATAATGCAGTGCTATACATGCACACACATAGAGGCAGAACAGCTTTGTACTCTTATTTTTGTTTTCATATTCTGAAATCTTAAAAAGAATGACTATACTTCAAGCAATAAAACATCTAAGGCCAGCCTTAATCCTACTAATTAATATAAACCAAATATAATATACATAAGATACAAAAAGCTATTTGTAAGGAAAGATTCCTTATAGAGTTTAAGTGCGTCATTATATATGATCATGGAGGAATAAGCCATGCAAAAAAATATTTGCATTATTAGAAACAACAATATAGTAAGTCAGGAAATATGTTTGTTAGTAAATCCTTTATCATCCATTTTGAAATAAAAAAATACTGAATTAGTACTTCTGATATGCCTTGAATATGCCTGTTTCTAATCAGGAAAATAGTTTTATGCTGCAAAGTTGACAAATGCCATGCAATCTGATAAGTTCCACTGAAGTTTTGTGTTCTCATCTAAATAAAACATATGTAATATAAATCAAGGCAGTAGGTTTTGGTCTTGCAAATCACAGGAAAGAATAAAATCCCACATTTTTGGACATGTACTGGTTATACAGCTGGAAAACTACATTTCCATAAGTTAATTTTGAATGGCTTTATAAATTTAAGTGTTTGTTTTAATACTTCTAGTTACATTGTAATTGCTATATTTGTGCATGAAAATTCAAGGTTTTTTGTTACCTGATATTTCCATTACTGAGTTGTCATTATTATTTCACACCAATTCCTCCAGGAAGTTTAAGTATTTGAATAGATTTAAATAAAGATTCAGTTTATCTGCAAGTAAGTCCACTAATTGGTAAATGTTGAGCTGTTTACATCTGTTAAGGTACATACAGCTGTTAAATCCTTTCATAAACTGGTCCCTAAAAGATTAGCTGTCCAGAAGCTCGGTGTGAAATATACTTAATGAGAAAATTGCAAATAGTATTAAAAAATTTTTGAACAATGTAAGTCCCTTATGTAAGCCAAGTTGTCAACTCATATTTTTCAGTCTTTGGCAGGTGAAATAAAACAGGCTTTCTGTTTACCTTGCACCAGGTACAGAATCAAGTAAAATAACTTCAGCTCTTTCTCTTCCATATTAACATGTAGCAGCTGCTCTAAATTCACAGCCTGAAAGGAACCGCCAGCCTAACCTGCTGTGAGGCATAAGTTGTGGCATTCGTGTATTTTCATATTGCTCATGATGAAGGATTACACTGCTGTCACTTCTCTGTTTTTGTCATACACCACAGAACTGCTCTACTGATGCCTGGGCTGCAGCATAGATAAAATACCTTTTGCTGACAAACCGTGCCTTTCCTGCTGTATTTCTCACATTTATCCATCCTTTAGTTCTGCAGACACAGTAAATGTATGAATTGAGAAGCCTGGCTGTGATTCTTTTTCTGTTATTGCAACAGAAGGTCAGAAGCCCTCCTGAGTGTCAGAGATATCGCCAATACTGCTAAACTATGAAAATTCATTTTTAGAGACTAGAAAGAACTTTGACAAAAATGGTCATTCAAATCTTACCCTTCAGTGCCAGCCCTGTATGCATTCTTCATGTTCATTAAATAGGAATATCTGTATGGTAGTACCTTCTATCACCTCATCTCTATTTTTGTGTCATTAGACTGAATACAGACATAATACTTCCAACAATGCTGATTGCTGAATGTCTTTTTAGGATTTATTTTTTAGACATCAGGAAAGTGTTCTTCCAGTTGAGTAAAATGATGGTCAGATGATTCATGAATGATGATCAAGTTTAATCTCTCTTCTTCATCCTCAGCCTTCTGAAAATTTAGGGTAATATGAGGGCCTTTAGGATGCCAGTGCTGAAGGGAATTCAGAGATTTTTATGCAGATGACCATCTTGATATGGCTACAGAAAATTTTATTAACATAAAGTTTTAATATTAAATACATATTTATCTTGATAGATTTGCAAAGAAGATGGAGAGAGAGAAATTTACTAAAATGTCTGAGAAACAATAAAATGCAAACCTCACTTAAGTCTTCAAAAGGATTTAGAAATAGCAGACAGACTCATAAACAGCTAATTGTATCAAGTGGCGTTACCTTCATTCATAAATATGGGCAGCTCTTCAGCTGAAGTTGCTCCCAGGGCAATTCTTCCATTTTCCTGGATTACAACAATTGAAGTATTATGCAAAACATGAACAGTGCCCTCAGCTTCATCATCAATACCTAAGGTGAAGGACTATGTAGATGTTTGTTACAATTTGTGCTCTCCAGATATGTCCCTACTCAGCATCCAGGTACACCAAATCGTGCTGTAGACTTGACTGACCTTTCCATTGAGTCAGTGGAATGAAATAAATGAGAGATCTGGATGATACTGTATAGATGAAGATGCTGTTCTTGTTCTGAAGATTCTGCCACAATCGGGCATTCACTTGTCAGGCAATGCGATGCTGACTGTTGTGTAGAGAATTTGCCTGTGAGGGTAGGTATTGGAAGTGAAAATCTACTCCAGAGAAGGTAAGCAGCTATTGGCACTTACACACAGAATTGGCATTTGGTTGACTCAGGATTCATTTGCTTGAACTGTTGGCACCTGTAGTGCCATTTCATACAGCCTGTGACATCATGCCTGGTAGCCATCTGCTCCTCCTACAGGATGCATGGTAGCCATCTGCTTCTCCTGTAAGATGTGTGTCTCCTTTGGGATTATGTTTATAGCTTTCATTTGCATAGAGAAGCTCTACAGAGCTCTTTAAAATGGCACTAGACATCCAAGCTATGCCTTCTTTAGTTGAGTAGCATCACTCAGCATCACTGGCCTCACCGATTTACTACAGTGGGAATTTAAACACTACTTCACAAGTTTATGTATACATACATATGGCATTAGATATTAATTTTAAACCAGATTCAAACCTAAAGGTTTACAATACTCCAAAGCCAGCTCAAGACAGGGCATGAGAAAGGAACACCCTTGGGTTTTCAAGACTTCCAAGCAGGGCGAGATGTGTGTATGACCTACAGGATGCCCATTCCTGTTTTCTGAAGAGCAGATGGCCAGGTCATACATGCCTAGGTTTAGGCAACTGAATCACATTCAGAGAGTATAGAAAGAAAAATACAGGATCAGGTGAACTTGAGAATAACTAGAGCAGAAAATACCAAATGGGAGGAGTTAACAATAAGGTTAGTGATAAGAGAAGTACATGAAGTCTATGTTAAATGTGTGGGGGAGGTTCAGACTGGAAATGTAACCACCATGTAAACCATAAAGACTGCTTTTTTAAATCAACACACCATTCATACTTATTTCTAAGTCCTGTGTGAGTCAAATTTAAAGGTGCTTATCTACAAAGTGGGACAAAAAACCTGCTGTCATAAAGCATTTAAAAAGAGAGAACTTCCTATTAACACTATTAATTGTTAATAACATTTAAAAATGCAAAAGTCTTTTGGAATGTGCTATTATCAATCCTTTAAAAACATTAAATTTCCTTTAGGAAGTTCTGTACTACAGATTCTTTTTTATGTGATTCTTAAAACATAAGTATGATAAGTTGTATCTCTTTGCAGAAAGCCTTTATTTTCTTCTTTTATAGATGCTTTTATTGCTTAAAGAATCTTCACCTCATGCTGAACTTGCTGAAGTTATTTATTAAGCATCACCACGACTGTTCTGAAGTTTCCCTACTTGTGACTTCCTAAATAAAAAATCCAACAGTGAGCAGTGTCATTTGCAATGACCTGTGTGTAATCTGCAATACACCAGAAATATTCGCACTGACATGACCAGGCATTGTTATACACCTGAGAGGAATCCCACTAGAGTAATAATGATTTGGGTTGGAAGGGACCTTAATGACCATCTAGTGCCATCCCCCCTGCCATAGACAGGGACACCTCCCAGTAGGTTCCTCAGTGCCTCATCCAACCTGGCCTTAAACACCTCCAGAGAGGACATCATTGTTACCAACAGACAAAATAGTACATGAAACTGGTCTAATTTTCCAAACTGGATTTATATTTTTGTAAAACACGACCAAAATCTTTGCTAGATTTTACTTTAGATGAACTATTTGACACACTCTGGAAGAAATCATAATACAATGACTCCAGTACCACGAGAATTGAAATTAACTTGAACTACCAGTGAGCATTTGTACTGTATTTGTTTTTAAATCTTCAATTCTTAAAATTCTTAAATCCTAAAATCCTCAGAGATAAGTTTGCATGTTCAATATTATATACCAAAGGAATTATTTATTTTAATTTCCTTACTTAGATATACTCACTGTGTCTTCTGTGACTATCAAAGTTCAAAATTAGAAGCTACACCACTTGTATTTCAGCACTTCATAAACTTATTTTCTACAGCGGCATCCCCTCTGAAACAGACATTTCCTGACACTATTTATTGCTTCTTTTATAGTAGGATTTCTATACTGACAGTAATGATAGCACATTACTTTCCTTTGTCTAACAAGAAAGTTGCATTTTATTCAAGCTGATCAGCCTTGGAAAATAAGTTCATATCATGCTACATTTTTGTTACATGGAGAATGGTATGAATCAATTTCTATGCAGATGTTAATTCTTGCATATGAAGATATTTGCATTTGTATCTCAAAGCAATTTTGGAAACTTGAGTCAAATTAAAAAGATTCAGAGAAAAAATTTCACTCTGTGTAAAATCTTAGCAGCATGAAAGTCAAGTGGGAGTTCTGCTCCAGGGGGGCTAGGACTAAATCCTATTAGCATATAACATGCTAAATATTTCTCTCATCTTTTTCCATAAAACTGTCTAAAACTGAAACTGCAGCCCCTGGCCTTATCCTGCAAGCCAATAGTGTATTTACAACTGATAATTGATGTATATAGTAAAATATCAATTTAGTAAAAGTATAGTGCATCCCTGCATTCTCTATTCAATTTTTTTTCTGTCCTGGATGAACTTTTCCCATCACACACTGCACTAATCCTTGGGTTAAGATCAATACAATTTTAAAGTCTCTTTTTAGAAAAGCCTGGGACCACTGTAAGTGAGGAAGGTAGACAGTAGGATTGTCAGCAGGAATTTTGAGGAGGAAAATCTGAGACCTAGAGAATAAATTGCTTGCTGATGTTGACAGACTTTGTGGCAAGTCTGGGAACTGAATACAATGCTTTGGTCTTGTTGCTTGGAGCTTAGTGTCTTCTTGACCTCCTGCACACAGGTGCAACTCTTGGTTCCACTTGGTCATGTCTTCTCAATTGAATGCAGCTCCTTGAAATTGTAATTACTGGCTGCACAGATACAACATTACATGTATATGTCTGGCATGATATGCATTCCCTCCAGAGACTCAACTAAATCAAAAGAAATGAAGGAAAACGTTCCTGAGAAAACGAGTTTTGACAACAAAGTGCTTTTTTACTTTGTGTAAATTTTAATAGACTAGAAGATAAAACTGGGATTTTTTTCCTGTTTTATTTATGCAGTGGTCTCAGCTACTCCTTTTCTCTAACTCAGAAGCATAATTTGTATTTCTGTGAAGCTGATGTAATGCCATTTTTCCATACAGCTGTATGGATAACATCAGTGCTTCTGCAAGTCACAATTACTACATGATCAAATGTTTCAAACAAAGCACATTTTTACTCAGAATTTTACTTTAATTGCTGCTTAGTATATTTAGTATATTTCCATGCAAGAGGATTAAAAAAAAAATCCTTCTGATTTTTGTATGTACAAATTAGATTATTTTTCTAGTATGTACTGATGAGGATACTGAGGCTAATTAAAATATGAGAGGTTTGGAAGACATTTCAGTCTGCAAAGGTATTCACAAAGAACAGGTAAATGTCTAAACTAAACTAAATTTTGTCACAACTTTTAGTATTTTATCAATGAAAACACTTAATATGTCCAAAAAGTCTATAGAAATATTTCTAAGCAATAATTACAGAAGGGGAACAAGTTCTTTTTCATTCGTATGTTGTTTGTAGATTAGTTTCATTGTGTCTATTCTATTTTCTGACCCTTGAACATCTGTGTTCTCTGTGCAAGAATATCTGGTTTTGTCTGTTTTATCATGTCTGTTGCAGCTTTGAGTAGGAGGTGTAGTCTATTTTTCACGGTTTGTTTTGAAATGCACATCTTGGTTTTTGTGTCATCTTTTAAATTCCCATGCCCACTTATCTTTAGATGAAAGAAAGCTGTTAATTTATGCAATAAGATATGAAATAGGATGTATTTGGGGATGATAATTGCACAGTTTGTGAAGTCTTCAAAGATGGAAAACTGAAGGTCAAAAAACTAATATTTCAATAAAGAACAATGGTTATTCTGGCCACTCTGAAGTGAATAAAACAATTCTCTCAAATCTTGAATATGTTTTCTTTCCCTTGTGAACTAAATTGCTATGGGAAAAATCTTACCCAGTTTGTCTAATGAGTTCTCACTTCTATGATTTTCTTCATATCCAATATCAATGAAGGCTTTTTTGTTTTCTCTTTAAGATAAGCTTTCTCAGAAACAGATAATGGAGCATGTCTGAAATTAACTACACTCACCAGACCCACCACTACTATGAAGGACAATTTATTTGCCTGAAACTTTAGTATTTGACAGGATCCTGAAAGTCTAGATATGCTTTCTGGAGGCAAAAGATTTTTTTTGTAAGTCCTTCCCATGGGCATCTACTGTAGAAACACAGGAATCCTTGACCCAAGGAGCTTCTAATGGAAATTTGGCTGTCTAATGGCTGTCTTGCTTTGAAATAGGCAAAAATTTATCAGACCTGATATATTACCTGGGTTGATGGTTGGACCTGGGGTTCTGAAAGGTCCCTTCCAACCTAGGTGATTATTATTAAATTATTAGTATCTTCAATGAAATCCTTAAGACTCAACAAAGTGCCATTTCATTAACAAAACCATTTTGCATTTTCTGGCTTATTTTTCCAGGCTCTATACTCTACATCTAATTGTTGCTCCTTTCTAATACTTTCTATTTTGTGATCATCTTTGTCTTGAGCCCACAGCTGCTGACTCCACCTGTGCTAATGAAAATCTCCAGTTCAACCAAAGAAACCTTTCGAAGATGTGAATTCCTCTGTTTCGTTTTACCCTTTTTTAAAAGAGGGTTAAATTGCTCAGACACCAAGTATGCTATAAAACAACACAGTTTCATGGATAGTGGGAACCCTATATTGAAAACTATGACAAAAATCGTAAGCCCAAATGAAGGCACTGGAAAGCCAGACTGATTTGTCTGGCAAAGGTGTCCAGCCCAGAGCAGAAAGCTGAAGCATGAGTGGATTTGGAGTGCAGGAAAATACTGATGTTGGCAAAACATTAGAAATTGAACACAAAATCTTTATAATCAGAAATATCAGGGAAGTTTAATCTCAGCTAATGAAGTTAACCCTGCCTCAACTTCCCGAATCAGTCCAGATGTAAACACCTGCAGCTGTCACTGAAGTTAATACGCATTAGATCCATTTACAGGAGTCTTTTAGGTTCCCAAAGATAAAGTACTATTACGTCCTCCCACCCCTCATTATTTGGGTTTTATTCTCCTAGCTGAAAGAGCAATAAAATAGCCTAAAATAATGGTAGAGATAAAAGCAATGATGCACAGAGGTAAGTATGATGAGAGATGAAAATTTTTTATTATATGAAAAGACTAGAGAGCCACGCAGATCATTGTAATTCATAGTACAGTACAATCACTGGTTCTATAAATTCATGAATAATTCATCGTAGAACAATCTACAAACTTTAGAAGAACTGCATTACTAGAAAGGCAGTGTTTTAGCTGGCTCTTTGGTCTCTAAACTCTACTAAATGCATCAAAAGAGCCTCTTAGATTGTGTCTCTGTTTACCTTTGTGCCATTATTTGATGTTTCACTTCTGATGCATATGAGTCTTTTTTTACAGCTACCCAAGTATACACTGAATGAGAAAAGAGCCTTTAATTTAAGAATGTTAACTTCCAGTTTGTCTTTCTAAATCAAGTGGTTAGATAATGTCAGTGCTTCAATGCAATCTCTTTCCTTAGTTTAACAGTGTCGAGCTTCAGAATGCTGCTTCATTCTAGCTGAGGGACATCCACCTGTAGTACTGCATCCAGCTCTGGACCTCCCAGCACAAGAGGGACATGAGCAGGGCCTTGAGGATGATTGGAGGGCTGGAGTACTGTTCAAAGAGGATAAGATGGGAGAGTTGAGTCTATTCAGCCTGGAGAAGAGAAGGCTCTGGAGAGACTATGAGTACTTGAAGTGAGCTTAGAAGAAAGCTGGGGAGGGACTGTTTGCCAGGGCATGTATTGACAGGATGAGAGACAATAGTTTTAAACTAGAGTAGGGTAGGTTTAGATTTGCCATTAGGAAGAAGTTCTTCACCATGAGCATGGTCAGGCACTGAAACATGTTGCCCAGAGAGGTGGTGGAGGCCCCATCCTTGGAGACATTCAAGGCCAGGCTTTGATGAGGCTCTATGCAATGTGGCCTAGTGCAGGATGTCCCTGTTCACTGTAATGCACATATTCCTGTTTTATTACTATTATGACTACTAAGAAGGAGATTTTGTTCGTTTGCTTAATGCCATATGTCCCTCTCAGAAAAATGCACCAGGAAATCTCTTCTCTTAAACTTTCTTTCTGGTATGGATCATGAGCAGGGACAAACTCTGCACTGTCCTAAACTGAATGAGTCAAGCTTAAATTCATTCACCTTATAATGTAAATGTAACTGATGTGTCTAAATTAAGATACTAGTTGCCCTACTCTTCTTTCATAGTAATTGGAGAGGAGCAGAAAGTGCTTGGAATGAATAGTACTTATTTCTGTCTTTTGAATGAAATGAGATGGTAAAATGGTGAGGCTCCTAACTTACATATGCCTAGAATAAATGATGAATGATATGGATTCATTGATTAATGGAGAGATTAATGGTGGATACCGGACTCAGCTTCCAAATTAAAATGGATTTAGTATTACATCATACAACATTTTTGCAAAGAAAAGCTGTTAGAAATTATATTCCCCTGTGTTAAGATGAAATTGGAGTTTTATAGCTAACCTATCTGCAGGTATTATGCTACATCTGTAACTAAGACTGCATTAACATTTACAAGGCAAGACTTAATTAAATCGTGACTGTCCATCATGTGGTCATCTTATGTTTTATCATCTTTGCTTTCTGAACCAGTATTTGTTTCTTGGTAACTATCATAAACTACTTTCAGGTTATATGCTGGATTCTTCTTTCCCTTTTAAACCTTCTACGTATCATTTCACTGACAGAAGTAATCCTTTTAAAGATAAATTTATTCATCCTTTAATTTTTTTTCAGTACAGGACCCAATTTACCATGGGCTATGGGTAGTTTGACATAGTCATCCATAAGCACATTTAATTGACATGGCTTATAGTGTGGTATTTTAGAAAGCTAGGTTTTTTGTTAACAGAGAGTATGAATTTACAGTGATCTAGAAATGCTACATAATTTTCTGCTTAGAACTTCTGTTAACATGCAAGATTTACATGTATTCATTAGTAAACAAAAAAAAACATTAGAGAATGCTAATATGTACATGTGTTAACATGTACATGATAAACACAAAATATAATCTAAATTATATTTCTCATTTAAAATATATTACTGGCTTTGCTAGTGGAGTTCTCAAACTGTTATTTTATAATTTTATTTCTTAATCTACTATTTTATACTGTAAGAAAAATATATTGCCGTATTTAATGCAGAGATTCTGTTGGCGTTTCACATTCAGTCCTCTACTTTCTAGGAAAAAAAAGTAAAATTAAATTGTTTTTATAAGAATTTAAGATGTTATTTGTGGCCTACTCTATGGCAGTGAAGCAATTTGATATTAGAAGAATGCATTCTCAATTATCTATACCTGTTTCCTTATGTATACATACTCAAATAAATAAATGTATGTAAGATTACATTTATCTACAATAAACATTTGTCAGTTCATATGATTTGCACTTTAATCTGATTTCCTCATCATCTTGATGACTCCTTTCATCACAGAATCCACTGAAATTATATGGCAAGAAGAAGATTCCAAGAATAGAGTTGAATCATAAGATCTACATGTCTTATTTCAGAAAAAGAAGCATGTCCAGTGTGTAAGTGAATGTCTTTAGAACATAATTCAAATATTGATTTAACAACAGGAATATTTCTTCAGGTTCCATGTTTAAACGTATGAATGCATTTGCAATTTCTGATAGTTATTTTATTCTCTTTCCTAGTATCTACCTCACTTGTTAACAAGTGTAAAAATGCCTTTCTCATTTTTACTACTTTCCCCAAATCTGGTGAGAAATCTTTTCAATCTCCATAAATCAAAGTCTTTGTTGAGAATTAGAGTACTCTCCCAGTCAAGGGAAATGGGGATTTAGTGGTATTGTTTTATTTATCTCTTGGAGGCTTATATCTCTGTCCTACCAGCTCAGATCTTAGAATACATTCACAAGACTGATGAATGTTGTAAGGTCTGTTACGAAAGCAGCTGTATTATATTATAGCCACAGACTTCAGAGAAGCCTTACATTGATAATATAGCCTGGAAAAGACTAAAATTTTGACTACATTGCCTCAAAGATTTATTTTTTTTCTCAGCTGAAAACATGCAAGAAACCTCTTATGGTAGTCTTTATTATTACTAACCATTAAAAATCACATGCTTTAAAGACAATAATGATGAGCAAATAGCCATAACACTCAACAGGGAAGGCTTTCATTAAGAAAGAAGATGACAAACTGTGCAATAGTTCTATAAGATATAACTTGGATCTATACACAAGGTGCTGTTGATGCACAGTGTCCCTAATGTTCTTAAGGAGTACATTAATCAGTCCCTTTACACATTTAGATGACTACTTTTTATTTTTAAATTGAAATTTTAATGCTTAAATAAGAAACCCCCCCTTATGTTGTAAGCAGACCCAAGAGATCCTTTTGGAAATGTATAATTTCAAAATTATTGTTTGTTTAAATACTTCATGCAATTAAAACTGTTTATGAGGACTTTTGTTCTCCTCTTGTTATATGGTTAGATATCTTTTGTTGTCAGTATGTGTTTTGTTGTCAAGTCAGCATTTCTTTGACCTATCAATAGCACGTCAAATCAACTTTATACTAGCAAAATTTAGGCAGGACCTGCTTATTTTGCTCCCAGCAGGAAGGTATTCGTCAGGCTTCAGCTATATGGCTATGGACTGTGACTTTCAGAAATCATACGAAAAAGGAAAATATTATCCATCTTGCTGGGACTACAGCAAAGCTCAGCTATTGAATTTAAACTATTCTGACACATCTTACTGACTTATGTTGCACATCATATTTTTAAGACTACTTTTTAAAGTATCCAGGCTATTTGTTCTTTAAACCTGGCAGAGGTTTTTTACATTTTTTTTTTCAAATTGTGCTTTTCTCAGAGTATATATTTTCCATGGGAAATATATTTTCCAGATTTATTTAAGACATTGTTTAATAATAATTTTGAGAGATGCGTGGGAAGGCAGCATCCCAACCTGCCTGAGTTATTGCTCATTTTCTTTGATCATTTTCTTTTGATCATTTGCAAATTTAGGCCCTGTTACTGCTAAAATTCCTGGGCTTAATTCTCCTTTAGATAAGGGTAGTAGTAAAGTCTTGACTTTTTTTCTCTTTCTGTCAAAGGCTGAAGACTCTGATGCTCTTGGCTGAGAAGTGCTAGATAAATACAAAGGATTCAGTGCTTTTTCTCAGTCTTGTTTTTACTCTGCTCCTCCTCCTTCATCTCAACATGACCAGGCTGCTTCCTACTTACACTACTGTCTGTGTATGTGCCTCTCTTGCAATCTGACATAACTCTATGTCTCTGTTCACATCATACAAAAGGTGAGGCTCACAAGTCTGGGATTAGGAGAGACATGTAGGAGAAAGTTTCTGGATGCCAGTTCAGCATTTTCCATAAATTAGCACCCAGACAGGCACTTCCTTTGTGCTGAAGCTGTAAGTAAAAACATTGGGAATATATCTGCTAACACAAATCCTGTGTAGAATGAGGGCAGTATGTGCATCCTTTCAGGTTTATAAGTGATCATGCTGAAGCTTCAATGGGATTATTTTTGCCTAATTCCAATGGGTACACCCTTAAAAATTAAAAGTTGAGAAAACAACATCAAATGTATTATTTTTGTTCCTGCTTTACCGGCTGAACAGACACTAGAGTAAGAAATCAATTCATACTTTCTTGCTCTGCTAAAGAGAAGAAAACTAAATCCAGCTTCAAAAACTGCATGTGCTTGTGACACTTCCCAGAAATTCTTTGAAGCTTTACAGGTAGAAGTTTAAATATATTCTCTCTGCTGTGTTGCTATTTGAAAGACATCCACCATGAGAGAAGTCTAACTGGAAAGCAAGTAGTCACTTCTCTTTTTCAAAGTGATCTCTACTGGCCTGTGCCCAGAGAGTCCTGCTGCAGGGAGGAGCGTTGTCTGCTGGCATAATATTTGGCACATTCAACAAAAAAACCTGTATTTTTTTCCTTCTACCTGGCATTACTCTCACCTTCATTACCAGGGAAGAAAGAAGAGGTTGGATATGACAGGTATTCCAAGATTCATTCACAATCCCATAGAAGGTCTAGTTATGGATGACATTAGAGAAATTCTAGAGATAGCCGGAGTAGATGTACATCTGACACAGTGTGAGGATGTAAATGAGCATCTTAGCCATTGTATTTTGGATCTGGAAGGAACAGAATAGAGGGAGGAGGCCTTCTTGCTCCTGCTACACTGCATATGTCAGGGCTTAATTGTCAGGGCATTAGAGCATCTCTTGAGTTTTGTGCAAATCCTCAGCACTCTCTTCAGAGAGTGGAAGGGTGACTGAAGGGGACCAAAGATCTTCGTTCCTTAACCACATAGAAAATGCAATGTGGCATCCCAAGGACGTGTCATTAGTAATTACCCAAGTGTCTATTGAGAAGTCTTCAGTTTGGAACCTTTGTTGTTTCAGAAATCAGAGGAATTCAACTAGTGAGCAGTTTGAAAGTTTTGGCAATAGCACTCAAACTAGTATGGGTGTTTTGGAAGGGAAAGAATATCAGTTGGAAAGATGGTAGTTACATTCATCATCTAAAACATCAGACTTTTGAAAATCTACTATTTAAAGAGCAAATTCTGAAATTTACAGCTTGGGTGTTAATTTCATTTTAACATATGGATGTGAAGGATGTAATTCCATCAAAGATACGGCCTGAAGTCGCATTTCTTCCTAAAAACACCTTTGAAAAATGCTAGATATTGTATTGAATGAATGCATAAAAATGTGAATAATACTGACATTCAACAACATTTTTAATCTAAAGATATCCAAAGATAAGATAGAAATATGTGAGAACTGTGATGAGAATAAATCTAGAGATATGTTAGGATATGTGTGCCATCAAACACCAGAATCATCCTGCAAGTGGACAGTTAAAAGACTCCTGCCTCATATTGTTGAGGGAGGAGAAAAGAAGCAGGAAAACAAACAAATGTAATGAATGTTTTTTGACAGGACTTATTTGCACAGCAATTGATATTTGACAGCAAGGGAAAGACTCAGCTTCAGGTGTTAGGTTATTTTAATTCACATACATAATGAGAATCACTAAGTGCTATGAAAGCTAACGTAACTTTAAATAAAACAAGAGAACTTTAAAGCTTGCTAAGCAATTTTGGGATCCTGTTGTGAATTCTCAACTCATGCAAGTCATGATTAGTAAGTTCACTGTATTTAATGCTTTAACAAAATGTATCACATCCTTATATTTTTATTAATAAATTTTAGCAAGTACATGACATCTGAGAATTTTAAATGGATCAAAATACTATTCTCTTGAAAATATTTTGTTTATAGTGGTTGTTAAATTTAGATACATACTCCAAAATATTATTTTGTTCAGTACCACCTAAATCTACAAGCCTTTATTTTGGTTAGAGATAACAAGCTTTTTCTTATGCTTAATTTTGTGTTAGGATTCTAATTTTTACTTCTATTACAAAACACATCATGTCCATTTTCATCTGTACTCACCAAATGAGCACTTGATTCTGTATTTGCATCCCATATTCTCTTCTTTATAAGTTTGAACCATCTAAAATTGTGTGAACTGATTCAGACCTGATTACTGTAACTGGAAAACTGCATATTGATTTAGAGATAAATATAACTACTTTTTCTCTCTAAATTTTTTTGAAAAATTAATTGGCACACTGAGAAGGATCAATACTGTACCTCTTAAAGAAGATAGAATATGATGTTTGACAAGCTCATCAGAAGGATGGCAAAATGGCTGCAAAAACTTTATTTAAGGCCAGACCATTTGGTTATTCTGTGTGTTGAGTCTAAAAATTACTTCCAGTGGAATTCTTTAGTGCATAACCCTTTGATAGATCATGATTTTAAAGGAAATTCCCTTATTATGGACTAGAATTTATCCTAGGATTTATCCTTTTATTTATTTAGTATATATATGTGACTGACTTCAATATGAAAGACAAAGTCAGTGTTATATTCTGTTGATCAGTTTTACCGGAATGATTTAGTAGGAGTTAGCATTTGGTGAGGATGACTATTTTGAGTTATATAAGGTGTTTTCAATATTTCCTTTCTCAACTGAAGTAAATTAAGGTCTTCAGAGAAGTGAGTGTCACCCACCACTTAGCTGTAACCTAACGATTTGCACACATTCAAAATTTACAGTGATTTCAATAAAAAGTTCAGTCATAAAACCAGTTAAATGTTTATACAAAACTAAAGAAGCCTATATCCACCTGGCATGAGCAGAGGACTGAAACTCAAGAAATAACCAAGGTAGGGCATTGGCAGTTCAGTTCAGTAGTACTTCCAGAATAGCAGAAATCCCCTTGGCACACAGTTTGAATAGTTTTGGCACCATTTAACTGGAGCACTGAATCAGAAATAGTTGTTATGGACAAAGCCAAGGAGCATCTTTGCAAGTTCTCTGTAAAAATATTAATGAAAATTAATGGTGCTGGAAATAGTCCTCTTAGTGCCCAGTGTTCTCTTCAGGCATCGGAGAATAATAACAAAGGCTGTTTGGTGCATATGGTGGTGTGAAGTAAGCAGAGACCAAATTCCTCCTCTTTACAAGATTTTAAAGCCGCCTTTGAAATTTACTTGCTGGGAAATGGGCCTTTTTACTTGCTGAGCAAATCAGGGTGTGTAGAAAAGAGTAAACTTGTTCCTTTTGGCTCATCTGTTGTCTTCTTAACCCCAGGGAAAGTAGGAAGATGTAGAAAAAAAGGGGTAAGAAACAGCCTTACCAGCTCTCCAACTGCCAGGGAATCTATCACACTAAGAGTATCACCTGCTGGTGAGATGTTTTTCACTCCTCTGTGCCACCTGGTTGGTAGATGAGATAAGCCAGACCACTAAGTGCAAAACTGTTAAATGTTATTCTCATTTTGAACATGTGCAAAGCGTCAGAGAATTGGGCTTTATTTTAAGGAACTGAAGGAATACTGTGTGAAAGGACTGTGCCATTAAATCTGGTGATGATTATATATGCTGGGAATGTAAACTGTATTTCTTGAGCAGCTTTTTTCATTACATTTCCATTGTAAATACTTGAGTCTATGAAGCTTAATTTACTACAGAGAATGTGTGAAATGGCATGCAGTATGCTGTGCAACATCTGTCTGCATATATCACTTTTCATTCAGTAGTGGTAAAACAAATAGTGGTTTTTTAATTGTGTTGACTGACCGTAACCTTCCCCTTCTACTGAAAACCATGTTAGTATTGAATGCCCAGATGCAAGTTTCAGCTTTTGGTTTCCCACTGTACTGATGAAAAGTCTAGCTGCAGACTCAGACTACAGAGGAGACCATATATTAATAATTATATTATGTGCTTCTCTGTAAGTATGAGAGGGAATTTTTTTTTGAGAAAGAGTACATTGAGGTCATTTACTTAACAATATTTAGTTTAATAGTAGATTGAACAGCTTATTCTTTTCACTGTATTCTCGAAGCATTGGTATAGAGTGGAGAGCCTCCTGCAACTAACACAGTGTTAAGTATTGCAGATGTGGACCAACGATCATTGTGAAGAAATGGTTCTTTGGAGATATTTGAGGCTAGTAGATAAGCCTTAAATGTACTTCATAATGCACTGTAGCCACATACAAGTGCATAAACACAATGAATCTGTGAGCAGGCTTGGCAGGATATAAAATATATGCTGGAAATACAGTGGAACCATGACAAAATTTTTTTTGAACATTAAGATGATTATAGCAGCTGAAGTATTCTGTGCAGAAACAGTTCAAGTTGCAAAGACAATTTCTAACCAGTATCACTGTCAATCTTTTGCACCATTCTGTGTGCACTGAGTGTTTTCTTAGGACAAGTTCATTATCTATGAATGCTGGTTATAAAACATGAAGAAGGGAGGTGACTGGATTTTGGGTTTTCAACCTGTAGGAGTTAAAAATCTTTGCACTTTTAAGATCCTCTTGATTCTCATCACCACCTTCATATGCCAGCAAAACTTTGAATATCCATTTCTAAATGATAATTTGCTCTGGTTTTCTGATCTATAACACAATAAAATATGATTAATAATGCCTACCTGCTTTATTGCCAAAATTAGTCGTTGTTTACTATGTACTCTAAAAGTGTGAAACATTATATATTGTAATTGAGGTTTCAGAATCAAAAGAATCTTGAGAAGCAGAAAATTTACTATTTTATTTTCCAGCATTGATTTTTGAACTGTAAGTATATTTTACCATGCTTGATTTATGCTCTAGCTCCTTAAAAGCACTCAAATTTTTTTTTTCTCAACTCTTTCTACTTGATACTAACATACTGAATCATGCGTTCTAACTTTGTTCTATTATTTGTATGTCTCAGTCTCATATTGCTTAAATTTTATTATTTCTCAAAGTACATACAAGACATAGCTCAGATCTGTCCAAAATCCACTCATATGTGGGAATGAATCCTTTCAATGCAATAGTGTACATTTGAGCATGGGAACTGAAGGATTAATAGAATTTCCTGGTACTGCTTAAGCTGTAGATGAGACATGACGCTGCATTCATCAAGAGGAAAATCTGAGCTTTCATCAATAACGTACTCAACATCAAATAGCACTTCACTCTTATTTGTTGCTGAATGGTCTAAAATATAATTGCAAAGCACTCTTCTAATTAGTTATCTTTAAAATTTTGCCTTTAGCACGTTACATTCGGCAGCTTTGTGAAGTGTAAAAAATGTCACATAAGTGGATAGTGTCTGGGGAAACAGCTACTTTTTTCTAATCCTAAAAAAAACCAACAGCTTGTGAGGGTCAATCTTTTAAAGTGTATGCTTCACTGAATGCAATTATTAATCATTTCCCTTCAGGAAAAATATTAAATTAAGTGTTAAAGTACAGATCTAAACAGTGTTAAGTGCCCAAAGCTACCAAGTTCACAGTTTGAACTATATTTCAGCATGAGATAATTGACCTTGCATGATGCAAATGTAGAGCTGGCACTGTCTGATACAAAATGACTCATCCTATCTCTGTATTTTATCTCCTTACATTTATTTATTTATTTCTGTGTCCATCCTCAGTTACCATGAAGGTCTCTGGGCATGCTTACGTTTGGGTCCTTAACTTTCTCCTTTTTTTAGTAAGTGTACAGTTTGCAGGATTATTTCTTTGATTTGACAGCTTCCTGGTAAAGATGGAAATCAAGGGAAATTATATCGTCAGGGGTTTCTATATGATTTAATGATCCTCTAAGCCAGTGCAATTTACTGGGATATAAAACATACAAAATTTGCAAACTGTATCTGTGAGGCTCAAAGCTAAAAAAAAGTATCACTATTTAAATTTTTTTCACAATCCTTGTGATACTAAAAAAGGCCTCTAATGTTCATCCTAGCTTTCTTATTATTAAAATGCTTTCTGTAATTATGTTTTAGTAATATGATTGACGTCACTAATTATAGATTGCGGCTTTTCCAAAGCAATACTCAGTGCTGGATCCCTTCTCAAAGTATCATGCTGATAACATCTAAATCAGAAAAGATACTACTCATTTGCTGAACAGAAGGAGAAGATATGAAAAGCACTTGCAGTTGGAAGGATACAGGGTTGGGTCAATTGGTAGGATCTGAGAACAGTAGTGCCCATTTTTTTCTACCTTAAATGTAGTGTCTTTGGATGTATATATATATGTATATAAATCTGTGTGTATAAACAGATGTACATGTTTCTCTCTCTCTCCCTAAATATACATGTATATCTATGAATGCATTTATGTATTCATCTTTGATTGTTCTGAGAAATGGAGCTACTCTATAGTTATCACAATATGCTATTGTGAATTTACATTATTTTGTATCTGTGGCAGCATTTCACAGTGGAAAGTGTTGCTGAAATGCAGTGATTTTGAGAAGTGTGATTAGGAAAGAATGACTGCTCTGGTGGGAAAGATTATGGCCTGTGTGATCAGAGCTTACAGTTTGATTCATTGCTCTTTCACAAGACAGTTAACTTTAGACAAGTCAGTCATTCTTATCTGGTACAATGGCCATGATTTGGCAAACAAATACTTCATGTGAAAAAGTCTTGCTGCAAGAAAATTATAGAAATGTTGGATTTTTCCCATGCACAGTTTTTTTGTTGATTGACAGTCTTCATTCTAAATATTGGTGTGGATATTCTGTATACTAGATTTCAATTATATCCCAGATAGAATTATGAATATTAATTTTTTTTTTTTTACCATTAAAAAAGGTCTTCATGATGGGAGGGAGAGAGGCAGCAGCTAGAAACAATTAATGATCTTTGTTTCTTCAGGTTGGACTTGATATTTCAAAACCATTTTTGATTTCTGGATCCCCAGCTGCTCTAATGAGAATTCTTATGTAAATAGGTACACAATAGAGAATGTGGCATCTGAAGGGTCTGATCACAAGTCTTCTGCTGCCACATCTTCAACACAATAGCTTACTAGTACAATTGCTCAAAGGCAAAGTGGGATGCTTTGTCCTGATGCTGGGCCTTAGAGGGAGCTGGTGCTTCAACCAGTGCTCTGACTGCAGGGTTTTGGATGTCCTTCCCTGATGGGATTGCATGATGTAGGAGATTTTCCAGATAATAATCTCCTTTAAATCAAGGGCTTGAAAACTCACTTCTCTGTATGTAATGTGACTGCTTCTTTCTACTCTCAGGTAACTTAAAATCATAGAATGGTTTGGGTTGAAGGGGACCTTAAAGATCATCTAGTTCCAACCCCCCTGCCATAGGCAGGGACACCTTCTACTAAAACAGGGTGCTCATTGCCTTGTCCAGCCAGGCCTTAAACAACTCCAGGGAGGGGGCATCTACAACCTCTCTGTGCAATAAGTTCCAGCATCTCACCTCTCACTGTAAAGAATTTCTAGCCTGAATCTCCCCTCTTCCAATTTACATCCATTATTCCAAGTCCTACCATCACATATCCTACCCCAGCCTATCTGTAGACACCCTTCAGGTATTGATGAGTGACTATGAGTTCTCCCTTGAGCCTACTCCAGGCTGAACAACCCCAACTCCTTCAGCCTGTCCTCATAACTTAGTACTAGATACAAGGAACTAGTCCAATGAAGGCCAAAGAGAATCCATTTTACCCATGCAGATGAAGTGTGCAAAATGACTGTGAATATATACAACCATTTTAACCATCTTGAATGTTAAATGTGTATGCCCTGCTTAGAAGAATTATTTTGAAGTGGAAAAATACAGGGTGTCTTCTCTAAGATTTTGAGTTTCTTTTGTTCCCCAGCTACTGACATAATTTTTAGTTTTCTTTAAGGCTTTTACAAGCCTTTGGAAACTTACTTTATGTATAATTCAAATATATTCTTACATGTTTAAACCTTGTTTAGGAAACAGTACCAATCTTTCAAGTGAAGGTTAACCTTCCTGTAGTTCTCTGGATATTTTCAGCTGATTGTTTCTGCTAGAGCAAGTTGGAACCAAGCACCACCTAATATCTGTCAAAATTTGTTAATCGCATAGCAAAGTTGTCCAATACATTTTTAAGGGACCCTATGAAGTGGCAGTAAAACTGTAATCCAGTACATGCACAACATGGCCCTTATACCTCAAGTCTCTTCTCCTCTGCCTGTCTTATCTTCTACACTGCATCTATTTATATTTTTTTCTAGTTTGTTTTGCATTAAGCCAGTGAATAGCCATTTATTTTTCCTTGACAACATATCAGAATCTGTCTGACCAAACAGACTGAACTTCTGTCTATTTAAATTGCACTTCTAAAAACACAGAAGTACTAATTTGTTGTAGCATGTATTTGGACAGCTCATAGAGAAAGTTAGTCCTACTTAATTTTACTCACACACTTGACCTTGAGTTCAGACTCTGTGTCCTTGCCTTGAAAGCCCCTCAACGTTTTGCCCCAGGCTAACTCTCTAACCTTGTTCCCTATTGCATTCCTCTTCTTCGTGCCATCAACACCTGTCTCGATTCTTCATTTGTTCCTGATCACTCTCTCCAAGCTTTTTTCCATGCCTGTACATTCCAACTTACACTTCTTTGCCAAGTCATAATCCTACACTCATTAAAGTCCATTAGCCAAAATAAAAGAAATACATTTCTTTCACTGGATTTAGAGTGAGTATGGAAAGAAACAAATAAAAAGCTCACTCAAATCCTGATCTGAAATGGTAAGCCAGTTTCACATTTCCTTGGGTCAAAGCCGGTTGCCCAGGAACATGACCAGGCAGATGAAATTGCAGGTCTTGGGAGATGTCCTTTCTCACCATAATTAGAGAAGATTTATTTTAAATTTGCTGTATTGCTTAGTCAGTATTACACCAGTAAGTAATTTCAGTATTCATTTAAGTGTTTTACATGACTGTTTAATATTATTTCCATTACCCATACATAAAAGTATCAGTGCAGCCTGATGAAATTACTATTCAATGAGAACACTAATCCTCATCTATCTTTAGCAATGACTCATTAACACAGCACTAATTAGGGTTAGATTCTGCCATAAGGAAAGTTGACAAAGTAGTAAAAACTCTCAGAAAATAAATATGGCCTTAGGGTTATAGTCCCTTAAAAAGAACCTGACAAGGTTCAGTGGCAAGGTTCAGTTCTGATCTCTGTTTCCCTCCTCATTCCAGAAACCAGCTGGCACCACTTCTCTTGTTGGAATTGCTGCCTCTGTTTCTGCTCCTTATAAGGCTGCTCAGTGCTCAGCTACAAATAATCTAAACATCTTCCAGCAGTACCTGATGTGGCTAACATCTGTCACATGATATCTGTCATCTGATCCTGGCTCTGGGGGGGAAGTGGAGAGCGCAGATGGAGTGTGATTCAGTCCTGTTTCAATTTGTTTGAGTTCTTCCTAAAATGTAAGCTTAAAAGAAGTAAAGGAAAAGGAAGAAGGTTAGGCAAGCAAAACACATTCTCTGCCCACAGCTGTCCCACTTGCTGAATTTGAAATTTTTGCTTAAAATTGGATGTGGTCTCTGCTCACTCTTTGCCCCTTTCTTCTGCCTGTAAAAGAGCAGCAGTGGTGACCCAGAAGGAGCAGCTCTCTGCTCCCCACTGGCTCCATGAACACAGGTATAGGGGTTATTCCAACCAGTGCAAATGCTATCCAAGCATGCTGTATGGCCTTAACGCAGTCTTTGAATGTTTGATTTGTTTATTAATTATTTACTCATAAAGTATCATGGCATTTAAAAACACGCTTCACTGAAAAATCTGTCCTAAGCTCTATTCACTCTGAGATGTGAAAGTGGCGGCATAATGCATAACCTTTAAAAGATTCAAAAACTTTCATAGGTTTTCACTGGGGAAGACTCTTTCCCTTGCCTCTTATTGCTGCTAAGTAGATTGGCACTACACAGAAAAAGCATTGCACCAGAAAAGTTTGTTTCCTAATCCTTTGACAGGTCTCCCTAGTTTTTTTCTTCCGTGTTCTAGAAAATAGAGTGACAAAAAAAAAAATCTCAAACGATGTAACAGCTAAACTTAGCACTGTCAGCCAGTACATGATCAGAGGTACATGTTGTATGATGGACCTGAAACAGCTGTCAAAGATATTCCAACCAATTCTCTGCTTAACACAACTAAAAGATTCAAGAGGAAATGTATTTGTTTTTCTGTTTGCTTTTTAAAGTTGATTAGTGGGCACTGAATCTTTTATTACGAAGTTTCTTTTGAGGATGAAATGTTTGGTTTCAATCTTGCCCAAAAAATCTTTTCATCTTTTAAAAAATCCTTTCACTGTAATAGATTCAGATGGCATGTGTTATCTTTTAGAGATATGCAGGAACATTCCCTGCAAAATGAGGAGTCCATTTCCAGTATTCATTACAGAATTTACAGGAAGGCTCACAGCTATTCATGCCCCACCAGTTATTTTCCTTACTTATTTAATTTTACTTATATTTATTAAGATTTCTTCTTCCTTTCATGCCATATTCCATTCTCTCATTCCTCCTTTTTTCCTTAGTTTCATTAAATGATCATGAAGAAAGCAACTGCTTTGCTGAAAGCTGCAGGGATGAGGGGAAGGAGTATGTTTTTGTCCAGTTTTCCCACTAAAAATTAGAGGGAAGGAAAAAGACAATAATGAACAGGAATTTTACATTTGAAAGCAAACCTGTTTTCTAAAATTCCACTGCTATTATCTGCAAGTATATAGAAGGATCTTAATATGAGTGACATCATCTTCTGGATTTAGAAATGCCACATTTCTTTTAATTTCCCCACTTTCTTTATGTTCATTAAATCTGTGTCTTACTGAAGTCAACTGACAAAGAACAATTTCTCCACCCAGAGAACAAATAGGAGACTTTTCAGACTTTGAGGTATCCAACCCCAACAACAGCTTATTAGCACAGAAGAGTGTGTTCCTTGCGGGGGTTGAATGCAATCTGTAGTGCTGACAAAGTTAACAAAAACGTAGAGGTGAAGTGTCAAAGATACCGAGCATGGGATATTGCTCAAGGTTCATTCATTACATACATTTATCCTCTTAATATTTATGCATAGGAGAAAGTGGTTTATTCTATGTTAGAATTCTATGTTCTTCATTACAGGGAAACCAGGGAAACACTCTCACTATTTCAAGTACTGACCATTGCTTCTTGCCCTGTTGTTGGGCACCAGTCAGAAGAATCTGCCTCCATTTTCTTAGCTTCCACTCCTACCAAGAGTTTACACACATGTAAAATGCCCCTGAAGTTTCTCCCCCCCCAGGGGGAACAAGACCAACTCAGTCTTTCCAGACAGCTCACATGCTCCAAGCCCTTCACCATCTTTGTGGCTCTTCACTGGATTTGCTCCAATATGTCTAAGTCCTTCTTGCACTAAGGAATCCAGGTCTGGACACATCATTCCAAATGTGGACTCTCAGGCATTAAGGAAGGAGAAGAAATCAGAATCTCAACATGCAGGCGAAGTGATGCTGCTTCTGATGCAGCTGTGGAGATGCTATTGACTCTCCTTGCCACAGGGGCACATTTCTGGCTCATGATCCACTAAGACCACCAGGGCTTTCTCTGCAAAGTTGCCTCCCAGTTGGTCAGCCCCCAGCCTGCACCAGTACGCACTTACTCCTTCACAAATGTCATTTCTCTGGGTTGCTGGCATCCCCCTCAGTTTTGCACCATCTGCAAACTTCCTAAGGGTGCGCTCTGTCCTGTGGTCCAGATCAACAGTGAAAAAGTATGTTGTCCCCAGCATCAGCCACTGAAGTACACCATCAGTGACAAGATTTCATCTGGACTTCATGCTCCTGGCCACAACATTTTGAACCCAATGGTTTAGCCAGTTTTCAGATCATCTCACTATTCACCTTTCTGGCCTATGCTTCATTGATTTTTATGAGGATTTTATGGGATGCAGTGGTCTCAGTCTTGCTGAAGTCAAAACAAACATCAACCTCATCTCTCTACGTGCACCAAGCCTATCATCTCATTGCAGAAGGTTTTCAAGTCAGTCATGAACACTTCACAAATCTATGCTGACAATTCCTAATCTTCTTGACTTCCAAATGTTTGGAAATGTTTTTGCATACTATTGACTACATCAGCATTACAGAGATCAGGTTTAGGCTTTAGGCTCACTAACCTGATTCTCATCCCTGCCCTTCCTAAAGACAGGAGTTTGCTGTCTTCTAGTCCTCAGAAACTTCCAGCATCTGCCATGGTCTCTCAAAGATTATTGCAAGTGATGCAGCAATGACACCAGCCAGTCTCCCCAAACCATTTGGTTTACAGGTTTTACTTTAAGTATTCCTTGATCAGATCCTCCTCCACTGAGGTTAAGTCCTTGCTGAAGATTCCTTTCCACTTGCAGGGAGCTGGGATTCCTGAATTTTTATCATACCAGTAAAGACTGAGGCAAAGAAGGCCTTGAGGTGTTGGACTTTTCCATGTCCTTTGTCAGCCTGTGCCATGCAGTGGCAGGGCCATGATGACCTTAGTCTTTCCTTTGCTGTATATGCCTTGTGATGCCAGCTCAGTTTTCCCCTTTACATTTCTGCTTTTCTTTGTCTAAAAAATCCCAAACAGGAACAAAAATGGTACTTATTTAATAAAATATAAAATGCTGTACTGAATCTTGTATCAGCTCTTATTTGTGATCTGATATTCTTGCACTAACTTTACTTTGGATAATTACTAATATGTGGTAAAATGTAGTTCTTTTCCTAGCTGTAATTTACCACTACATGTAAAGACTTTAGATATATGTAGACAGAATGTTGGAGTTCCCCAATTCTTTATATTAGCTTGTGTGAATAAAAACTTTGGTTTATTGTACTGTAAGTACAAACTTTGACTTACTAGCCTCCAGGAACCCAGACACTAACAGCTTTACTGATTCAAGTATAACATTTTGTCTGCTTGACCAATGCAGTTCAAGCAAGCAAATCACACATTTCGTTATCTTCACTCTGAACTGCAAGGTTCTTGTTAGAGACATGATGAATTTCATCTCCATCACAGCTTTCACAGTTGGTACCACACTCCAGTATCTGCAATCTACTTTGTGCACCCCCATCATTTTTTACACCATTTATGGATTCTTCATCTTCTCCCTCTTCTACCAATATTTTCTATTCAGTCTGGTCTCTGTGTCTCTTTTCATCTCCACCTTTTTTTCCTTTCCTTTTTTCTGTCTTCACCTTTTGTTTTCAGTGATAGCACCATTTGTTAATAGGAGAGTTCAGCTCAAATGCACATACCTTCTTTCCCTATGAAAAAGAAGCTAAAGAGAATAACAATAAAATTTCAATGAAGTATTAATTTCCAAGTATTTAAAGCAGTTTCCTTAGCAATTATTATATGGGCAGAGTCATCAGTAGCCTGATTTCCAAAAGACTGAGTGGTATTTTACTTCATTGTATTTCCCTTGAAATCAAGGGAGGGAGGCTTTCATGTGGCTCTTGTATGTTCCTTAGAGTTTGCTGTGCTTAAAGGGGGAGACTTTTTCAGTGAGGTATAATGGTATCAATTCAAATGCAATTTGAGTTGGAAAACTCTCCCAAAAGAGAGTAGTTTCACTGGCAAATGGGGATTTTCTGACTTTTCAATCCTTTATGTTATTTACAATACATGCACACTATACTTATTTTTTTTAGTAGGGCAAACTTATTTTCTCTGTGGTTTGCTAAACTGCTGAAATATTTGAGTCACATTTACTGAACTTCAGTGAAACGGGATATTATTCTTTTCTCCTCTGCCTTTTTACATAGTGTTAGGCCTTATACAGCTATGTTGGTTGTTATTGTTTTTCAGTGTAACCAATTTGCAACTCATTTTGCACAGAAGTTATTTTCTGCACAAAGAGCAAGAGATGAAAGACGAAGCTCTGTGTCCAGATTATTTATTCTCAGAAGATGACATGTTGTTCAGAAGGTTTTCAGGAAATGTATTGTAGAATAGAAACAGTTATATCATTTTTCCTAGAATAACTAACTTGCAGTTACAAGGCTGAGAAGTTAGAACTGGCTTGTGAGCTAGTGTAAATCATTGCAAATCCTCCACAGGCAAAGCTATGCTGAAGTAAGGATCATCCTTCTTACAGTGTCAGGATAATAATGAATCACTACATCAGATTGCACTGTTCCAAAGTTATTTTAAAATATCGGCTGCCTAGAGAGTTTCAACAGCATCTGCACTGACCAGTACCTTTCAAAAGTCACTATCAAGGTGATGTGCCAAACCAGACTACAACAACCCATTTATAAATTAACTTGGCTACATAGAATGTGCCAGAACAAAAGAAATTAATATAAGTCAATACATTTTCACCTTGACATAATGCCACAGAAAAGAAATAAACTTAATCTTAAAATTAATCCAGCCCAGCCTACCGATTAATCAAGTGTAGCATCAAGTACGCTTTTGGCCTCTCACAGGGTATCCTGTTTCTTACCTAATTCTAAAAATAAATGTCCAGTCACATACCTTCAATATCCAGCAAGTGGATTAAAGGCAGATCCTTGAATCTGGATTTAGGCTTGAAGGCACGTCTGTCTGGAAGAAAGGCCAAGGTACCTGAAGGTCTTTTTTTCTACCCACTTTGCATCATTCTACTCTACTGTTGCTGTAACCTCAAATCCTTCTCTCGCTTCTTTCATTAATTGCTTCATTCTCCCCTCTGTTGCCATGTAAATATTTTGAGCCAGACTCAGATTTTACTGTAAAAGCCAAAAAAATTACCTTATTTCTGAGTTCTCCACCTGCCCAAACTATGAACCAATCCTCATCCTTCAGCATCCCTTCTATCTTACTGCTTACTTCAACTCCCTCAAAGCAAACCTCTAACCCAGTTTCTTGTACCTTTTTTGTACAGTCAGTCATATACTCTTTGATGCCTTTCTCCCCTTTCCTTTCAAGTACCTAAAACATCTGAAGTCAGACTGAACTTGTTACTGTCTAGGATGAGTGTTTTCTATGAAGCAGAACAGCATCAGAGTAAGGTGAGAAACTCAGGTGTTAAAAGGCAACACTTAAGCCATCCTTCCCATAAAATCAGAGAGCAGACTCCAAACTAGAAATGTGACCAGCAAGTTCATTGTACATTGGAAGAAATTTTGAAGTGTGAAAAAGCTGCATGGATCTAGAAAGACTAAATCTGGCAATGCTGAAGCATGATCTCCTAAGATAATATCTTGCCAAGTTTTTAGTAGTCAGTTCTGTATGATTTGCTGTGTCATTTGCTATGCATCAATTCATTCCAGTGTCCAGCAGAAGAGGGTATTTTTACAGGAAAGCTAAGTATAAACATATACTGAAGATCAAGCAGAGATAATCTTTAAACCTGGATGTGCTCTTCCATATAGTGGGCAGGTGATGTATTTGAGTTACAGGTGAAGAGAAGCATCACATCTTACTTGCTTGTTTTGCTAAGGTTTGAAAGATGCTTGGTTTAAGAGCCCTGATATCAACATCAGTGAGGGTGGTGAAGCGCTGGAACAGGCTGCCCAGAGAGGTTGTGGATGCCCCCTCTCTGGAGGTGTTCAAGACCAGGCTGGACAAGGCACTGGGCAGCCTGATCTGGTGGGAGATGTCCCTTCCTATGGCAGGGGGGGTGGAACTCGATGATCTTTAAGGTCTCCTTCCAACCCAAACTATTCTATGATTCTATGATCAATAAAATGTAGTTAATTTAGTCATAAAACTTATTCAAAGCTCATCCTTTTGGTTTTACATTGATGCTAGGCCTAGAAGATCTGCCATCCTTAGTCAGCATTTAATCTGAAGCTGAATTTTGTGACTGAATAAGAAAATAAACTGTTTAAACCACAACACTAAAATTATTAACATCAGTCTTATCTAATACCTAAAGGCTTTAATGTTTATAGCTAAAACATCTAACCCTTCAATTTTTTAATTTGCCAAGCTGTTCACAGAATGTCACCAAACCCAAAAGGCTTTCAGCTGGCCACCTAAAGAAATACAGAAAGTTAATATTATTTATGTAAGGATTGTCACACTTTGTCATATTTTGAATTAGTGTTCACGTATCAAGATTCTGAAAGGACCATTAACTGAAAGTGTAAGGGAATAAAACAGGCCTTCTTTGTAGATTCAAAAAGAAATAAACTAAATCCAGAAAATGTTGTTTTCTCTATCTAGTAATTATACAAACACGTGTTTTATTTATAAGTGTTCTATCCTTGACTCCTTGGAGTGCTGCATAAATGCTCAGAACAAAAACGTTGGAAAGAGGCCAAATGAAAAAAGCAAAATGTCTAGTAGAGGTAAGGCAGACAGGAGTGTTGCATTCTAAACTAACAAAGCTCTTCATTCAAAACCTGAATTTGCACTTAGGAGTACTGTTCTGCTTTATGAGCCTTCTTGTATTTTCTGTTTCTTTTACAATAAGCTGTTGCATGTTCTAACACAAAGTGCAAATTCTCAGGAGCAGATAATATTAAAATATTTATATCAACTTCTTCTTGTCATTAAAGTTAAACCGAGTATAAGTAAATTAGGGGTTGGGAAAAAATTAAGAATGAATTCCAGGTAAGAAATCAGGACTGTTTAGGGAGTCCTTGTTTAGAGGCATGGAGATTGTTTCTTTTTTGGCTAGCTGGGAAAAGGCTTTTGAACTAGCTGGAGGATACATGAGCTCCTCCCTGCTCATCTGACCTGAAACAGGGCCTTGAGCAAAACTGGTCTGAACAGGAGGAACTGCTTGGTGGAACTGTTCCTTTCCTTGTAAACACTAATGAGTGAAGGACAGACTTATGATTCCTCAGCAGAACCTTTCCCAATGGAGTGGCAGCTCAAGACCAACCCTCTGTATCAATCATTAGATAGTTACTTAGACAAAACAGAACTCCAGGAAGATAAACTTAAGATCTAGCTTAAAAAACTGAAAATCAGAGTGGAGAGGATATGCAGAAAAGAAAAGGTGGGAATCTGGAGCATAAGACTGCAGTGAACCAGTTCTGGTGAAATTTAAGGTGAACATGCTGAAGCCAAGCTAAGTGCCACTGCTGAGGAGGCAGCATTTCTAACTGCCCCAGAAGTGCTACCTCCCCTTCTGTTATAGCATTCCCATCAGCTCTCAAGCCAGTACTGACATGATCTTGAGAAGAACAAACAGGTTGATCAACACAAGCACATTCTCTAATCAGGTCCTTAAGAGCAGATTCAGTAAATGTTAGTGGGACTTCATTTTTTAATGACAGATCTACAACGACAAAAGCCTTGTTGAACAAGATTTTATTTTTTAGTAGAATCATATGATTCTGAAAATCAAAAAAGTTACTTCTCAAATGTTATTTTTAGGAAGAAGCAATGAAACAAAATAATGAAATTCTTTTCGGGATCAATTTAATTATAGTCATTACTAAAGTTTTGGATTATTACACTCAAAAGATTAAATGACATTGACTGTCATAATTTTCACATAGCAAATGTAGGATGTCTTTTCTGTGTTAGCCAGATCATCAAAGAGCTGGCTGCTACTTAGAGTTGTCTTAAAACTGCTTAAATTGTATACCCACAGTTCTTTTTTTTTGTAATCTAGGATATTCACCATTGTTAAACTTTAGCTATCATAGTAACTACATGAGCTACTATAAATCTTTAAGCATCAAGGAATGATTAAACACATCTTTCAGTTGGTAATGTTGGTCTAAAGCCCTACTAAAATAATATGCCTGTAATGCTTTATTTAAAGAATTGGAATTGAATTAATAAAAGGAGGTGGGGTTTTTTATGTACCGAAAAGGTAGTTGAACAAATTTTTCTACAGACTAAGATTACTTCCCTTCTGACATGGTTAGATAAATTAAACTTAATGAACTGTGAGCTGGTGTTTAGAAATCTAGTTAACAGTTTTTTTCCCATCAGAAGATTGCTCACAGTTAATTAAACCAGATTGGTTTTTTTGTTTTTATTGTACATATCCTGAAATTAGTTCTCTTACAGGGTCATTTTGCCTTATTAGAGCCTGTGCATTGTGTTCAGAGATTAAAGTGTAAAAAGATGGTTATTCACTTAAGCCAGGTTCCAAAGAAATACTCCACATTTGGGAGATACTTCCTCAGAATAATCTTTCATACTATATATGAATTGAATATTTTGTTTCAAAAATATTTGTAGCAATAGTTACAGTTTTCATGGATTTATCAGTGTTCAGAAAGATGGAGAAAGGTATATGATTTTATTTTTTCTGTATACCTTGTACTGTATCCATCTCCATAGTTTTTAAGCACTTGAAGAGTGCTTAAACTGAGATATTTACCATTTATAATATAAACATAGCTCATTCTTTTTCAAATCTTCAGTCAGGAGGGGCAATTGTTTTCTATCAGTCCATGTCTCTTCACCGGATTATGGTCTGTAAACTTTACTTTGACTTCTTGTCAGTCTACATCTTCAGATTAGATCTAAAAAAATTTACTTTTATGCAGACAGGCTTTATCCTTTTTTCTTTTATATACACTTTTGCTTACTTTACCTTTTTAGGGAATGTCTTTTGCTTGTGAAACAGAGTTTCAGTCCCAAACTTTTGAGTAATCTTGTTACGAGCTGTTGTTTACACAGATTCATATACAATGCAATGAAATTTTTAAGAAATGCCTAAGGCTAGAACCACATTGTACTCTACACTTTGTATGCAGTTACCTTTATTGTCATAGGTGAAACAGATGCCTCCAGTGAAAATGGAATCAGAATTGGGTGGATTACTTTCCATATTAGTTAGGTTGCACCCAGATGGATAAGGCTGATGCTTTTGCAGGTACTAAGATGTCCTGGTGAGAGTCTGCTAATAAATCCTGTAAGTACTCTTCACAATAACTAGAATCAACTCTCCCTCCAAAAGTATGGGGCACCACAGAAATTGAAAGACTTGAAGAAAGCTAGTAGCTTTCATCATAACAGCTGAATAACAAAATAAGAAAACTTATATAGAATTAGAACCTATTGGAAGATGAAAATGGTATACTCTAGTAACAATTTTTGTTTTGATACAATATAGTTTTCAAATTACTGCTAGTTCTTTAATGGTCTAGGTTATGCAAAGTAAAGTAAAAGTTTATTAAATTGGCTAGGATGAGACTGGGCCCAGAACTAATTTCTTTAACATTTTCATCATGTTTCCATAAAATATACCTCTGTAAAATATTATTTTAATTTTAATCCATTTTAGTCTTTAAATTCTAAATAAAATTATCCTCATACTATTGTGTTTCTAGCATTAACATTCATCACCAGATTTTGAAACATACAGAATTACAGGACCAACCCACAACACATAAGTGAAATAGAAAATCTGTGTGCTTGAGTACAATAATTGCCTTCATAAATTTGAACTTTTTTACACAGAAAGCCCAGATTGCTTGATTACTGGTGATTACGGTAATTCTGTGTATACATCAGGGGCTACAATTTTGCACATTTTGGAGATATTTCTACTTTGAAATAATCCAGTGACCTAATGTCGAAAAGAAAGCTAAACACAAAAAAACCTCCAAGTAAAAGTAACCATAATTTACAACCAAAAAACTAAGCACTAGTTCTTCTAACCTCTTTATTGCAGCCCTAAAATTGGATTTCTATTCCTTTTCATACCCGTCCTGTTCATAACAAAACAAAGAACACAAGAGGCTCCTAAAGAGATTAATGAGTCAGTGTCTCCCTGTCATTCTCAAGATCAAATCGACTTTTATGTCCCTAGCAGTCTTGAAATAAATCTTCCCATGTCTCAAAATAGAAATTGTTACAAAAGTTTCTATCAAAGCTGCATCCATACAGACAGGCACGGGTTAGTCAATAAAACTGGCATGTGACTTGTGGCACATGGATTGTTACTCATTTGAAATTTGGCTTTTCTACTCATACTCCAGCACTATATAAAAAGAAATGTAAGTAAGCATAATGATGTAAAATTTCATGGAATCATTGAACCATTTAGGTGGGAAAAAACCTTGAAGAACATCTAATAAAATCATTTACTTAATACTTCCAAGCTTACCATTAAATGACACCCCTCAGCCCAACATCTCCATGTCTTTTAAGTACCTCCAGGAGTGGTGACACCACCACTTCTCTACTCAGTTGGTTCTTTACTTTCTGTAAAGAAGTTTTCCCTAATACCCAATCTAAACTTCCTCTGGCACATCTTGAGGCCAAGTCATCTCAACCTACTGCTTGCAACAGTAGGTTGCAACATCCACCTTGCTGCAGCCTCCTTTCAGGTAGTTGTAGACAGTGATAAGATCTCCCCTCAGCCTCCTTTTCTCTAGGCTGAACAATCTCAGTTCCCTCAGCCACTTCCCATAAGATCCTTCACCAGTTTTGTTGCTCTTCTCTTGACCCACTCCAGCACCTCAATATCTTTGTTGTTGCGAGGGACCCAAAACTGAACACAGTATTCAAGGTGTGACCTCACCAGTGCCAAGTACAGGCAGGACTATCACTTCCCTTGCCCTTTTGGCCACACACTTTCTAATACGAGGCAGGATGATATTGGCTTTCTTGGCCAGCTGAGGACACTGCTGGCTCATATGCAGCTGTCAGTCCATCAACACCACTATGTCCTTTTCTGTAGGGCAACGTTCCAGCCACTCTTCCCCAAGTTCAAAGATTCGCATGGAATTGTTGTGACCCAAGTGCAGGGCCTACCACTTGATCTTCTTTAACCTCCAACCTGTGCAGATGCCTTTGTAGAACCGATACAGTTATTGAACAGAATTGGCCCCAATACTGACTCCTAAGGAACACTAGTTGTGACTGGCCACCTAGTGAATTTGACTCCAGTCACCACAATTATTTGGGCTCAGCCACTCAGGTTTATCCACAGGAAAGTTACAAGTAGTCAGTTTCTCCAGGAGAATACTGTGGGAAGCACTGGAAAAGGCTTTTCATTTCATGACACACTTAAGCATTTAGCTTCAGGTTTTAGCTTGGTGTCCTTCTCTGAAGACATTCAAAACTGACCAGAACAGAGAGGACCCTTTGCCTTATCCTCTGGTTCTAGTAATTAAAAAAATAATATTGTATTCCCTGGCTCATTGATTTTCTCATCCTTTATTTCTAGCCTAGGAAAGAAATAAGTGCTTCTTTGGTACAGCACAAAACAGTTTTTCTAAAGCTAAAGAAAGGGTGAATGTCAGGAATGTCTGTCTTTTGACATTATCCTATATATTCTGCTGTTAAGTAGAGTGAAATCCAACCCAGATGTACTTTTTCGTAACTCATTTTTTTCCTCTCTCAATGACTGGTTAGCTGATTGGTATTTTGATAAACGTGAACTTTTTAATAAATCTGGCACATTTGGAGGTTTTTTAGAAACTGGAGGAGTGATATAATCATAGTTGTAATATTACATTTCTCTGCAGTCAATGGTTCATTTCTTCCACTTTAATCTGTGCAGAAAATTTATGTCCATTAAGTGAACAGCTCATTTGTAGCTGAAAGTAAAATAAAGCTGAAATAAATGGCTAGTAAATTGTAATTGTCACCTACAGAAAGTAGGACAGACTTTTCTAAGTGGGAAATATTTTGTTCCAGTAATGTTCAGAAAGTTCAGTACCATAAGGTTGACTGCTTTACCAGGGACTAAAACCAAGTCAAGCCAGGCTGATTCATTGTAAACTGGATTATATTAGAATGATGGGGATGTATGATGTAATTGTAGATTTGAGCATCTTCTAGGATTCATTATTTCTGGTTAAAGAGTTCCTCTTGAAGTCTTTTGGAGCTTTGTAGAATCTTAGCAGAAGAATACAGGCAAAGCTGAGCAGGAATAAGTAATAAAATGTTATTCCTCTGATTATATAAGCAAAGACTCAAAATGGATCTGAAGATCACTCACAGTGAAGTCTAGCTGACATTCAGGGTATTCACACTTATAGTTCTAATTTGAAGTGTTGTTCTGAAAACTTCAATGTAAAAGCTACACCAAGGCAGCAGTTCTAGGTACTCATAAAAATACACACATCTCTGTGGACATCTAAAGGTGTTAAACAGTTCTGTAAGAAATAAACAGCCAGGTATGCTCTTGATCAATATTCTACTGTTAGTTCTTTATTTTCTCCCACTGCTTATCAAATTTATTCCCCGTTCTGTCTCAATGTTACAGTATCAATCAAGCATAGATTCCTGTCAAATATAACCCAATCAGACTCTCAATCAAAATTCTGTTGATGCTTGTGGATAGAAATTTTGTGCTGAAACACAAGCAGAGCCATGTTTTGGCATAAAAAGAAATACAGATTGAACAATAGAAGAAAATCATCCATTGGGCGATTTGCATGCTTTTTTACAACCTGTAAGCTAACATGAATCAAATAAATAATAAATTAATAATAACAAATGTGTAGTTTACTAGTACCATAAAAAATATGTTAAAAAACATAACTTTTCATTAGTGAAAGCACTAAGCTACTAAATAGTTCACACTCATGTCAAATACCTGGTCTAGTCATTTAGTTTAGTCCTGCTCTTCAAATATAAGTTCTGTACATTTTCATCTTAAATGTAATACTTCTGTCTCTGATAGCTGTGGGCATAATTTTTAATTTTGTAAACCGATGTATCTTTTTCAGACTGAAACTCAAACTTGAAGAAAGGTGTTTTCCTATAATCAATTAGTAACTCTACAACTTGGGTTTGAATGTGTTCAAATGTTCAAGTGTTGATTGGAAATTGATGGACGCACTTTAGATTATTACTACAAACTCTTTTTTACAGAAACTGCCAAAGAAATTCAAAAGTGAGGACAATATGAAAACTGCAGAAAGATTAGAGTTTTCTTCAATGTTTGCCTATGCTGGAATCAACCAATAAATACTAAATACTAAATAATCAGTACTTTATGCACCTTTGGTCTGTAGAGGCATTCTACCTATTTAGGCACTGTTTCTAGCTGGCCTGAAAGCCTCATGCCTCCACCAGCTTTACCTGCAAATGGTTCCTACTACTTGCTAAAGCCAGTAGTTACTTGCAAGCATACGGCATCCCGCCAGGCTTTGTCTATTCCTGCCACTGCAATTATAATTGTTGATGGAGTAAACCTGGTCTTTCAGAAGGTTTCAAGATGGTCCTCAAAATGCACTGAAATCACTAGGACTATTGTAGCCAAATTCCAGCTGTGAGATTTTCTGAGGTGTTCCAAATTACAGATGAGGATTCTTCTACTTTTTCCTCCATCTGGAAGCAGGTGTGTTCACGCAATCAGAAAAATATTTCAGATATTTAAAAGTACATCATGTATCATGGATATTTAAAACTGTCAATATATCAAAGCAGAGCTGAAAATGAGATTATAATTTGCAGAATAATCTGAGTCTGGCCCCTTTTGAAGTAAAAAAAATAATATAGCTACTAGTCCCACGTCTAAATCTGCAAAGTATGCAGGATATCACTTTGAATTAAAACAATTCCATGTTTGTTTAATATATACAAACAACAAAAACTGCAACAGCAACTGCTTGTTTTCCAAAGCATGTAGAAATTTCCATAATGAATACCAAAGATGGAAGCATTCAGAAACAGAACAGACTTTAAATCATTCTCCTAATGACACATCAAAGTTTAAAGAAACTTTGAAACAGCTGAAGGTTATCTCCAGTCAACCTTATCTCTGAAAAAGTGATTAAATCTCTGACATAAACCCCTGAATCTCCTTGAAAATTTAGAGTTGGTACATATACACCAACTACATAAAACCCCTTACTACTTATTTTCAGACATTTAAACAAATTGATTTCAATTAATAATTACATTCTACTCACATGTTTCTGACTTCTTATACTAATGAAGTTTATCATCATCAGAAGGGCTGGGCAAAGAATTGATCAATATATTAGACAAACTGTAAAATATTTTTATTAGAATAATTGAAAGTTTCATTGCTTCTGAGTCAGATTTGTATCATCTTTAAAGGCTTTTTTTTCTTAAAAGTGGGAAATTTTAAATAAAAAGTTGAAGTATTTTTCATGTGCTTTACAGGCAGCTGTTTTCAAACTATTAAATTTTGTTTCATCTTTAAAACACAACTTTTTATGTAAAAAAATCACAAATCAGAAAAATTAATAAGTAATGCCAATAGTGAATAGTTTATTTTCAAATTGTATTTATAGTCAACAGATTATATCAATTGTTTGTATCTAATCAATAGGTTATAGATTATGAAACATTTTGCTCAACTTCACTCACAACCTTCCTGAGGGAAAATTAAAGAAATAAAGTTCTTTCTTTACAAATGGACAAATGAATTAAAATGTTGATGATATGCCTGTTGATATTTTCTGATTTGCTGTGTTCATTGATCATTCTTAATTTTTCAGAATATGCTAAAAAATCACACCAATTCCTCCCCAAAAACAAAAAAGCAAACCAAAACCAACCAAAGAAAACCAACCAAAACAAAAGCAAAAGAAGCCACTCACATTTATGACACAGATCTTGACAAATAAAAGTGGGAGGCAAGATTGGTGCGTACAGACTGCTCTGAGTAACTGGCAATTTATTTCCTCTCTTACCCATTACACAAAGTTCCAGGTCAGAATCTTCAGCAGAGCAGTAGTACCTACTCCTTTCAAGTGTGGCAGCTGTGAAAAGGTCAATTGTTCAAAGTCACTCCCTTCCCCTTATATTTCATCTTAATTCATCTATCCAGTGAGCCAAAAGCTTTTATGTTTGGTGATCATTTGCTGTGTAGGGGCAGCAGAGCAAGCCAACACCAGGACTTGTCTGTCCCAGCTGTAGTGGTGTGCAAAACTCCTCCAGCCTCTTCAGGTTGAGGGAGAAACAGCCTTTAATGGTGTATAATTGTGTCCTTCATGCAATTATTCACCCAGCATTTTCAAAAACACAGGAGTCTGATTAAGAATTCCTTTATTTGTCTCAGTAGTTATTGACTCTTCCTCTTTATGATGTAAATAACTTTTCTGAAAGGAACTACATTCGTGTAAAAGAGCTTGAAGAGAAAAATCAGATTTGTTCTATTTCTGGAAAAAAAGCAACATTCTTTCTCCCAAAATGAGTAGAAAGGCTTTTATACAATGATCCAAACTTCTGTAAGTCTCACCTTTCAATATTACTGTCTTTGTAAAGATAGGAAGGTGATAGAGTTCTAATCTGAAAGGAGGTAATGCGGGGAGAAGTGCCCAACTGATGCTGTCACCACCCACAAATGATCCTTTTCTTCAAGGCATTACCATTTTACCCCTTTGGCCATAGACAGTCCTGTCAGAGAGATACTTGAGATCCTGTTCAGACACATAAAGATAAATCATGCATGTGCAAAAGATTTCATCATATAAAACCCATAAGTCCAACTGAACCCCTACCCATATTATACAAATTTGTCTATTTGGATTTTACTCATATGGGTAGCTATGTTGCAAGATTGGTGAACAGCTGGAAAAGCAGCAGGATGCCAGAGGAATATGGGAAAGGAGAATTTTAGTATGTTTTTTGTATAACTTGCAAAGTTCATCTCAGATGTTGTGTTAGATGGGAAATTTAGACTTAAGGACTAGTAGAACAGAATGGCATTTGGTACTAAGGACTGGCCCCTTTGGGCATGTGCCTTTAAATGTTACTTTCCATTTCATCAACCACTTCTCTCTATTTTCAGTAACCTCATCTGGACTATTCATGTGAATAACGTGAGCATGATATCACCCTGACTTGATTAGTTTGCACCTTCAAGGTAATTAGCCCCTTATGTTCCTTTGCTAGAGGCAATCTGTGTTATATTCCAGGCAGCACCACAGTTGTCTTCCCTTCTGTCTATACCTCTTTTAGGTTACTCAGGAAGGTAAATTATGCTCTAGAATTATTGCCTCTCTGCTCTGTAGAGGAATAGGTTAATGAAAGCATATTTCTGGGGAAGAAAAGCAAGTAGTATCTGAAATAAAATGAAGAACAGCTGTGAGCCTCTTTGTTCATGCTTGTATTTTTGAGACTCTCTTTTTCTGAGGTCTACTTCCATTTAAATTATTTGTTTCCACAGACTTCATTTTTCACTGTTATTGCCTGAGAATCAATATAAAATTATATGTTGGCAAGTATTAGGACTCAATTTTAAGGTTTTAGTAAATTGGGACCTTGCTTCTGCCTGAATTTGAACTTCACTTATACAGCTATGGGTTTGTTATGGAATAGTGAATTTTAGTACTGAGGCTATTTTAAAAAGTTGTGTTATGGTTAATGTGGCACAAAACCAGAAACCTCTTGTTACAATACAAATTGCTGGAGGAAGGCAACTTCATTTTGCTTTCAGGGTAAACAGCATGGGTAGGTCATCTATAGATGCATAAAGGATACACTAGAGCTATTGTAACAATCACTGGATTACAATTTCTCAAAAATTACATTAAGAAGCAAATGAGGGGGTGTCTTCTAAAATGCTGTGATTTAATAAGATATCTCAAAGTGAGGTAATTCTCACTGGAAATGATAATACCAGTACATTAAAAGGAAGGTCACTTTTATATAATGTTAATCATATAAATCCTTCAAATATGACTGCTACAGCAAGGCATTTTGTAGATCTTAGCATTGTATGACCTTTATTTGTATCAGCATTAGAACTAAAAATCCAGTAATATATGAGAGCGTAAAAAGGTCATCTTCTATGCTTTTATTTCATTATTTTAAGGATTGGGTGTTTTACAATATATTGTGTACCATAGACTGAATGTGAAACATACCCTACATGTGAAAATGTCTTACAGGGTATTTTCTCCTGAGATAGCCTTTTATAGTACAATCAAGGTAAAAAATGAAATTTCTAGATTTGGTTCTGGAGTAAAAGTATTTTTCAAGGAAAAAAAATCAATATCCTGCTTGGTTGGCCCATATTATACCAGATGAGCATAAGGCACTTATTCCTAGAAACTGTTTTCAAAAGGCCTTACATCCTTGTAGTAGTATTTCTGTCAGTTTTTATTACAGAAATGTTTATAAAAACAGCATAAAAGCATAACCATTTTATAAGGAATGATTGCAGAGCTTTTTTTCTCTTTTTTCCCCTCAAGATCACTTTGTTGATATGACTAAATAACTGTAGATGTTCTTTGAAATGTTGTAAAAAGAAGGGCACAAAACAGTTTTTAACTATAATTTCCATAAAAAATTTCTTGTGTTTTTTTTTTATATCTCTGTAGATTTTTATAAAGAACAGAAAGTCCAGAACATCATAAAATGTTTTGACAGTAGGTTTTTAAATGTGAAGTCTTCTAGGAAAATTGCTCAAGACATACATCTAAACATTGGTGCAGATCAAGTCTAAATTGCTGCATGTTTTTCACTGAGCTGTTCATGCATGCAACAAAATCTTTTTTTGTCTTGAGTGAAAAACTGGCATAGCTGCATGGTGTAAAGTCTTTTTGTTTTCCCCTTTAATAGTATGATACCATCTGATCTCTAAATTATAGTCATTGTTGTGGTGACATTACCATGCATGCCTTGCAGAGCACCAGGCAGCATGTGAAAAAATCAGGACCAGCTTTTAGTGGTGTAGTCAGGTCAAAAGTGCTGTTGGAGTCAATGGATTTTCAACATTTTATACTATCTGGGAATCTGGCCTTCAATTCCAAGTCTTCAGGGAACTCATAAACTAAAAAAATCCCACCATAGATGAGTGTGATAAGTATCTTTAAATCATAGGGGAAACTAAGAATTACTGTGAAGTATCACAGTTTTCAGTAACAGTCCTGGGAGCTCGCAAAAAAAAGCCATGGTGGATATGAAGATGCTTTTATCAAGGAAAAATTTCTCTTCCCAAGACAAGATACATTGGTTTAGATTGGCTTAAGTATTTTTTCTTTACATAAATGAGTTTTTTCTATTGTTTTCAGTCTTCACCCTTTGTTTTCTTGAAACCTCCCTCCATTCTCTGTCTTCCTATCTCTTCCTGCCTCCACTGTTGTCTTTGCTCATAATACCTGAAGTGAACTAGAAGGGTGAGCATGAAAAGACTCTGAATTCACAGCCAGGAGAGAGGTGCTTCTCAGATCGGGTCCAAAGAACTGGATGTGTCGTGTGTCTGATATAAGCTATTGTAATGCTTCATTTTTCTCTTTCCATGTGAGAAGATTTGTCAGTAGTTTGATACATTACTTAAACATTAGGCATCACTCCATATGACCACATTTTTCTTTTTTCCAAAAATAATCAGCACAAATTTCTTTTGTAAATGCAGAGGGGATATTAGTAGTTATATCTATTTTCCTTAATAGTGAAGCAAATGACAAGGCATAAGGCTTTTCCACCACTGTCCCCTTGTGGGGGATAATAACAACAAGATGAGCCTCCATACTTTTGGGGTCATAAATCACCTAAATAGGAAACAAGACTCATGTTTGTCCTAATTTATCATATTGCCATTTATTCTAGGTACCCTTTCATCTGAATTCTTATAGCACTAAATCTTGTTCATCTTCTTAAGGCAATTCTCTCTATCACTGTTATGTGTCATACATTTCTGCATCTACTCTTGGCTCTTCTCACATCCACTTCCCTGACTTTGTCATTCCCACCACCGCCTCTCACCTCCTGTCTACTGCTCCAGTGCTTCATTTCTGGTGATCCCACCTCCATATTCAGGTTGAATAACACCTTACAGTACTTTCAGGTACTAAAATGATGTGCTGGAATGGAGATCTCAGTCAGTGACAAAATCAACCCTGTCTTCCCTAACTTTCAAGCCAGTATTAAGTTCTCAGTAACTGATAGAATCATAGAATAGTTTGGGTTGGAAGGGACCTTAAAGATCATCAAGTTCGAACCCCCCTGCCATAGGCAGGTACACCTCCCACTAGATCAGGCTGCCCAGTGCCTTTCCAGCCTGGTCTTGAACACCTCCAGAGAGGGGGCATCCCCAAACTCTCTGGGCAACCTGTTCCAGTGTTTCACCACCCTCACTGTAAAGACTCAAGCCAAGCAACAAAAGAGGGGTTCAGATGTCAAGTTCCCCAGATTTCAGAATTGCTGTGCAGGAATTCTGTCAGTGGTTCCTCTTCAGAAACTACAATATGGACCTTCTTTTTTCATCCCTTGCAAAGAGCAATAGTTAGCAGTGTGGTGAAAGCCTGTTACAGATCCTTTTTCCTTGCTTTTTGGCTGCTGTGAAATTTACTTAATTTAATTTCTGATTGTGTAAACATCTGAAAATATAGATGTAGAAAGTTTCAAGATAATTGCTTTCTTTTATATCAGGTTACAGGTAAATTAAGCTACTCCATTTCCTGTTTGACTATTTCTAGGAAGATGCTAAATGATTGCCTAGTGAATGCACAGCCATCTATTTTTAATTCTTAAAACAAACTATACGAGGTTATAATTAATTTTGTGTATTGATGAAAATTTCTGATTAAAAACTGGTATGTGATACAATTTAACTTCAGAGATGAGCTTGAATCACAGAAGAAACCTGTATGCTGGAACTCTGAGTAATTTGGTAGTGTTTTAAATGTACAGGTTTGTTAACAAGGGATAATAGAAATATCTTGACATCTTGAAAGACTTTAAATATCTTTCTCTGTATGTGGAAATAAGTAGCACAATTCTTAATGACAAACAATATAATTCTTCTGAATGTTTGTAATATTTTAGAAATGTATTCTTTACACTTAATTATCTAAAACCTTTATGTTTTTTACCCAGATAGAGTTCATGAAAAAGCATTGATAGTAGCTCAGTATGAAATTACTGAAAAGTCAGATAGGTTCTCCATTATATGTCATATATTGAAAGCAAAGGTTTTCAGGTTTTATTGTTTGTTTGTTCTAATGTAGGGAAAAAATGCATAAATGCTGCAGAACTAGGACAAATATGGGTCTATAAATAGCAGTCAGTCTCAGTGCAGCATGGCAACTTAATCCCCATTTGAAACTATTCTGAGCACAAAGTTAGGCTGAAGGATATGAAACTTGTTTTGGTTCCTGCTGTCTTCCCATCACTGTTGTCACTCCAAACGTTCCCCTGTTCTCCACTTGTCTCATACTTCTCTAATCCCTCAAATTTACCTCTCTTTATTTTTCTCATTCTTGACATCTCAGGATCCTACTTTCCTCCCTCTGATGCTCAGCAGAGTAGCTTTCCCCTTGAATTGTCATCTCTCTCAACTTCTGAGAACCAGATCTGCTATCCTTAGGCTCCTTGAAAGAAGCAAAGAGAAAACAATTTTTTAAAGGGTCTTAAACCTGCTGAATCTTTATGAATCAAATTAAACTCCTTGAGCTAGAATGACTGGTCTTTCCTAACGCTGCTAAAGCAGGCAAAGCTTCTTTATGGCATGTAGGAGCAAAACACAATTGTATAAACGATTACAGGACACAGAATAGAGTGATATATGTAATAAGATAGAACACAGGAGCATAAACTGTAATTTGGAGCTGGTGGGTAGACATGTTGCCCTTGATCAACACATCTCAATGTTCAGTCTAGTTCAGTCCTTTGGGGTTGAGTCACATCATTCAGCAAACTATAGTAAAGAGCAGAAAGAAAAGGGGTTTCCTCAGAGTTTCTTTCTATGTTGTCCCAAACTATTTTCTTAAATGGTAGCAGAGTTTATTCTCAAAATAGAATTGGCAAGAGTCCTCAGTTTAGTCTTCATAAATGTTCTGATATCTCTCAGAGCTTAATACCCCCTGGAATATCATTTAAGTATTTTCTCTGAGGCAATTGGTCTTAGGATGTCTGAGCCAGTCTCTGGGGAATTTAGGATGATGCATTATTATTTTCCACAGTCACCTACGCAGCACCCAAGGTAAGATGCTGATATGTCTGATGACATACAGGAAAGTAGTGTCTGAGCTAGGATTTAGATTGTTTCCCAGTCGTAATTCTGATCCCTTTGGGCACAGAAGACTGTCAGTCTCAAAGACTGTTACTCAAAGTGGCCGGAACACCACCAGTCACTCAGCAAGAGATTGCTGTATGCATCCTGTCAGAGGCAGATAAGGAGCTGAGCAGCCCTAATGGGATCAGTGGTAGCCCACAGCTGTGTGATGCTAGTTGCTGGCTGGGATGGCATGAAAAGACAGGGAATGGGGGTGGGTTTCGTGATGTTTTGTAAAATATGGCTGGACAAAATTTCTACGCTGCATCTTTTCTGGGTTTTTCTTCAAGTCTCAGTACCTTGAATAGTTTGGTATTCAACCGGACATGACCTGACAGGCAGTCTTCAGGTTGTCCAGGCAGAGCATGTCCATGGAGCACACAGGGATTTCAGGCACTGCTGCTCTCACCAATCCAGTGAAGTACAGATAACTAACACTGCAGGAAACCAGTATAGGTTCCTTTACCATGATTTTGTTCAAAGGAGCAAGTTTGTACTTGATTCTTGTTATGTGCACCTAGAGCAGCAAATACCAACCTTATCTACGTTATAGAAAAGACCAAGAGTACAAGATTGGGCCAGTTTGTTAGCTTGGACAAAGGGATAAAAAATGAGTATAAGAACAGGATGGCATAATCTTTTGTTGTTATTAACTACTTCTCCATCTTAATCTGCTGCCCTCTGTGCTGATGTTTCATGGTTTGCTGCTTTTTTATGGCATGTCCCTTAGGACTGCTGGGAGGCCTGTGAAGGCAGAGCTGCAGAAGGCAACAGCACCAAGAATTAGAAAACTGGCAGGGAACACAGATTTCACAGAGGCTGCTGCAGGTCAGGGCAGTGAAGGAAAAAAGAACTACAAGGTTTATGAAAGAGAAATGTATGGGAGACATTAACCCAGTACAAGCTGACCTGAAGAAAAGGTGTTAATTTGTAATGTGTTTTTTTTTAATAGGATTCCTTGATAAACACCACTCTACCCTTATCAAAATAGGCTTCTTGTACCTGCTCACTCTCTCTTGCAACCATTTGTCCAGAACTCTTAGTGGGGAGGAGAAATGGGGTAAAAATCAGGTCTTAATTTATCAAAATATTTGCTAGTTTTCAAAGCCTAAAGTTTTAGCTTTGTTAGTAGTAGTTTTTGACAGATTTTTCTCTTGTATAGGTTCATTCTTCAGCTTTATGTGGTTTTCCTTACAGGAAACAGGCTCTAATTTGTATGCCGCTTCTAAAGCACGACCTTGGTGTCTCTGGTGTATTGATTAAGACAGCAGAGACACTTGAGTGTTTGAGTTTTTGTAGGTCATCTCAGTATTATGCCCATTTTGAACATCTTTAATTTAATTTTTATACAAGTATCACGTCACCAGATAATTTCTTTATCTGTCCGTTCATTTTAAACATGCAGAGCAGTTTGCAATTAGCTCATATGCTGTTCTGGATCTCTGAAGGCAAGGCTAGTGTATGCAAGCGGCCTTTCTTTCTACCCCTGCCTTTGCTTTCCCTGTCTGCCAAATTGTTTGCTCTGAACACAGCCCTCGTGTTCTCTTCGCTACCCAGTCCTTCCTGTCCCTCTGAAGATCTGCTGGTCTATAAAGGGGAGCTATGATTTTAGCCTCTTTGTTGCACACTGTGGTGGACAAAACCTGCATTGTACAGGCAGGTATAAAAGCCCATCAGCTTTCCTCTCCAAAACCTTTTTGCTATGGCTCTTTTTCTTTCCTAAGGGCAGAACTTTGACAATAAATATCTGCACCTTGTGAATGCAATCAACCCCTTACTAAATACCCTTCACTCATTTCTACTGTGTAATCCCTTTACTTAAAAGTTTTATTTTTCCTAAGAAATACCACGTTGCACTGACAGTGACAGAACTCATTTCTGTTTTTCTAGTCATCCTAGCTTTTGGAAGGAAAGAGTTTTACATCATCTGAAACACGAGCCTGACATACCAAGTTGTCTTTGACCTTGGAGGCATTATTGTAGTGATTCTGGTGTGAGCACGGAGTTTGTCTCTGACTGACTGTACATAGAATCATAAAGTCATAGAAGAGTTTGGCTCCTGTTCCAGCTTAAAGATCATCGAGTTCCAACCCTCTGCCATAGGCAGGGACACCTCCCACTAGATCAGGCTGCTCAATGCCTCATTCAGCCTGCCCTTAAACACCTCCAGAGAGGGAGCATCCACAACCTCTCTGAGCAACCTGTTCCAGTGTTGCACTACCCTCACAGGAAAGTACAGCAAGATGAGTTGTATCTTCAATCAGGGAGGAGGTGAAGTGCTATCCTTGATGCCCATCTTTGCTTGAGGGGAAAGTGACCAAGTTGAGGCTAATGTTTTAGTATGCTAGAAGCCTGTGAAAAAGAAAGTTCAGAGGACGAAGAGAGAAGAGCCCTGCTTCTATATGTCATTGTCCTTCAAATGTACCAAATATACAAGGGTGTCATACAAGAACTCTAATCTTGTGACCAGTCTTCTTGATGCTTAAAATTATACATGCTCTTAGGAGCATGTGTCATGGAGTAATGCTAAGAAGCAGCATCTCCCATTGGCTGATGACATTCATCTCTTTCTCACCCTATGTGACTCCTGATACTGAAGAAAAATGCTTTCTGTGAAGAACTGATGTAATTCTGTCTCATAAAAGAACAGCCCTTGAGAAAAAAAACACAATGATTTTGCATCACACAGAAGTGATGTATAATAACCTCATCTGTCAACCTTTAGACTTTCATTTACACCACCCTGCTTCAGCAACAGAGTGAGGATGTTAAGCTTTAAAAATAAATTTAAAAGACTATACATCATGTCATTAAAGCTGTCACTAAATTATTGCTAAAATCATGCTTTTTATTAGGTGTTTTGAAAATATATAATGTAAAAGGAATGAATAGTAAAAGAAATTTCTTATTAAAACAGCAACAAAAAGAATGGCGTGATTATCTAAAGGAGCCCTGTGAACTCCCTGAAATGGCCATAATTCTGAGATATTGATCTGTTACAGACAGTGTGGGCTGACCCTGTTCACTTGGTGAAGCTGGAATGGAAAATTGAACTGCAGCTTCAGGGTCATAGTTGCAGCCAAAGGCTATCCAGCAATCAGGAACTGCCAGTGTATGTTCCTGTGCTGCCCTACTCTAACCCATGACTGCCTGCCTTCAGGCATCTTCATGGGAACCTTACACATCTACAAAGATGTCTTTCAAAAGGATTGCCTTCTTGAAGATTTTTCTGAAAATTATTGTGCCTTTTGGTCACATCTTGTATGCTGTTTGAAATAATGCAAGGAAATAAAACATTCCAGATTCAGAGCATATTTTTTTCATTTTATAAAGAGCATGTATATCTGACTGTGCACTACTCTGAATTCCTGCTTAGGAGTAAATACATCATGACAGGCAAAAATCACACAAACGACCACAAGATAAGGAAGGGTAAGGGCTTGGACTTTAGATCTGCTTTCATGTCCTGTGTTGATCATATCAATGATCGCAGATTAATGTGGTATCAAACCATCTAGCAGTACTATTTATAAAACTACCAGATAGCTCAGATCTAGGAGTCTGATTTTATTTTCTTCACCATCACTATCTTTTTGTGAATTTTCTAATAGCAATATTATTTGCTAATTAGAAAGAGAGGATTCTGTGAAATTAATTCAAAAGAATAAAACTGTGAAATCATGTCTGTCCTTTGTATAGGCTGTTAATAGAGAAAACATACAGATTATATAGAATATAAAAGTAGAGAAAACAGAAATTCACAGTATCTACAGCTCCTTTTAGCAGTGCAGACAGTTGGCAGTTTATCCCTTTGTGCGTCAAGACTTGCATCTTTATAAATTGAAACCATACACGTACACGCACACATACATACATGCTTCTTTTTTTTTCCTCTTCCTATTTATACCTCCCAGATTCTTTGAAGTGAAAGGTCTGATCTTTTATTATATCAAATATGAATGTATCTCCTATATTTAGCACTCTGAAAGAAATTATTTGCACAGGTGCATCCCAAAAGACTTTGGCTTCTGGGTCTTGTTATCTGTCCCAGTTTTCTCCTAAATTGCATGGCATTGTGTTTCCCAGAGTCATTTGAATGTGGTCTGTTTCTTATCTTGTTTTTATTTCAAGTTAATTCCAGTATTTTCTTTGACATTATAAATGTGTTAATGCTTCCTACATATCCTGATTACAGTAGTGCATTTTTCATGTTCCAGTGTACTGATGTCTCCAGAGCCCTGCTCTTCATGTAACCCTTTACATGTGTACATGGCAAATGCAGAATCACTATAAAATTAAAATAATATTTGTGAAAATTTGCACTAGGTGCTATACACCCATGAATTTAACTTTAATGATTCATATATCCCCAGCATATGGAGGGAAAATGGGGACATCTCTCTACTTCTTGCAAAAAAAGTATCTAATTTCTTTGATGTCTTTTTTAAGATATTTTTAGGCAAGAGCATAGTTTCTGTCAGTCACGGGGACAATGAAAGTGACTGTATGTGCGAGATGTGTCTGTATAAGCATCTGAAAACAAGTATTTTTTTAATAGTTCTGAGTTTCTCAGCAATATTGATTGCAAATATATTGATTAGGATTATCTGTCACATGGAGAATATTCATTACTTTGCAAAGATTCAGAAAACTTCACAGGGTATTTTAAAATATCTGAAACTAGTTTATATGGCTTAATTGGTTAACATGAAGAATTCAGGACTGCAGTTTCATTATGATACAGGTGTGATTTCAGAATATAAGTTACAAAAAATGGAAATAACTGAACATAGAAATAATTCGCAGAGAGAAAGAATATTCAATAAATATTCCTCTTCTGGTGAGAAAGCTAAATGCTTTAGTTACATCACAGGATAAAAAAAAAACCCAAAACATTTTCTGTTTTAATTATAACTAGAGGTTAAACAGCAACTACTGCAGTTTTAAAATGTCAAGCTACCATCAGTAGATACCTGACATCCACAAGCCTGAAAATCACAGAACTCTGAATTTCCACTAATGATTACCTGATTTTTCATTTTTCTTGAAACAAATAGAGAAAATCCATAACAAAGGAAGATAATAACTGTTACCATTATCTAAGAAGACTCAGAAAACCTACTTGGAAAATATTAACTTAGTGGGAAAGCAATGCAACAGTGATTCAGACCTCTATTTAAGAAGTATTAAACAAGGATAATAGAATGCAAGACAATTAGAAAGATAAAAGGAGAATAATTTCCCTCAAATCATTTAATTTTAATAAGAAGATAATTTCTGTTGATAAAATTTGTTCTCATTAGGCCATAATTATTTTAATTTTCAAAATGTTGTTATAAAAATTTGCCATAAAATCAAGGCGATTAAGTACTAGCTAATGACACACATCAAATGGACGTATAAAAGGAAACTTCTGCTGTTCTGAAGAAGTCAAATAGAACTTTGAGTACTTAGAGTACTAGCAAGTATTGAAATAAATAGTAGCTCTTACAGAAGGTGTGGTGGAAAAATGTGATTCTGAAGCACACAGGCCTCTGAAAGCAAAAGGTAATGGCCTTCCACTGCTTCAGCCTGTAGTATTGATACAGTTCCCCATTGATCCTGTGCCTGTTTGATGACTATGTGAAGAACATAGATGCATGAACAGTACATAGAAATTTCATAAACTTGTCAAACAAATGAAAAGCACAATATACATTAAAAGACTGCAGAATCTATACATGCGTAGTTTGAAATAAGTTAAGAGATATAGTTCATGGCATGTAGTGATGTGAGTGACAACAGTAAACTCTGTACTCTGACAGAAATTATTTCCCTCTGGCTACATTCGAAGATGAAAAAAGCTTAATCTGTATTTTTGGAAAATCCCAAGGATTTGAGATGCATTGTCTATCAAAAGTACTTTTAAAATCAGGAGTAACTATCTGTTCAGGAAGATATGTCATTTTGATAAGAGCTAAACTCATGTAAGCCCTGCAATATGTATAAAATAAGGGGTAATGATTGCTGAGATGCTTTTTATTTTATGATCTAAGAATTTACAAAAACCCAAAGGTTTGTCAGGTTATCATTACAGAAATAATTTTCTAATGCCAGTGTATAAATGTCTAGAAGGTGATATTGCAATCTAGGTAGGGATGAACTTTTCATGCTGTTGGGCATCATTGATGAAAAAGAAATACATTACAGGCATTTTAATTCCTTGATTCTATAATCTCATGTTTTTTGACAAATCTTTTGTACATTAAACATTGTCTTTTCAGGTTTGAACACTAAAACAAGAAAAAAATCTAAAAATCTTTTTTTATCTGAGAAATGGAGGATGCAGATTGATGATCCTCTTCTCACAGTGTATGGTGACAGATTAGCATGATGCAGAAAGAGTGTGCCACTTCACTGGAAGTATTCACATTGGCAGTTTTGTAGAACATAGAAACCAGACATCATGTTTATCTTAGGTTACAATCTTTTTGAAATCCATAGCAAGGACATTTGAAACTCTTCCTCTGCGTGTATTGATACACAACATTTTTGGAGCTTTGTGTAACTGGATGTCAGAAGATACTACCAAAATTTACTCCTGACATTAGAGATGCATGTATTGCTGTCATTTCATTTTATAAAAGGAGATACCAAGTGTGAGAGCAAAAAAGGTAATTTTCTTGATAACATAGAAGGAGATCATGAAAATGTGACTGACTAGCAGGCTATGTGATGCTGATGTGAACTGCATCTGTTGGTTGAATGTCCTAGGGACTTGGCCAGCATACCAAGGAACTCATCCTCTTCACAGGTCTAGTAATTTTCTTGGTTTCCTTCTGGTCAGATAGAACCACAAATCATTTGTTTCTAAACTCAATCCAAAAGTGCATACACCATTTTCCTATTCCTTATTGCATTTATTGTTTTCTCTTTCAAGAGGAATAAAGTCATTTCAGACAGCCACACTCACTCTAGGTAAATGTTCCCAAATAAATGGTTTTATACATGGCCTCTGATTTGGTTAAACATGTCCTTTGGCAACAGCCCCGAAATACTGAATTGAAACCAACTTATAAATTGCTAATCTTGAGTGAAACCAGATAATAGGGTCCTGACCTGAAATTCTGGAACTGATATTGGAATAAATTGCCTTTTTGTTAGCATCACAAGTTTTTTTGTGATTGTTTTGTGTATCCTTTAGACTGCATATCATGTTTAGAAAATGAATACTGAAAGGCATAGTGAGGTTCGTTTGTTAAGCAGTTAAAATATTATTTATACATCAGAAAGCAATGATTTTATCCTAGAGTAAATTTCAGTTTTAAAGGAAATCATTGTAAGTAGGGTAAATTACACAGTGAAATTAAAAATAAAAAATAAATTAAAAATATTTTGCTATATTAAATAATATCTCAACTGTTTTATAAATAGGGCTTCAGATTTGAAAATTGAAAATGGTCTATGCTGTTGATGGTGATAGACTGTAATGATACACATAGAAGAAGTAATGTTTACATAATTTTTCTACAATTTAAAGAACTAATTTTTAATGTTCAGAACTGAAGCAGCCACTGTAACGTTACTAATAATGGCAAGAGACTCAACATTCTGTCCAGTAAAGCTCTTGTGCTGAGCTTGCTGACAGTTTTAATGATGCCTGGTTTCAGCTATGGCACTAATCTTCTCTTACTGTACCCACCAGCAGGAAGTGAGTCATTTCAAAATTTACTAACAGCAGCGTTATCACCATAACATCATAATGAAACATGGGAGTACATTAGAATTATACATTAGGCTAGGAACCATCATTAGTGCCATGGGTCTACATGGTATATGCCATTTTTCTAACTGCTGCCACAGAGAAAATGTCAGGGCACTTTGTTTCTTTAAGGATTACTCATGTAACAAGGCAATCTTTTGATTTAAACCCTCAAAAGCACGGTTAAGAATGGCTTGCAGAATAAAGCATGTTGATTAAATAATCTGAAGTCCTGTGTAGCAAAATAATGTGCAGTTCCTGCCATTTTAATAACCCTGTTTGAGATCAGGCAAAAGTAGAGCATGACTCTGGGCAGAAGTGCTTGATCATTTAAGTCTACATGTTGGGAAATGGGGAGCCTCTCTTGAGGTTCTCAGTGGAGTTAAGAGGCATGAGCAACTCTCAGGAGCAGGCTTTCACTTGCCAAACATAGACATACTGCATTTCTGTTCGGGAGATTTATATCAAGCTGCTCTGCATTCTATACGTAGCTGCTGTTCCTTTATATGGCTTGTTCTCTGAGTAGAGTATTCACATCATCTAACTTCTGGCATCTAACTTGAGCACCTAAATTACAACTGTGGGCTCCATACTTAGCAGTGATCCAACAGGCAATTTAGAGATAGTCAGCCCTAAATGTCTGCTATTTGGAAAAAGTGACAAGCAGCTGGAATAAAACATAGTACAAGATCTTTATTAGCAGTGCAGAGATTACACCAAAATATTTACCTGGATGAGCATACACATTTCAATCAAGGCATAACATTGCAAAAAAACCCAAATGTCAAATACTGGAGATGGCTCATTTCACTAAAGGGAGAAATACATATCTTTAAAATTTATCTTTATTTACCTTTTATTTATATATGAGTGTTATTTGTGGGCTTCAGCACTCACTGCTCAACTTCAAACCAAAACTTTTTATTTCAGAAAATGAAGGTAAGGTCGGTCAGTAATATTTTCTTTCCTTTTAGTCATTTTGCTGTATGTTTCAAAGTCACTAATCTTCTTTTTTAGTGTTTCATTATGAGTTTGCTTTTAAAGTGTCTTTTCTGAGGTCAATAAAAGTTGCTGATGTGCTGTTTCCCTAAAAAACAGTCCACCTTTATCCAAACTTTTAGATTATATGGGTTCAAATTACAAGTCCTCATGCATATCTGCAATTTATAATAAACAGTGATAGAAAACCTATGGCATGTGTGACAGAATTAGTATGCAGTGTTGTCAGCAGCAGAGAAATAGCTCCTGGGCTTACCTGCTTCTCCTACCACTTGACAAGTGGTAGCAAGGAGCTGGGGAGGCTCCAGGGAATGGAGAATTGAGGCATGAAAGAGAATTCAGTGGCCAAATGGAGAAGATAATGGCACAAGAAATTAAAAAAAAAAACCAACAAAAAACAAACAAACTCACATTATTTTATGTAAGTCATGAACTTGGAACACAAAGCACATGACATTAAGATGGCAAAAAATCTTTTAATCCTAATTTCAGCATCCTTGAATGAATGAACTAGGGTCATATATAGGTAACCTGTAGTTACTAAGAAGAGTTTCGGGTCAAGCCAAAAGATACCTGGTGAATTTAAGTAGTCTGAATCCTGTCATTACTATCTCATGTTTCTAACTGCAGAAATGAGGAAAACTATGTGGTGCTATTCTCACATAATGTCACAAACTAGTTGATGTGGGAAGCAACCTCTGTGCATCTCCTGGTCCAAGCCATTTACTCAAGTAGTTCCAGTTTGCCCAGGATGATATCTAGATGACTTTTGAATTTCTCAAAGAATAAAGACTCCACAATCTCTCTGGGTAAACTCTGCTAGTGCCTAGTCTCCTTCGTAGACAAAAGGTATTTCCTGATATACATAGGGAACTTCGTGTATTTCAGTTTGTACCAATTGCCTCTTTTTGTATCACTGAGCTCCTCTGAAAATATAATGGCTCCATATTCTTTTCTTCCTTTCCTCAGATATTTGTAGATACTGATAAGATCCTGATGAGATCCCACCCTTCCCCAAGTCTTCTGTTGGTTCACAAGACCCAGCTCTCTCAGCCCTTCCTCATAAGAGAGATGCTCCAGTCCCTTAATCAGCTCTGTGACTCATTAGAGGACTTTCTCCAGTAATTCCATATCTCTTTTTTACTGCGACACCCAGTAGTAGACACAGTGCTCCAGTTGTGGCCATACCAGTGCTGAAAAGAGATTCACAAAGATACTGTGAAGACAAAAATCTGAAAAATTATGAGGATCTCCAATATACTGATGAGCGGAAAACAAATTAAATTGTACAAATAAACACAGAAAGAATATGAGCTAAGGCAATCTTAATTTTGTTGTTACATAAGCCATGTGTATTTGACTTTCCACAGAAACTAGCATGCTTGTAAGCAGCCAGAATTTCTCTTGCCTGAGATTTCTTAAGTTTAAAAAATGAAGCATAGTTAAATGAATTCTGTGATGTGGAATCATATCAGTACACCTGATTTATTCATAAGACTTTGAAGATCTTCAAGAGCATGGACATCATGGCATTAGAATTTCTAGTCTCTCTAATGAGTATAGAACAAAGAAGCCTTCCTCAGTATGGATCTCACTGTGCCTATTCCCTTATACAAAAGGTCTTACAGAGCCTGCTCCTCCTGCAAGCCCTTGCCCCAGACTACTTCACAGCTCATCCCAGTTGTGTATATTGTCTCTCAAAGCATTCTTCTTGATCTTCAAACAAACAACAACTGTATCTAGGTTACCATCCATTCACATCTCTTTTCTTGAGTTCCCCACTTCATTCAACACTGCCTGCAAAAAGACCTCAAGCAGACTCTTCTTGTCCTTGCTTTCCTCTTCGCCTTCTTGTAACAATCTTTCCAAAACAAGTATGGAACATAGAAAATGTTGACCAGTATTTTGGAAGTTGCACTGAAAGTATTCACTTTTCTCTGTGCATGAAAATAGTGTTGTCTTCACTGGCCATACATTTTGGAAATACAGTAGCTTATCTTGTTTTAACAGATAAATGTCTATAGTTTATAATATTTATTATGTTATATGTTATAATATTCTATATTGTTATATGTAAATGTTATAATTATAATAAAATATTGTAATTTTTAATTGTTTCTATATTTCAAGAATCAGATTGAATAGACAAAGGTCTGATGTATTTATGGTTTACATCTTGAATTCTATTTGCTGTGAGTTATTAGAATTCTACATTTCAAAAGTGTTTCTTCTGATGGTTCCATCTTGGCTTGGCTTCTTTGGATATTTTTGCAATAGGAAGTTAGGATCTTTTTATGGGTCAAGCTGCAATGTTTTTGAAATAAAAAGCAGTAAAAGCAGATTTACAATATTGCTTGAATCATTTTCATATGCTGTAGCAATCACAGTACTTGATGAAGAAGCACATTTGCATTACAACAAACCCAGACTTCAGGATATTTTTTCTTGTACCTTAGAAATAAAATGAAAGTTGGATAGATAGAAGTGGCCTCAAATCTTTTAGAAAATACTAGAATGTTACATGTCTCATAAACATGTATTTATATATAGACATAGAAATTTCTCACTTAAAAAACATACTATGATATAGTCAATTTTAAAATATCCACAGTGACTGGACAAACAACTCACAACTGCAGAGGACAACTTTAAATCATCCAACTTCCAATATACAGTTACAAAAATTACTTGTCATTTTATGGAAATTTTGTCTTTCTAGAGGCAGGTAATGTAATAAATTATAAAAGGAACTACAGTATGCAGTATATTTTCACTGCAACATTTTACATTTCAGGAAACAACCTCATAGTAAGTACTTTGTGATACAAGAAAGGATTAAAAGTTGCATTCAGTCTTATTTGGTCTTTTTCATGGTCTTGTAGATTTTGACTTGTGATTCAAAGAGGATCTACACTTGTTTCCTGTTTGCTTCCTATTTTCAGTCATGGATGTTCTTTTGGGTATATTTATATTCTAAAATGCAAAAGGTTTTGTCACATCCAGCTACCTCAAAAAGAGCATCTCTTAATAAGCAAAAAAGAGTAAAATTCATAATGGATTTATTCCCAGTTTAATTACTTTAGAACTATTCAGTAATGTAAGGGCAGGAACTGCTATAAAATAGCAAAATGGCTGGGTCCTACTGACATCCATTCTAGTCATTGTGCAGTATTGACTTTCTCAGACCTTCATTATTTTCAGTATTCTTGAACTAGCATTGATAAAATGCTTAGTACTTCATTGATCCATTCGCTCTTCTGACTTTTAAAATTTGAATGAAAGGGAATTCTGCCCTTGACAGAGCCAGGATTTCCTTCATGAACTTGTGGGAGGAAGTTGTCTGTTGGATCATCATGGACAATGTCATGTCAAACACAGGAGGGAAAAACTGTTAGAAATTTCCGCTGCATCCATTATTACTAATGAATTTACAATATAGAGGTACAATGTGACACCAATGGGAAAATATCTTCACCTTTTTATATTCCACCGGATCTGGGGAATAATGGTGAAGTGTTGAGCACTCCATTTCCATTTGTTAAGAACTTTTATTGCTCACTTTTTCTGAGTGTTGTTGATTTCTGGGGAGAGGCTTCCTACTCAGTAGCTATTATTTAAATGTCCCTGGTTAATCACCACCTGACATTTTGCCTCGAGAGGGCTGAAGCCCTTGCTCGGATGCTGTCTTTAACCTGCAGTCTCTGCATCACTTTATTTGGACATCTTTTTTCCATGAACAAAGACACTGCAAGAAGGATGTACATATCTGAAGAACATAAAGCAGTTATTTTTGGCTGTTATATACAACAGAGAATCTGAACAAACTAGAAAGGAGAAAAAATATTAATGTGCTTACAACCCCCAGTAAGGCACACAAAAAGTCTTTGCTGGCCAGACAGCTTGATGGTAGGTGTGGAAGGGTCAGCCTCCATTGCTAATCCTCAGTGCTCCTGATGTGCCATCTTTATACCCTTTCATGACAGTGTTTTTCTCCTGGAATCACTGAGATCCCAATTATCCCTGTTTCAACCGTCTTACCTCTGCCTCTCATTTTACCCTTTTTTTCTAGCTTAGTGCTTTTTCACAGCTCTTTCTCACAGTTAAGCATTTTTCTCAGAAGTCTGAGCCAAGATTACACAACCGTTTCATATCTGAAACTGTCCTGAGTCACAGACAGCTCTGAGACGACCTCTAGGAAGGAGGTTACACACCACTGACTTTGGGAGACTGACACCATTTAATGAGGAAACTTTCTATGCTTTAAAAAGTAGAAAGGATGAAGTGCTATTCATCCATGGCTGTACCATGGCCAGGCTTAGACGAGGTTAGAATTGCCAGAGCCCCACCTTTGTCATGGCTAAATTTTAGGATGAAACTCTAAATAAAGGGAGGAAGAAAAGTCCAAAGTGCCTCTCAGCTTCCTCTTGAAATATTGACCTTAGCACACTATGAATTTCAGAGCTCTTCATTTCCCCACAAATTCACCCCAAAGAACTTATCTATTAGCATTCAAGCCTTCCCTACAAGACCATCTGCTCAGGTTTAGACAACACAGTAATTGAAATGCTGGTATCCTTCCTCTTCTAGCACTTTCATGACTATTGCCATCAAGGGAGGTTAATAAGAGATAGCACCTCCATGTGTGTGAGGTGAGGGAGGAAAGCTGAACACCGACAACATGTTAATGAGTAGGAGAATGTGTACATGGAGAAGGGGAAGATTTAGCTGATGTAGCAGAGTATCAGGTGGAAAGCAAAAGAAAATTAAAATACTCTATCTGAAAGTTAAAGAAAAGGAATTTGAATTCTATAGAGAGTGACAGAGTGGGAAAATGAAATGGGTTAAAAGGAAATGTACTGAACACCATAAATGGGCCAAGGCTTCTTCTGAGAGGATCCAGAGGCATAAGACATTCCAGAAGACCTGATATCAAGAGAACATGTCACGAATTTTGCTAAGAAATTAAATGAAGAAAAGCAAGAAATGTCCTAGTATAAAACATTTGTCAGCAAGTCTTCTGATGACACGAAACTGGGAGGAGTGGCTGACATGCCAGAAGGCTGTGTTGATGTCCAGTGAGACCTGGACAGACTGGAGAGTCAATCAGAGGGAAATTCAATGAAATGTAACAAAGGCAAATGTAGAGTCCTGCATCTAGGCAAGAGCAACCCCATGTATCAGTGCTAGTTTGGGACCAAGCTTTTAGAGAGCAATGTAGGTGAAAGTGACATGGGAGTCCTGGTGGACAGCAGGATAACCATGAGACAACAATGTGCCCTTGTGGCCAAGAAGGCAAATGGCATCCTGGGCTATATTAGAAGGGGCATAGTCAGTAAGGTCGAGAGAAGTTTTCCTCTCCTACTCTGCCCTACTGAGACCACATGTAGAATGTTATGTCCAGTTCTGGGGCCCCCAGTTTAAGAAGATTAGGGAATTGCTTGAGAGAGTACAGCACAGATATAAAAATGATTAAGGGATCTCACTTATGAGGAAAGGCTGAGGGAACTGGGTCTCTTTAGCCTGGAGAAGAGGAGCCTGAGGATGGACCTCATTAATGTTTATAAATATGTAAAGGATGAGTGTCATGAAGATTGAGCCAGGCTGTTCTCGGTGACATCAAATGATAGGATAAGGGGGGGCAATGAGTGCAAGCTGGAATATAGGAGATCCCATATAAATATGAGAAAAACTTTTTCATGGTGAAGGTAATGGAACACCAGAACAGGCCACCCAGAGAGGCTGTGGAGTTTCCTTCCCCAGAGACACTCAAAACCCTCCTGGACACACTCCCATACGACCTAGTCTAGGTGTTCCTGCTTCAGAAGGAGGATTGGAGTTCTTTTAAGGTCCCTTCTAATCCCTGACATTCTGTGATTCTGTAATTTGTACTGTATTGTCATTATCATATCAGAAGAGTAGGCGGTATAACTCAAGATAAGGAAAGATAGGCTAAGAGATCTGTGTAGAAGCACACATAGATAGATATCAGTGATTTAAATCAACAGTGAGTACGCAGTAGGTAAAATTCACATCAGGCAGGCTGGATGCCATCTGCCACTGTTAGGTTTCTACAGAATAACTGGAAATAGATACTGGCGGTTTTCTGGTTAAAAGTATCTACTTAAATATTTAAAAAAAATGTTTCTCTGCTATTATAGTAATTTTTTCAGTTTACATTTTTTGTATAAAGATAATAGAAATAAATCAGTACATCTTGAAGAGGTTTTGTGGCATAAATGGCTCTATGTATTCTTGAAATTGATCTATTTTGTTTCAAATCCTTCCTAAGGCATTTTATTCTGAATATACAGTATGTTAATGTACTTGTCATGAGCTGTTTCTTTCTCTCTGGAATTAGCACTTTGGTTCCAGGAGAAACAAAAAATTAAAATAATTTTTTTTTTAATGTATAAACTCTTCAATTTTTATGCAGAAAACCAGAGGGTAAATTCTATAAAGTATTTTAGTGGGCTAATACCACAGATACTTTTAAAATTCATTAAGCATTTAGACCTATGACTTGTGCTTATCTTTGCTCAGTCAAAATGTATAAACTCAAAAAGACTGTGTGTTGAAACGAGTTCCTATCCAGAAAAATCTAGGCAAACCAGTTCTGACTGATCTATGAATGAGGTGATATGATGTGGTGCATGAACTAAGCCATAAACTGCTGCATTAGTTTTGTGGCCACTTTTGATTTCATTCTGTGCTATATATTTTAATAGGAGTTGTGCACACAATTTCAAATAGAGTAAAAGCAAATTAAAATGAAGAACAGGTTGTTTATGATGCTTGTGTATTTTTACATTAAATACCAGCTAATCAATAAGCCACACATAATGCATTTTGCTGGTTCTCTGCCAGCAAAAAAAGGTATTACAGCTTTTAATGTACTCTTTTAGTCAAGCAACAATTGATACTTCTTACAATGCAGCAAACTCAGAAGTCCCCATTGAGTGCAATTATCATAAGACAGATACCGTCAAAAATTTTATTACACAGAATCCCAGAATGTCAGGGATTGAAAGGGACTTCAAGAGATTATCTATTCCAGTTCCCCTGCTGGAGCAGGAATACCTAGACCAGGACACACAGGAGGGCATCCAGGTGGGTTTTGAATGTCTCGAGAGGAGGAGACTCCACTACCTCTCTGGGCAGCCTGTTCCAGTGTTCTGTCACCCCTCTGTGAATTTAAAATAGTATGTTTCCATTTTAAAACATAGAAACATGCTTAGTAACCCAGTAATTTGGTTAATCTGTTATTACATGAGAGTATATTTTATATATGTATATAATTATTTATACATTATGTAACAATAAAAATTTCTTGAAAAAATCTTTGGGATAATGAGTATTTAGAAGATGGGAGGAGCGTTGTAATGCATACATTAAGAAAAGTATATTTTAAGTGATTGTTATAATAGATCTTTTACTCATTTCTAAGCAGTGCTGTTTTCATAAACATGCTTTTCATAATATATTTTATAAATATGCAAAGGGTAGTGTCTCTAATGGTAGTGACCTCTAATGGTAGGACAATGGGGCAATGGGTGCAAGCTGGAACACAGCAGGTTCCACAAAAATATAAGAAAAAAGTTTTTCACAGTGAGGGTTACAGAACACTGGAACAGGCTGCCCAGAGGGGTTGTGGAATCTACTTCTCTGGAGACATTCAAAACACACCTGGATGCCTTCCTGTGTGACCTGATCTGGGTGTTACTGCTCTGGCAGGGGGATTGGACTAGATGTTCTTTTAAGGTCCCTTCCAACCCCTGACACTCTGTGGTTCTGTGATCCTGCTGTTCTCTTCATTCTTTCTCCTCAGACTGAGTAAGATGAGTGTTGGGCAATTTCTTCACAGTAGTGGCTGTCACAGAATACTTAATATTCAAGCTGCTGTCCCGTCTTTTATGTCTAAGGATAGATTACATTGCTAGGATTTGGTGAAGGGATGTCAGTTGAAATATGAGTAGCATCTTGATGATGCCCAGTTTTACATCTTTCTCTTGTATTGAATATTCTACTGACATCAATCAAGTCGCTGATTAAAGCAAATTGCCTTTTCATGTCTGAAGGAGACAAAAAGTGGAGATAATGGTGGCATGTGTGTACTAGGGCAGTCTCTGAATACAGAACATTAATCAGATATTTGGGGAATGAAAATAAATTAATTGCATTTCCTTTGTTTTCTGATGTTTTGAGAGAATCTAATGGAAACATTCACAAACAGAAAAGCTAAAGTCTAAATTTTTCTCATGAAAGACTATGTTCTTTCCATTTCTTTTATGAGATGGACCAGTATTGTGGCCCAAGCTTTTGCAATCTTTAGGAAAGACCAGTTAAATAAAAGAGATAAATGTTGGAGAAGTCAGTAACTGCTCATTATTGTGGATATCAGACACTAGATCCATTATTCACATTATGAATGATATAATGTGGGCTTTGATCACTAAAAAACTAAATAATCCCTCCTACTTGGAATAAAACTTCCTGTCTCAATTTCTATTTGCTGTCCTCTTCTGCTTCAGGTTTCACAATTAAAAGGATTCTTCTTTAAAATGTAAACTAATTGGTTATCATAGAGGTTTTCTCCAAATCCTTTTTGTTCAAAGAAACAAACATGGAACAAACAAAACAGAACAAGCAAACCTAAATCAATACCAGAAAAAAATTGAACATCATCTTCAAGAGAAGATGTCTTACATATAGACAGGTTTAGCTTCTTTTTTGTTAGAAAATATTAAAATAAGCAATGTAGTGAGAGAATCTGGATTATCACATCTGAAGGTCTTGTTCTTTCACAGCTCTCAGGAATCATGTGAGAATATTTTTTCCCTGCAGAGGAATTCATCAGAGAAATTGTCAGCTGCATTCCAGTGAATGTAAATGCATTTGTAGGACACAACCAGTGAAGCCTAATTCATGAGGATGTGGCCATACATACAGCAATAGCCCAGTGAGGAGTCATTATTAAATGCTGAAAGTCCACAGAAGACACCTGCAGGTAGAAATTTTGTGAACTCTAATATTCTTACTCTTGAATTGAAGTACCATCCATGAGACAATCCCATGAGAATATCTATTCTAAATTCATGCTGCTGCTTCAAACAAAATACTGCAAAAGTGAACTAAAAATAGGTAGGCACCTCTATGCTCACAGCTGAAATGCCCATATTCCTGGAGTACTGAATCACTGCACTTTGACCTAGTTCATTACTAGAAAAAATGGCTTAAGTCAAATACTGACAAACTAAAGCTGTTAAGCAATTTCATCTTGCTTTGTACTGCAGTTCAATTTTACCATAAAATCATAGCTACTACTTGCCAACACATCACACCCTATCATAACTCTCTGCAGCGTGAGAGAGCTGCAATTTCCAGCAACGGGCCATCATCTGCCACACTCCACCAAACACACACTACTGTAGCCTGGTCCTGGCTGTCTGCCAGACCATTTCAGCACTCCACAGTACTCTGTGTCCAGCTCATAACTCAGCTTACTGGTATCAGGACACCATAATGGACATCATTGTGTGAAGAAGGATTTAGCACAGCTGTAGAATGACACAGCTGACACTCTCATCGTGATGCATCACCTTATAAAACCAGTAATATCCACAAGAGTGAAAACAGAATTGTCTTGGCCAGATGAAGGTGCAGCCAATTAGCCCCTATTGTTCTCTAAATCTCTATATCACATTAACATATCAGATTTCAAAATGGCTTTTGGAAGCTGAAAATATAATGTGGCATTTCATGTGTAAACCCTGCATCAAATTCATAAGCCAGCATCTATCCTGCTTTATACCCATATAATACTATTAAATTTGCTCTGTACAGTTAATGCACAGCAGGTGTGCTAATTTTAGCAAAATGTTCTGTGTCATGTTATGCACTGTGTCATGTAACCCACCACATGGACTGCAATGTCAAAATGAATAGGAGAAGACAAAATCCACAATGCACTGCCAAGTCTGTCTAGGTCCTCAACTCAACCCAATGATCTGATAAAGTCGGTGTAGGAAGTACACAGGAAACAAATCAAATCCAACAAAATACTTCATATTAAGTTTTGCTCTGTGTGAGAAATGAAAATGGGGATTTATCAGGTGAGGAAAGCTGAAGACAACATGAACAACTATATTGTCATGTGTGGCTTGACTAAGTTATTGGCGCCCAGACAGCTGGATGAGGCTATAGAGCCCTAATGTGGATTCATCTCTCACTGATGTAACAACAACTTCCTTTTGGCATGGGCATAGGAATGGGTTTTACATTCTGCTAAATCCATAACACTGGTTAACTTTTGTAGGACAGAACTAGGTTTTCACATTTTCCACCAAATTCTCCCAGAGGAGTGCAGGAGTTATTACCTTTCTGAGAACAGAAGTGAAACCTCCATGAGGTAGACTGATTCAAGTACCAGTTTACACATGTAGTCCTTTCTGAGCATCTGCAGTTGGAAGCAGAGACAGAGGAGTCATCTTTCCAAATGATGGGAAAAGTTGAAAATATTGTCATAATTGCAGCCCTGGAAGGATTAGGAAGAAACTGGTGGAGTTCATGGTTGGAATCATAAACTGGTCTCTTCTCCCAAGTAACAGGTGATAGTAGAAATTACCTCAAGTTGTACCATGGGAAGTTTAGGCTGCATATTAGTAAAAATTTTTACACTGAAAGCATTATTAAGCATTGGAACAGGCTGCTCAGGGAAGTGGTTGAGACACTCTTCCTGAAAGTATTTAAAGATGGGTAGACAAATAGATCATAGAATCATAGAATAGTTTGGGTTGGAAGGGACCTCAAAGATCATCGAGTTCCAACCTCCCTGCCATAGGCAGGGACACCTCCCACTAGATCAGGCTGCTCAGTGCCTTGTCCAGCCTGGTCTTGAACACCTCCAGAGTGGGGGCGTACACAACCTCTCTGGGTTGTTATAGACATGCTTTGATGATGGTTTTAGTCAGAGTTAGATTGATGGTTGGACTCAAGGATCTGAAAAATCTGAGTCCAAAGACTCATCTTAGGCATCTCACTTAATCTGTTCTTGGAGTAGAGGAGGATTAGTAGCAGTCTTCTATAAACTGGAAAAAACACAGGAAGGAATAGCGAGTTATACTGTGTGAGTTTTGTCCTATTATTTGCAATTGAGTTAGAATGAATTGTTATCTGCAATACTGGAAAAACCCCTATGCCTAGTCTTCCTTCTTTTTCCTCACATGCTGAAGTCAATTCTTACCTTTTTATGACATTTTTTGCCTCATGATCTTCAGCTGCTCAAAGTTCAGATGTGGTTAAAAACTAGACTCTTATTTGGATGGACAGCAACATTTTCATGTATCGCCCTCATGGGCATATATTATAAAGTTTAGAGAGCACTCAGGAGCCAGGTAGTCTATAAAAGAGTAAAAAGCACTTTGATTAACTGAATAAATGCTCAGTGTAAAGAGGATAATTTTGGGTGTCTGGAAACATTCAGGCTATGATTCAGTGAGAGATTTAAAAGGGCTATTTAACTGAAAGCCTAGGCTTATATCCCATTACTGAACAGTGTAAGCCAGTCTTTCACAAACAAAGAAATTCTGTTAAAAATATCTTGTCCTTCAACTAACATATTCTAGACTGTTACTTAAAATTGTGGTTTCTAACCGGATGTCCTGTTAATCCTGATATTCTGATTATCCTGTGAGGATAATCTTTCTCTTTTCTGAATCTTACTGCTATTTTCTACATGTTAAAATTTAGGAATTCTTAGACTCGCCATTCAAAATTTCAAGTATGAATATGTTGAAGTTCAGACCTCATGCCTGATTTCAGGTAAGAATTTAAATTTAGACTAAATAGAGTGATTATAGTTGACTCTTCAGTTTTTGTAAGCAGTTAAATATCTTGTTAAGATGAGTGATGTTCACTCTTGAAATCTAAAGGAATTAAGAAATCAATCATCCAGGAAATGTTTGGAGGTGATATATACTTAGCCAGTCTCTGCAGTATAACAGCTTTTTTTTTCACAAGCTTTTTTTTTAAAAAAAAAAAAGAAAACAAAATAGTAATAAATTATCTCTTTTGTTGTTGCTGCTGCTTAGACTGTCAATCAGTATTTAAACAGCTAGAATGAAAGTTAAAAATATGCTCTCTAAGGTTAAAGTAATTACTCTTCTTTATTGGTCAGAGTTACTTACGTTACAGTAACTGCTATAAATACATTTTCTGGGTGGAAAAGCAGGAAGGGGAGAGTGTGTGTAAAAAGAATTATTTTCAAATAAAAATGTTGCATTTGGATGGCAGTTAAGCTAACATTTCACCATACTGGCCCTGGGATATGGAAATTCAGAGCTGTACGGATACTCATTTCTCTGTTCTGTCAGATGACAAGGAAGTCATGCTGATAGACCAGCAGATGACAGTTGACGCTAACCAAATGACTGTGAAAAAATTGTGAACACTCCAGTTCCTTTAGGTATTTGCTGTCAGGCTGAAATGAAAGAGATCTTGATAGTGAGAGTCATTGAACATTCAGATCGATTCCCTGCTTTGGTAAGGGCAGAGGCACATTTGTGCAGGGAAATCTTTGTCAAGGGCAAAGAGGAGAGGAAAGAGAAAAGAAAACTTACTTGTAAAAATACATGGTAATTTTATTAACTCTACTTTATCTTTTCAGAGATGCAATGTCTGAGTCACAATTTTTGATAAACCCTATTGTAGTCATGCAACTTTTAAGTATCAGAACATAGGAAATAAAGGGAGATTAAATTCTTCATCCATCATACAATTGGAGAAATGGTTTAATTTTCAGAGGTATAAATAACTATTTAAAATTATGTTAGGTTATGAGTAGCTATCAGATTGTTAACCTGAGGCGCAAGATTTCAAGTCCCTGTCCAGGGATGGGCTGATGGTTGTGCTTGATGGTTGGTCCCTTCCAACCTAGATGATTATAAAATTATGAATGTTAGGAAAATTTAAATTGCTATTAGTTTTGCCTTTTCCATGCAGTAGATGTGGCTTTAATCTCCAGAAAATTCAGTTTGTAATACTGACTGTGCATTTTTGTAGAAAGCGTACAAACGCAGTATCTGAGGGCAGTAATTTATGTTGTACAAAGTATTAACAGAAGGGAAATCAGGATAGAGGAAAACACTGAAAATCTGAAATGTTTTACTTTCTTTTTTTTTTTTTAATGAAAAAGTGAACAAAATCTCCTATATCAATATGAATATTAATTGTTATACCCACAGCTTGTTGTTTGATTCTAACAGGTGCACAATTGGGTTTATTTGAATAGATTTTCATCTGTATATGCCACAGGGATTTCTCCTAGGAAAGCGCTATTTAAACATGCAATTAAATAATGATAGGTGCAAAGTGATAAAAACAGAACTGTTTCCAAACGTATAACAACCATTATATAGTGATGCACTCTAAATTAACTTCTCCAACTCAGAAAATAGTCATAATGAATTAATTTATAAAAATATAACTCAGTGATTGGAAGTCACCAAAAACAAAGTGGCATAATAAAGACTGTATATAGAGACTGAATTTGAGGAGAAATGCATAATCACAGAATCACCCAGGTTGTTATACATGTCTATAGTGTATCTTTGTCTTGGATACTGCATGCAGCTGAATGTCTCCAAAAGATTTTCACATAAAAATTAATTTATTATTTCACTAGATATCATTGCTACATTCCCTAAAAGGTTTCATTAGTTCAGACTGATATTTTGACCTGGACACAGT
>VZTY01019407.1:334152-370156 GCA_013400935.1 Turnix velox
AATTACTCTTCTTTATTGGTCAGAGTTACTTACGTTACAGTAACTGCTATAAATACATTTTCTGGGTGGAAAAGCAGGAAGGGGAGAGTGTGTGTAAAAAGAATTATTTTCAAATAAAAATGTTGCATTTGGATGGCAGTTAAGCTAACATTTCACCATACTGGCCCTGGGATATGGAAATTCAGAGCTGTACGGATACTCATTTCTCTGTTCTGTCAGATGACAAGGAAGTCATGCTGATAGACCAGCAGATGACAGTTGACGCTAACCAAATGACTGTGAAAAAATTGTGAACACTCCAGTTCCTTTAGGTATTTGCTGTCAGGCTGAAATGAAAGAGATCTTGATAGTGAGAGTCATTGAACATTCAGATCGATTCCCTGCTTTGGTAAGGGCAGAGGCACATTTGTGCAGGGAAATCTTTGTCAAGGGCAAAGAGGAGAGGAAAGAGAAAAGAAAACTTACTTGTAAAAATACATGGTAATTTTATTAACTCTACTTTATCTTTTCAGAGATGCAATGTCTGAGTCACAATTTTTGATAAACCCTATTGTAGTCATGCAACTTTTAAGTATCAGAACATAGGAAATAAAGGGAGATTAAATTCTTCATCCATCATACAATTGGAGAAATGGTTTAATTTTCAGAGGTATAAATAACTATTTAAAATTATGTTAGGTTATGAGTAGCTATCAGATTGTTAACCTGAGGCGCAAGATTTCAAGTCCCTGTCCAGGGATGGGCTGATGGTTGTGCTTGATGGTTGGTCCCTTCCAACCTAGATGATTATAAAATTATGAATGTTAGGAAAATTTAAATTGCTATTAGTTTTGCCTTTTCCATGCAGTAGATGTGGCTTTAATCTCCAGAAAATTCAGTTTGTAATACTGACTGTGCATTTTTGTAGAAAGCGTACAAACGCAGTATCTGAGGGCAGTAATTTATGTTGTACAAAGTATTAACAGAAGGGAAATCAGGATAGAGGAAAACACTGAAAATCTGAAATGTTTTACTTTCTTTTTTTTTTTTAATGAAAAATGTTAGGAAAATTTAAATTGCTATTAGTTTTGCCTTTTCCATGCAGTAGATGTGGCTTTAATCTCCAGAAAATTCAGTTTGTAATACTGACTGTGCATTTTTGTAGAAAGCGTACAAACGCAGTATCTGAGGGCAGTAATTTATGTTGTACAAAGTATTAACAGAAGGGAAATCAGGATAGAGGAAAACACTGAAAATCTGAAATGTTTTACTTTCTTTTTTTTTTTTAATGAAAAAGTGAACAAAATCTCCTATATCAATATGAATATTAATTGTTATACCCACAGCTTGTTGTTTGATTCTAACAGGTGCACAATTGGGTTTATTTGAATAGATTTTCATCTGTATATGCCACAGGGATTTCTCCTAGGAAAGCGCTATTTAAACATGCAATTAAATAATGATAGGTGCAAAGTGATAAAAACAGAACTGTTTCCAAACGTATAACAACCATTATATAGTGATGCACTCTAAATTAACTTCTCCAACTCAGAAAATAGTCATAATGAATTAATTTATAAAAATATAACTCAGTGATTGGAAGTCACCAAAAACAAAGTGGCATAATAAAGACTGTATATAGAGACTGAATTTGAGGAGAAATGCATAATCACAGAATCACCCAGGTTGTTATACATGTCTATAGTGTATCTTTGTCTTGGATACTGCATGCAGCTGAATGTCTCCAAAAGATTTTCACATAAAAATTAATTTATTATTTCACTAGATATCATTGCTACATTCCCTAAAACGTTTCATTAGTTCAGACTGATATTTTGACCTGGACACAGTAAAGTCTTGGACACATTCTAGGGCCCGCTGTAAACAGGATCATATAAAAGTTAACTACAGTGAAGGTAAACAAGTGATGTCAGAGACAAAGAACAGATTTTGAATGGGCAAAACTGGAACAGACTGTAGGTCTTTATCTTGGGAAAGAGATACTGTAGTTTTCTTTAAAAGTAGGCAAGAAGGCAAACCAGAAAGATTTCTCTAAGTTTGTTGTAATTGGGGAGTATTAGAATTAAAATTTCAGATAATAGTTCTAAGTTGACCTAAGGAAAGTGCTGCTTTCACCCAGCATGCTATTTAAATTGTGTTATAAGGGGATTGTTCATATACAGAAGTTGAGACAATAATTAAATTAATAAAGAATGTGTCTTAGGTTTGTTGAGATGCAATCTGTGGCTTGGGCCATTGCTACTTATTGCTATAAACTGAAAGGATGCACCAGAGGGAAGAGCACTCTAATTATAAGCTATTCTTACTGTGTATCTGTTCTTTTACTTAAGCCTCTATTCTTGGCAGCTATCAGAGACAGGCTAATGGGCTAAATGGACTTTGATCTGACCCATTATTGCAATTTGTGTGCTCATCTTAGATCAGGTCTCTGAGTGGCGTGTTCTAAAGAACTAGGAAGGTGCAACCATTAATTTATGTTTCATACTCTTTATTTCCAAAATCAGAACCAATTCCAGCACAGGAGAAGAACAGGTATGTATACAGTTGTGTAAGGAATTATTTTATAGTTACATCACATGACTTGCTGCAAGGCTGTTAGTGATGAAAAATTTTCAATTTGCTCTTACAGCAGCAAAAACTGATTGCTTTTCCAACTTACACATTGGCCACCATTCTGGATTACTTATTCAGACCCATCATAAAAAGCTGCATTTTAATTGTTTGCGTTGAGCTTCAATGAGGAAAATTTTGTTTCCTCAGTTTTATCAGAGCAAGCCATATCACTTCTTACCTTTATAATTTTGAAATCTGACTTTTCAATTATCTTTGCTTTAGCTGAGGATGTGTCCTCGCTGTCAAATTCTTAGATCCTAGTTGTAATTAGTGAAATTCCATTCTATCCATTGCTAATTCTGTTGCCTTTTAGCCCACTCAGCTTATCTGCCTCTAATTACCAGGATATTTGTGCTGTTTGCCTTCTGACAGTGGGCAGCAGTGCTTTTTTGTCAACCATCATGCTTGTTAGGAGGGCCTTAGTTCACAAAATCACAGAATGTCAGGGATTGAAAGGGACCTCTAGAGATCATCTAGTCCAATCCCCCAGTGCATACATAAACACTCGGCAAGTATAAGGAATTGGTATTCTCCAACTTTTGATAACCTTCACAGATTTGTGCTCTGGGCAGCCTGCCCATGCTGCATCTGCTCAGTTTGTAAGTCAGCCAGAGGTCTGGCAACAAGGGATCCTGGGACATTGCTCTACTCTCTGTGCAAACAGGCAGCCATATTTTGTCATGAAAACTGTTAGATGTCATAACTTTATATCCAAATGAAGCCATTGTCAGACTGCCATACTTTAACAGAAAACTGTGTTTGTGAGCTTTTTGTTTTAGTGCAGAAAAATTCCATCCTGAGTCAGCCAAATTGCCTCCAGTTGTCACAGAGGGGAACATAAACTGCGCTCTATTCATGGACAAGGTTATGGATTTCTACTTGATATTTACCTCTTTCCTTTCACTCTGAGCTAAAATACCAGCTGCCAAAAAGAAAAAGTTTTCTCAATCTATAATTTGTTCTCCATAAGTCATTTCAACATCTGTCTACTTTATCTTCATTTTGTATCTGGTTGGAGCAGTTAGGGGAAAAGGAAAGGTTTTGAAGGGAATTTTCATTTTCAAATACAGAGAAGATGGATGATGATTTCCTTTTCCATCATAGTCTCTAAATATGCATTCTCTGCCCTCCTCTTACTCACCTCTTGGAAATTCAGTTGCTACAAACTGAAGAAATTAAGAATGAAATTCTAAGAACAAGTCTGACTTAACACACATTTATTTTTTAAAATTACTTTTGCTGTATATCAATATGGATGGAAAATATCTCATCAATTTTGGTAAGAAAAAATCTAACCCTATAACAAGCATATTTCCATCTAGCTCATGCATTACCTGTGATTGAGAGAAAAGAGTACTCAGCCATAGATTTCTTTGCCAGTCCCTTTGTACTATGCTAGTTATTGCTGTACATACTTCTGGGTGACACTCCAATTCTGCTACCTACAAAGAGTTTAGATGGCATGGTCTGTTGTAGATCATCTACATGGTAAATAAATAAAATTAAGTGGGAAGAATTATTTAATTTTTAAGGATCTGAAGGGTAAAAAGAAATAATTTCAGTAAAAAGTTAATGTTACTGTTGCAACATGGGATTAGACATTCTTCCAGGCATAGACATAGATGTGATTACCCACAAAACTTGCCTGAAATAAAGAAACTTCATTTACACTGTTAAAATACAAGTTTTCATTATTAAAAAAAATTAGTTTGTGCACTGCAGAATTTCTTTCTCTCCTTAAGATCCTACACCTTAATGCTTTTAATCAGTTTTATGATTTTGGTGGGGAGTTCAAAATTTTCTGAAAAAAAATTCCTTAGAAGTGTTTCCTTCAAAAAAGAAAAGACTTATACTTGTGGCTCATTAAGATTCTGTGCATATTATTTCAGCACAGCACATTAGTGTAATGACACATAATACAGATTACAGAGGCTGTCATATGTTTCCTGTTATATAGATCAGCATGTCACTTCCATTTTCTCTTACACTGTATATTTCTTTCCTATTTGTTTGAAGGAAATTCTGACCCTATTAATGTTGGTAGGAATTTTACCAGTTCAGAAAATCCATGATTTCATCTTAGATGACTTGGCTGAATGAGATCTCACAATGATACATGCATCCATTGAATTACTGGAAATGGCATAACTAGCATTTTCTAGCTGAAGATGTGTCCACAGTGTTATAGTACAAGTACCCATGCTTGCAAATGTGTGTTGAGAATTATTTAGGTATGGATAAACAAAAATTCTGCTAAAAGTAAACCATTTATCTTCCTAAATGCATATTCAGAGGTGACCTAGGGACCAGAGGATTAAATGTCTTCACAGAAAGAAACTACTGAGTGTCAAAAGTCTCAAAATATGAAAAAAAACCTTATAGGAACTCATGACTGGAAGATAGTTAAAATGAATAGGGAACTGGGCCAAAATTTGCACAGTTGATTAAGTAGTTGCTGGGGAAACCTACAGGAAACTTCTCGTCTTGGTGGCCAGATGTCTTCAGATCCAATCTGGATTCTTTTCAGGAAGATGTTCAATGGCCAGTCTCAATTCGTACTCCTGTACAATACAAATCATTGGCAGCAGCACTTGCTGGTATGTAATCTATGAAGTGATCAAATGGTCTTTTTTTATCAGTAAACTGAATGATAAATATGTGGCTGCACAGTCATAATACCTGCAATATTAATTTTCTCTCTATTTGATAGAATAATAGCATAAAGAACAAATTTTGGATTCTGTAAGCTGGTACCTGTTATAGCAAATATCTTTGATTTCTAACTCGATCAAATTCCCTGTTTTTGGCACTGTATGTGGGCCAAGACTGATCCAACATTTGGAGCCTTTACGTTGAGTAACATTTTTATGCTGTTCTTACTTCAAATGAGAATGAAGACACAGAGATGTGTGTACAATTAATACACGTTTTTGAGAAAATGTATCAATAACGCATGTCACTTCTTGGTATTCAGGTAATTTCTACTAGGCTACTGTGTTCAGCTCTCACAGAGCTTCCAGAAAGTTTTTAAAAAATGAATCCGCTTCAGTGAAATGAAAAAGGGACAATTACATTAATGGAAAAAATTAACAACAGAAAGAAATATTTTGATAGCAGAATATTTTTCAGTCCATTCGAAAAAATTGTTAGAGATTACAGTCTGTGTATTTCAGCACCAGATAAGACTGCCTGGGGCTTGGGGCTTTTGTTTGTTTGCTGTCTCATTTGCTTTTGGAATGTGTGATTGGCAGCTGGTCTGCAGTCCACTTGACGCTTTACAAATGGTAATCAGGCCAACTTCTCCGGAATTCTGAGCTCCTCAGTGTTCTGGAGGAGGTAGAAAATCCGTGAAAGATCGAGTTTCAATCAGGACTTCTAGGCTCCAAGTTGTTCATATAGCCACAGATAAGAAGAGCTGATACAAAGCTCATCTGTTTTTTATTTTAAGTAATTAACATTTTCCAGATAATTTTTGAAGGCGGTTTTCTAACAGTCTAGAAATTAGACTTAGCGAATTATATAGAGTATGTGACATTAATTAGAATACTCAAATGAGATTCTCATTTCAAAAAAAGCACATCTATTTCTGAAGTCTGTCCTGGGACTTGACATCTGAAGTGGAATGCTACAAAGAAACATTGGTTTCACTTTGTGTATGACTGTACTTGAATACAAGAAGCTGAACCTGAGAACATTGAGTAATGAAAATAGAAGAAAAAGATACTGGGTTCAAAAATAATAAAGGCTTTGAATCCCCTTCACAGAGGAGGGGTCCCTTAAAGGTTGCTCTAATACAGAAATGATCCCAGGGTGCTCACAAAACACAAAAAATCTTAGATGGGAATTGATCTCTCATAAAAGTAACACCTTGGAGATGAAGATGCCATGGTGAGTGAAACAGCAGCTTTGAAATTTGCCTTTAATTGCAACCTCCTTTGCCAAGAGGACACTACAGGGAAAGCACTTCTGGAAAAGTGCACTTAAAATAGGTCTACATCGTAGTAGTCATATACAAATGTATTCCTCTGTGGGTAAAGCAAAATGCAGCAAAGACAGCAATGAAGATCTTATTTTGCCATTGAAGTATTGGGGAAAATGTTTATTTTTCAGATTCTGCTTAATGTAATATTTTACTATTTATTCTATCTTTTAGCCTCTAATAAACACTATTTCTAACCCTATAAATTAGTTTGCACTCCAGTATCAAAGAAATATGCTAAAAACTTTATAGTACAGATGAATAGCTCGAGATACCTGTTACAGACTCAGGTGCTGAAATCTATAGTCAGGCACCTCAAGAAAGGAGTGAGAGTTTGTTGATTGTTACGTGCTATTAAGAAGATTCAAAGTGTTCTTTACCAGAAAAGCAGAGAATGGTAATGAATTAGTTTCCGAAAATGGTTAGGTACAATATAATGTGTAACTGAATATTTATATACAAGAATTTATTTGCCTGATATGAGCATGTTCACAGCTTTTGGAAGGATATATTATTCAATATTTTAAATATCTATGTTCTATCTATGTTCTACTCACTGCTTAGGTGAAGGACTAAGAGACCTAATGAATGTGATCGGAAAACCTGGGACAAAACAATGAGCTTTACACATAAGATTTCCTATATAAGGGTATTATTCGAACTATTCCCTTTTTAGAGGACTATGACTCTGCAATCATTTCCCACCGACAACAATGGAAGTTTGACCTGGCTGTAGATCACAGGAGATTCAGAACTCAATCTGTACCCAAGCTGGTGTATCATATTCTGCCTCCCATCATTATCTGCCTGGAAAGTTTATGAGAGAATATATCACTTTGTTTAGAGAATACTTCACAGATTTATTCATCTTTAACCTATTCTGCAATTCCCCATGTAAATTCTTCAGATATTAAGCACGGGTAGAACACAGAAGTAAATTAATTATAACCTTCATTTGTGCATCTCAACATTCCATCTACTGTTATGAAAGAGATATGATTATCCATCTTCAAATAATTAATCAGATGTGTGTTTCCCACTAAAATATTTTTAACTGCTATATAATCACATTATGGTTTCATTATTGCGCCAATAGGAGATGTTTCATTTCAGTTCTGTTAACAGCTCCTGTAAAATCAGGCATCACAATTTTTCTCTGTACTTTTTAAGTACATGATTTGCAGGAGATTAAGGACCCAGTCCAACTCTTCCAGAAGATAATAGCAGTCCTTCAGTCAGGGTGTCTCATTAGTTTCCTAATATGAAGAATAAATTTCACCACTTCAGGCATTATTTACACAGATTTTTATATATAGAATGCAGTTCATGGAAGTGTTTCCTGGACTTAAAATAAAATAAATTAAATAAAACATCACTAGATATTATATAAATAGCCAGGGGATAAAACAAAATAGGATAAAAATAAAGCAAAACCCATAAAATGAGCGTGCAGCATACAGAAACTTCTTATTCTGTGAATACGTCTGCAGCATTAATGTTTAATTATGTTTATTAATGGTAACTTGATATCTAATTTTACTTCTATTTTTTAAAAAAATTTGCTGCTGTTTGAATTTCACAAGTTTGAATATTGATTCTCTCTACATATATATGCAGCTGAAGTGTCTTTTATTTTTTTTTTCATTTTAGTATTTTATTTTTAAAATATTTAGGAGACTGAATGATAGAAAAAGAAAAACAGACAAAAAAACATTACTTTGGAAATATTAGAAAACCAAATTTTATTCCCATGTACTGCAGTAATGATTGACTTTTCCTTGACCCTGAGGTGGTTTTTTTTAGAGATTTATTCAGACAAAATCAAATTGTTCAGTACTGCATTTGTCCAGAGATCCTGGCAGCTGCCTGGTTTCAGCTGAGCTCTGAGTTATATGCAAATTTATTAACATAGCCCTAATATTTTCCAAGTAGTAAAGCTACAGGTAGAAAGAAGGGAAAGTGAATTAATAGCAATAGCTAGGTGATTATTTTTATCATTCCAGATAAAAAGACATACCCCTTTGCTAATTTTGCTCTGCTGTTTCATCTCAACACAAGCTAAATTCTTCCTCTCCAATTAAGGCTCTTGAAGGATCAATACAACATTTCAGTGCTTCACAGTCTCTTGTCAATCTACATAGCTTACTCCTATAAACTGACATCATTATTTTCCTCTTACAAAATGGTAAGAAATTGGATTAAGATACTTGATCTTGGCAGACGGACAAATAATTGCTATTTTTCTTGATTGGAATATAAATAATGACATATTGAAAGTGTGAAAGAGTGTTGCTTTGGGGTTTTTTTTCAAGAGGAAGAGGGGAAGGAGAAGAAAAGAGGGGAATGGGGAAGCGGGAGGGGGAGGAAAGGAGAGCAGAAGAGATGAGAGGAGTCAATATACTTTGACATGAAATAATCATATTTAGAATGAAAACACAGTTTTGTAAAAGTCTCAAAAATTCAGTCCTAGTCACAGAATACATATGAAGTTTTTTTAAATGTCTGAAAGCATTTTAGTGAAAGGTAAGAGACCACTTTCAGGTATTTCTAGCCAAAATCGATACTAAAAGTTACAATATTTTATCTGGAGTTTAAATGAGAGATTAATCCTAGTCTGAAAAGGAATGGAGTTGCTTCTCTCTATGCCTATGAACCAAGTTGAAAAGTTTCCATTGCTAAGACATTATTACACTCTGGCCTAAGGAAGGGTATCCATTTGAAACCTCACCTTAAAGTTACCTTGCAGAAGTATATGAAATGGAAAGATTGTGGTACAGGATAAATTGCAAAGAAGGCAGCTGCCAGGTCACAGATTCTGGCTCCTGATGGCTGGAAAGGGAGATGAAAGGGCCTAGCATTTTTTATTCAATCTGTAATATTTGTGGAAAATGGATGTTTGGACAGCTCTAGGATGGCCTTGTGATGCATATATCCTATCTTCTTTTTGACATGGGCAAACAAAACCCAATGAAAGCATTCTATAATTCCATTCTCTATTAGAAGACAAACACCAGTGATGTAACTGAAATACAGAAAGCTTAGTAAGTTTAAATGAAAATGTTGATGAAAACTGCCTCCTCTTTAGACCTTTCTTAAATCCAGGCTTTATAATCATAAATTTCCACTAGTGTCTCGGACAGCAAAATCTTCACACCATTTCCTCTGAGGCTACAGGAAGACCTCTCTCTGCTGGCTCCTAGGGGATTCTGTGCTGCAGGTCACTCAGTGGGCACTTCTGGAGTCTCATAGAGTTGCCTCCAGGAAAGGAACAACCCCTTGCACATTTTAGTGTCTTCTTCCCAACACAGGCTGAGGAAAACAGGTAGCTGCCTCTTACTTGCTGGTGGTTCTTTTAAAAAACACCGTGTGCTGCATATTTACCACAAGCACCAAAGAAACAAATCAAACAGATCTCATCAACCTTGCTTGCAAATCCCACCTGACTAGGCCCATTCCTGGGATTTAAATGAAGAGAATATTTTGGGACTGTAATAGAATCATAGGATGATAGAAACATAGAATTTGTTGAGTTGGAAGGGACCTTCTAAATCATGTAATCTGACCCCCCTGCTGCAAGCTGGGACATCCTGCACTAGATCAGGTTGCTCAGAGCATCATCAAAGCCTAGCCTTGAATGTCTCCAGGAATGGGGCCTTCACTGCCTCTCTGGGCAACCTGTTCCAGTGTTTCATCACACTCATAGTGAAGAATTTCTTCGTGTCTAATCCAAACCTACCCTGTATGAGTGTAAATCCATTGCCCTTTGTCCTAAATGTTACATGCTCTGGCAAACAGTCCCTCCCCAGCTTTCCTTTAGACCCACTTCAGGTACTAATTGGCTGCTGTAAGGTCTCCCTGGAGCCTTTTCGTCTCCAGGCTGAACAGCCCCAACTCTCTCAGCCTGTTCTCATAGCAGAGGTGCTCCAGTCCCCTGATCACCCTTGTGGCTCTGCTCTGGACCCTCTCCAACAGGTCCATGTCCTTCTTGTGCTGAGGCCACCAGAGCTGGAAACAGTACTCCCAGGGGGAGGGGTCTCATGTAAACGGACAGGATCACCTCTCTCTTCTGGCTGTGGCTCTTCTGATGCAGCCCAGGATGCAGATGGCTTTCTGCATTGCAAGCACACACTTTTGGCTCATATCCACCTTTTCATCCGTCAGTAACCCCAAGCTCTTTTCCACAACACCCTGCTCTTGACTTTGATGAACTTTATAAAGTTTGCACAGGCCCTTCTCACTAGCCTGTCCAGATCCTGTCCCTCTAGCTTGTTGACTGCACTGTCCATCTTGATATCCTCCATAGACTTTCTGAGGGTACACTCAATCAACTCCATTGTCTATATCATCTATGCAGATATTAAACAGCACCAGTTGCAGCACAGATCCCTGAACCCTGAAGATCTGTGATGGTTCTGGTTTCTTCATACTTCTGAAATGAAAAATTTGGAAACCATATTGTACAATTTGTGTCAATGCAAAGTGTAACTTATGCAATACTGTAAATCTCCTTTAAGGGTGGTCTGATCACTCTTATCAAGAGAATTACATCACTCCACTACAAAAAGATTTAGGCTACCACATGACATTCTTGGTTTGCTGTGTGTGCTGATTGACTCCTCTGAAATGATCCAGCCTGTCCTCGTTGTTTTGGTTTCTCATTTCCAACAGCATGGAAAGTTCATGGTTACCTTGTCTACGTTTAATTTTGTTGTAGCTCCTACAGTGAAAATCTGCACCTGTATTATGTACAGAAGCAAAAAGTGAAATCGTATTCTGTTAAAGACAGCAGGAGTTTTTCCATTTGTGCCACAACAGACAAAATGTCACCCAAAAATGACTGTGGAAAGCAGAAAGGTAGCACAAACATCACAGAGTAATATCATAGGAGTATTTTTTCCCTGTAAGATTTGCATGGGCCACCTCTCCTTTCAGCTGTAATTGAAATGCTTTTGTAGCAGCAGCTGCAGCAATTAGTGAGGTGGAGGAGTAATGCTGTAGAAAAGTATTTAATAAATTTCAAGTGTTTGCTGATGGCTTTGCTCTCCACAGAATGGCCTGTTTATTCTCAGGAGAAGGAATCTGAATCATAGGGTTGTAAACATTGCTTTCAATTTTTTAATAGCCTCCCAGGCTCTTTGTTGCAATTTAGAGCATGAACATCAATAGAAGAGTGTGGCTTGGAAGCCCCTCAGATAGATTAGTTGGATAGGCATTTGATCACTGATGGCAACTACTCAGACTTAAGACAAAGATCTTTTCCTACCTGCAATGATAGCAGACAGCAGGATTTTCAGTACAGCTTGTATTTCTTCAGCAACAAAAAGAAGGATGATGGTGTACTCGATTTACTTATTTAAGTAGAATTTTTGAGTAGATTTTCCTATGCTCTGATGTTAGAGAGTTGCAAATTGAGTACTAGGAACAATGTGGCAATTGTTTTTGATGTAAAAACTATAAATCAGTCATTTTCACCTATATGCACTGTAGATCAACCAGCACAATTTTTCCATCTCTGCATTCATTTGCCTCTGTATTTCCCTGTTGCCTAACTTTCTGTCATCTCTAATACATTCTGTGCTCTCAACCATGCTTAAGTTGAATGCTTCTTCACAGTTTACCGCTTATTTGCCTTCCACTCTGAGGTTTATTTACATTTTTCACCTCATACACTCATTAATACCTTCTCCCCAACAGAATCAGAGATTAGATTAATTATGTTTGTTGGTTGTGCATCTGACATGATTAGCTCTAACTAGCAAATTTGTTTATTCATAAGCATAGTTTGCAGGTAGATCATAATTCACATGACTAGCAGTGCATATCCGTAGGTCTCATAAATATTTTACCTTTATATTCCATGTTGGACTAGTTTACTAACACTTAGGAACAAATCACTCTCTTCCACTTCATCACTGTATCATGCTTTACAAATTCTCTTATCTCTGATTACAGCATTCTTATTGACGATTTAGAGAAAAAGCAGGCTAAAGTTCCTCTCTCCCTGTATCTCATTTCTGGATTTTCTACACTAACATTCAGATATCCCCATAAAAAAAAGAATTTGAAACCTTATGATGTCCTTCATATAATTTTATTTTAAGTAGCACAATGTTGTTTAATGGGTTCTGGATAATTAATCAGTATATTCTGGGCAGAATAATAAGACTGAGAATAACTGGATTAATGTATAGCAATCAGTAATAGTTAATGCACAATGAATTGTACAACACTTCAGTACAAATGGGTGCTATTTTCACCAAGTATGACTTTTTTTATTTTTTTGGGAAAATCCAGGAGCTTTAGGTGTACCAGAAATTAAGAGACCATTCCTTTAATCAATGTCCTACTTACTGAAAACTATGTTTATTGACTTATGTAACTGATTAAAATCTTATTTTCCTAAGTATTATGGTACACACATTAGGTATCAGATATTTTTCTATCCTGTCATTGTGTCAGTGCTTCCTAGTAAAGATTTTTCACAAATACCAAACCAAACTGATTTCATGACGGTGACTCAGGTAAATGAGAAAGGAACAGTTAAAAAGTACGATATCATACTTTAGCTTTGGAATTCATAAAAAATCCTATAGAGATTTCTCTTCACTCTGTCTTTGCTGCAGATTTGAAGCCACACCATGGTTCTTTTCCAAAGCTCACCTGATAACTAAAGTACAGACATAGGTTGTCACAGGAGCTGCTGAATCATGGAAATTTTATTCATGGCTGTGACTTGCAACTATTCAACCACTGTTTTTGCACAAGCTGACTCTTCAACTACCCATTTGGGTTCCCAGTTCAAAGCTTTGGGGTATAGGCAGCTGTTGAATACTGCAGATGCCTGTGTAGAGAGGAGGCTTTCTTCTCCCAGTTCTCTGACTCAAACTAGAACAGGCTTCGTACAAATATAATTCTAGCCAGATGTTTGGTAATTTACCTTTTAATTTAATTGACATGTGTGCTCTGGATAGGGCAATATATATTGAGATTTTTTTTATCTAGTTACTTCCTTATTGATGGCAAAGCCACTAGGCAGATATTATTCCCCAAAGAAATGCTAAGCAAATACTGCAAAACTTGTTCATGAACATTTATTTGAACTAAAAAAAAAATAAATTGGCTATGTCTGTGGCCCCAGTGGGTTCACTTTCTGCCAATACTCTAGCAAACAATTTTAAAAGAAGGCATGTTCACTGAAGGGACCAACTGAGGAGCTCATGCATATTCATGAAAATATTTAAGCATATGCTAAACTTTGAACTTCAAGTTCCATTGAATCTCAGAGGGATTCAAGCATGCGTTTAAAATTCTGCTTGTGAGTACTTACATCAAGAAATTTACCATACTGTGTCCTGAAGTAAGACCATATGGATTGACAGATAGCCAAGATCAGATGATTTGTGAGAACTTGCACAATCTGATCACTTACGGTCTTGTTAAAATCTTTGCATTGGTGTAAATTTGCCTCTTGAGGCTTTTTACATTAACTTTCACTTAAAAACTTGATGTCATACTCTTAATATGATTTAACTGGATCCATTTCTATTATTATTCCTCCAAAATGAGGGATAAGAACATCACGGAGTTTTATGAGCAGGAAAGCAACTGGAGCATAGCTATATTGAACTATATTTCAAGGCAGAAAAGCCTTTGCATCTAGATCTTTTTTCCATTCAGCTCCAACAGTAGACATTGGAGCACAGATGGCATAGCTGTCTAGGGGTTCTTATCTCTTTCCTTTGCTTAGAAACAGAAAATATGAAGAAGATATATTCTTAACTGATTTTAAATTAAATTAATCTGAACCTTAATCTTATAACATGGCTTAAGAAGGATATTTGGTTAGGGACTGTACTATGACGACTTTTATTTTTATTGTCATTAAAAATATATTCCTTGACCATTAGTAACCATTGAAAATCCCAGCAAAATCACAACACTTGCAAATGGAATTCATTTCTGCAAGCATAGATAAATCTTTTGTTTCCTCCAAAGTAATATATGCTTCATAATAGGCAATTACATTTATTTCATAATGACCTTCAAAATTGATTTTTCATTTGACAGAAGTTACCTAGAACATTATCTAATTTTTCTGATTCTGATGTTGATTTGAGGAACTCTGCGTTTCAATTTTTTTATTATATTTATGTTATCTGCGATGGCATACTATTCTATCTTGACTCTGAATGTTTGCTGCAATATAAGCATGTCATCATTGGTTTACAAGTCTTTAAAACTGTTAGACAACTTAATTCATCTTCAGCTGTTATAATACATATAATAAATATAATATATAAATATATATATTTATATATATATTAAAAGATTATAAATGCAATATTTTTTCTTTGATTGCTCAATTTATAATTCCACTCCTTCTCTTTTAAATATTTTTTTCTTGTGATAATCTATTTTGTCTCAGTGGACTTTACAGAAGACAGAGCAGGAGAGAACATTTCTTCCTCCTTGTTTTCTCCCTGTTGCTCTGCAGCCTCTCCACTTCATCCTTTAGCTCAGCCACAAGGCTGAGCAGGTCGTTCACCTGTTCACATCTGATACAGGTACTGTCTCTGATCCCGTCCATTGCTAGTGCCTGGCTCAGGCACTCAGTGCATCCAGTGGTCTGGACACCCACATCTCTGCTCAGGGCCACTATTTGAGTGCCCACACTTTCCCTACCAGCAGCCTTCCATCTTGTATAAACCATGTCTACTGAGGACAGTCGAACCCTCCTTGTGCACCGGTTGAGGCCGCCCTGACCTCCCACACAGGCTACTGGGGAAGTTTTTATTTTTCAGCCGAGTGGCAGAGGCGGGCGCTGCTCGGCCATTGCCCCTGGGCGCGTTAGAGCATCTTTTAAATCTTCCGCCGCGCCAGCTGGCTCCGCCCCCGCTTGCTCCGCCCCCGCTTGCTCAGCCGACAGCACCCCCGCCGCTGCCGGGAGCCGCTGCTCTCTCTTTTCGGCTTCTAGAAAGCCCTAGACAGGAGCTTATTGTGGTTTTCTGCCGAGACTGGCTCTGGCACTGCAGGCTTTCCCTCACCGGAGCTCGTCTGGATAAGGGATTTAAAACATAATGACATGTCATTAGTAGCACATGTTAAAATCCCTTATTGCAGAAACAAATAAAGTGTAAAACTCTACAGACTCATTGTCATGGCATGTGCACACATGAGATTCCAAGGAAAGAAAAGCTGGATAACTTCAAGCTAGAAGAACTCACCATAGATAAAGTATATTTTACTTTACAAAGGATTGCCATCCTTTGCTTTAAATGTTGTAGACAATGTGGCTTACAATGGTTCATTTGTGCCCTGTGTTGTTTTTACAGACAAACAAAAGTGGAAAGCAAGTCTCTGTTTTAGGCTGTTTTAGGCTGGCTTGGGAAGCAGTGTTCTGCACAAAGGGTCCATGGAGCTCAATGATTCTGCCTAATATGGTCCCAAATTGGTGTCACTACTTGGTAGATTGTTGGAACCATCTGTGACAACCTGAGGCAGAGAGATGAATTAGTAAGCAAATAGTCATTTTCCTTTCCATGAATCAACTCAAATTCAGGGATAGTCTTTCTTCTGCACAGAGATGAAAACAAACGTTTAAGTTGCTACAAGTCTTTTTCTCCAGTAGGACACATTAAGCTCAAATCTTAGTTTTACAGAGACTGCAATCTGCATCATGACAGCACTGGCATGGATTTTTTCTGATCATAAATTGGGGTTTTTACCTCATAGAAGTAAAAGTTTCCAAATAATTTGGGAAATCTGAGTTCATCAGTTGCAAGTATGCCTTCAGAGCATCTTAGTGTTTTTTAGACTAATTTTTCTGTCCTGTCCAGTTACTTCAGTTGGTTTGTGACAAGGTTGAAATACTCATCCTATTTGTATAGCTCCCAGGAAAAAAATGGATAAGGGATCTTTCAGGGAAAAAACACATTGGAAAGGATTGTAAATTAAATTACATTATCTACATGTAGTGAAATACTGTGAGGCTGATTGTATGTGGGAAATATGAGCCTCAATTGATGAGTGACTTAAAGTATAATTAATTTTTAAGTACTTTTAAGTAATTTTTAAGCATTTTTCTTATTTAAATGCTTGCTTTGTTTTATGATGGGATTCTTGAAATAAAACATCACACATGCACTAGAAAGAGATTTAAGACAAATCAACATGAAATAGTGTAAGACTTTACTGATGCAATGTACAGGAAAGTGAAAACAGCCTTCCATATGCACGGTATAATAGCCCCTAAAAATAACCCTGTTCCTGAGAGGTGTTCCTTCCACATCCTAATGAATGGATAAAACATCATGAGTAGGAGTTCCTTCTTTACCCTGGGGCTTACATACCCCGGGCTTCAAGCTCACTGTAACGTTAGCTTCCAATTGAAAAGAAAAACAGGTTGTCTGTGTTTCTGTTTGACCTCTGCACTAATGACCTTGCAAAACAGTGTTGGACACGTATTGTGTAATTCAAGTCTTATTCAAGTCTATGCTTATTTAAGCATGTCTTTAAGTCTGGCACTGATACATGGAACAAGCTTTAGAGAGCTTGACATGTAATTTTCCTGAGGCAATTCAAAGTGGGTGAGTTCTTTTCCGGGTAAAAATCTGAAGGGGAAAAAGCCTGGAGAGGCTGTACAATTTTTGTTGCACATACTTGAAGAATAAGCACCTAACTTTTCCTACAGTTTCCTCCCAGCTTGCTTTTAAGTTGTTTTTATTTTGATAATTACTTGTTGGCTTCAGTCAATGATATATTTTTCCTTCTATTTGCGCAATTAGTATAATTACTTAATTAGTGTAAATAGATGCAATCATCATTAGAATGTTTTGGATTCCATGAAACTTTATGAAAATTATGTAACATATGCTCAGTGAGAGCTAAAATACTGTAATGTGATTGATTCAACATTTTTTAGAATTACATTTTGGTTGTTCCACAGCACAGTTCTAAACTGTGCTTGTATTGCGCACTTCCTGCCAAGCAGTATCCAGTAATGTCCAGAAGAATGACATGGCAAGACTTCTCCCAGTTGCCTCTAAAACATAGATATAAATACCTGCAAAAATATTCTTACACAGAAATATGCAGAGACATATTAAAATTTAAATTCACCATATATCTCTTTAGCATTTTACAAGTTCCAACTTGTATTAACATCTCCCTTTTGATTAAGGGTATGAATAGATAGATAGATAGATAGATAGATAGATAGATAGATAGATGTGTAAAAGCACAGAACATTGGACAAGACTAAAAGATGGCACTTGCTTAATGGAGACCCTGAAACTCTGAATAGAAACTTCATTATAAATAGTCCCACTATACTTACTCAACAGATTGATGTTGATAGTTATATGAGAAATAGCCACAACAGGAAAGCTGGAGTAATTAAGGGTATCATGACATCCTGAACTCCTTGGAGTTCTTCCTGGTACCAAGAGTTTCCTAAGCTGCTCTGCTGAGAGCATCAACTGAGTCCCAGAGACAGTCAGCATTTTACTCATCTACAGTCAGCTCTTCTATAAGAATGCTTCAATTTCATGATAATTTCAAGAATCAGCCTCAGGACTTCAGGACTTTAGAGTAAAAAAAAAAATCTACAAATCCATAAAAGGGTCAAGACTTTTCCATTACATTGATCAGCTTTTTTTGTGCAGTTGTGTGATAAAGACTAAAGTGGTAGCAACACTTAGGTCAACAATTAGTGGACCATATTACATGAGAAAATGAAACAATAGTGAAAAGCTGTGGATGCTCTCAGGAGTTTCCTTAGATTTTCTGCTTCTCAGAATTCTGATGTTTGACTCTCTGTTAGGAACAATGAGATTTTCCAAGGAATTATGCATCCAGGAATCCAAAGGGGAGCTGAACTTAAAATATCTTTTCCAAATTGTGAGTGCTGAACATTATAATCTGTTTTACAAGATGATGCACTGTATCCCTCCCTGAAAAAAATCGAATTTAAGTCCATGAGTCACTGAACAACCTGATATAGTCGAAGATGTCCCCACTCATTGCAAGGGAGATTGGACTGGATTGCCTTTAAAGTTCCTTTCCAACCCAAAATATTTTATGGTTCTGTGACTTTTTCTATTAGATGATGATTGAGTAGTCCATTTGATGGCTTGAGTAGTCCAGTTTTTAATATTTAGCCCTAATTTATTAGGCTATTTCATTGCATTTTATATGAAGCAGCTAACAAAGGGAATACATTGTAGACATCTGCAATCACACGAAGTACGTAAACAAGCAGGGTTGCATTTTACACCTCAGATAATATTTTAAACTACTCTGAGGAGAGGTGCTTTATGGTCACCCTACATTCTCACATAACAGGTGTGTAACTCCCACTCATGTCTAAGTTAAGCTACAAAGAAAATTAAAGAATCATTTTCAGTGGCAACAATCAGTACATTAAAAATTCATATTTCTTCATATAGCTTATAAGAAAATATCACAATCACTGTTGTATTTTGGGGAATTCTTACTTTTAGCTTTTATTTGCTGCAGACAACAGCCAGACTGGGCTGTTGGGCAGCAATTCCCTCTTTGCCCTCTAAGGAATGTTCCTCTAAGAAATAAGGCAGAGACTACCTCATCCTTCCATATACTGTCAAGACTCACTCTAATCATTGCCTGAGCAGGGAGAAAGGTCACCATAGCACACCTCTGTCATGACTTTGGGCTTTCCTTAAATACTGAGCCCCAAAGTGCAAGAAATAGCATGTCTTGTTTATTCTTGTCTGCTGTGAAGCCAAGAAAGCAACTGACTAGAAAAAAAATTGGTGACATGCACATTTATTTGTGTGTTTTATTTTTCAAGTGATTCATCATCATTAAAATTTTACTCAGAATAAGCCTAAGCTAATAATTATTATTATTTTACAGCCCCTCTCTCCCAGCCTTTTCCTTGCAATGTATATTTGAGGCCTTATCATGCTCTGAGGATCTGTATGTGTTCATGGTGTGTCCTTTGTATCTCTCTGTCCATGATTAATCCACTTTGTTCTTCAGCCCAGGAAGCAGACATCATCTGAAAGTATCATGCAGGTCTTGCTTTTCTTTCTTTCTCTGCTCAGCAGTGCAAGGCTCTACAAACAAGATTTTTAAAGGCACCATGACATCTATCTCCAACTCATTTTGATGAGAGTAAAATGTATAAATACCTTGAAAAATCTTGTTATAAATGACTTAGTGAAATCCAATTTTTCAAAGTGACTTAGGAGGCTGAGAACTCAGATACACAATTAGGTTACCACTCCTTAACATGTAACTATTCATCAGCTTAGCTTGAACTTCAATTATTTGATTGGCTAGGCTAAGCAAAATTATATTTGCCGCTGGCTAAGACTGTCTAAACACTTAAAATTGCTCAGCTAATTCAGTATATCTTGTTAAATCATGGTAATAAGTCAGTGTTCCTGGATGATTTTTCTGTTTGAAAATCAGTGAGATTCTGAACTTCAATAGAATAATGATTTTCTATACCATTATAGAAAATTATAGGTTCATCTTTGATATCTGAAGCGATTTCTATCCTGAATAACAACTTATTTATATATAAGCCAGTTTTATATTAACTGAGGTAGTAACAATGAAACTGTGGCAACATAATGTTCATTGCAAGCTGATTGCATCAATATTTACCCAACTTGTTAAACAGATGAATTTCATTTTGTAGTAGGTGTAGTAAGAGTACTTCCCAAGCTAGCAAGTTAAAAGTTGATGTAAGAAATGGCCACCCCAAAAATCCATGTAGTCTACCATCTTACTTTCACTCAAGAGTTGAAACTGTGTCTGTGAAAGAGTATCAGACTAGGGACAACATGCTGTGGTATCTTCCCTGAATCCCCTCCAAAATGTCAGCAATTCAAGCCTCAGAGATTACTAGTTCCTGAAGCTGTGCCTTTGTGTTCTATAGTCTTTGTAACATACTTCTTGCTGGAATTTACTTGGTTGGTTGTCGATCCAGTGTCACCTTCTGAATGCACATCATTATGCCGCGATGGTTTTATCAGCATTCTATCTGGGGAAAAAAAAATCTGATTTTGGTTATTTTGACCTGACTAGAAACAGTATTTTATATTCTCCAGCTCTTTACCTTTAACAGTCTGGATGAGGCTGTCTTTCCTCAAGGTCACTGAGAAAAGGCAGTGGTATGGAAAAGATCTGAGACTATCTTCCTGATTTCTGTCTTGTGACATAGCCACAGAACCAGCCTTCTCTTGTATATATTAATTTGAACTACTTGGAATTCAGATGAGTTTGCCATACTGCATTCCTAATTTGTATCAAGCTGGCTGGCAGTGAATACTTCTTTGCTACTGCAGTGTAGATAAGATATAATATTATGAAGGAAACATTACAGAAAAGGTACTTTAAATGTTCCAGAACACCTCTCATATGTCAGGAGCCCAGGTGTTCCTCTTCAGCTTCTATATATGTTTTAAGTGTATTTTTTATTTTGTGTTATCTCACAGTAAAAAATTTAAGTATGTGAGTTTTATTTAGTGAGTGCTGTTTCTCCAGAGCCTTATCCTATTGATTACCAGTAACACCTTTCAGCTATGCTGCAAAATTTCTTGTGAGTTATTGCATTAAGTTTAGTTGTCATAGGAAAATATGAGGATCATTGCATTCCTGTGTCCTGTGCCAACATCCATCTAAATTTAGCTTAGTTCCTCACCTGAAGAACACTGATCTTTTAATTTGTTTTTTAGAACTAGTGATGATTTTTAAACCTTTCATGTTATGGGTAAAGATAAGTAGTTCTCGCCAGTCAGTAATTTGCCTCTTTAGGTATAATTTAAAAGTTCACTCCTTTTCTGATTCCTGTCATCTTCTGGTCTGACTGTTACCTGCAACCATAGCTTCATTACGAGAACCCAACAGCTCCTTCTCCAGGACAGGATTTGGCTATTTAGCTTAGTTTAAATAACAGATGCTTTTTCCTAGATGACTTTTGCAATGCCCTTTTGTTTCTTTACATCTCTGTAAATTTGTTCTTTATTGACTGGCTGAGGTGACCTGTAAATTAAGTAATACATAGAACATGTTAGGAGGAAAGTGGTTCTTCTCAATGGTTCTTCTCATAAATCAGAGCCTAATTGCCTCTTACTTCAGTGTCTATTTATTTTCTCCTTTTTTTCATCAGCTGAGATAATAATGGTCCATTGGTGGACCATTTCTCTTGTTGTAAAGTGGTTTTACATAAAGCCATTTCCTAACAATTGGTTTAGAATTATATTGTTGCAGAAATAATTTTTCCATAAGTTTCATTGTTGGTTTTTTTCCCCTTTACTTTTAAGGAAGACAAACAGCAGCAATCAATGAAAAAGTTTTGTTCTGCTTTGCTTTCATTATTTTTTTACATCTTGTGGACAAAGGAACGTTTAAAAGAAAAATATTTAACAAGCAAAGACTACAGTCCTAGTTTAGGCATTATCTTGTGCTGAAAAGAAGACAGCACATAAGGATTTGCCCTTAGGTTTTATGTCTTAATAGCACTTGTCAGACATTGAAGTAAAAGCTGTAAATTTAAGTTAATTTATAACTTATTTCCTTTCTTTATGTAATCAGAAATGATGCACAAATACCAGGTATATGTGTTTCTCCCAAGAGTTATTTTTACAGGTTCATATCATATTCCAGAGTGTTGTGACAAAATTTTGAGCAAAACCTGGCACTGTTCCAAACCAGCATTTGTGATTTATTTCTGTGCAGAGGAAGCATTAGTACTACCAGATATTATCAGCAAATATCAAACTCTTCATTACAAAAGTTTCTGATATATTGCTTATTAAAGAGATAGACTTGCTTACACCGTCAAATTTTTAAACTGAATGTACTTTTTCTTTTTCCACTCATCCATCTTTGAGTTTGACATATGCTATCTTTCCATGAAGGCTTCAAGAGCTGAGATGACCTTGCCAGAGATCAAGAGGTGTGTCTGGAAGAATTATAATTTCTTGAAAGACAATTTATGTGATTACTGTGTAAAAGAGTACTTGTTCTGCAGTGATTAATGTCAGCACTGGCAGTATTGACTAATCATTAGAAATATTTATATGACAGGTCCTTTAAGGCAGTGTGAAGGAAAGATTAAATGCTTGTGATGGACACAATAGTTTTTCTGTGTATGGAATCAGAGCTTGTAATTCTTTTTCAATGTCTTTAATTTCTTCATATTTGCCATGTTTCAAAGACATGAATGTATTGTAATTGCCTTCAAATCACTTGTAGACCCTATAAAATTAATAGTGCAGAAGATGTCTTTCACAAATTTCTAAAGTTTTATTTTTGCAATTAATGTTATAAATCATTGCTTATAAAAATATTCTTATATATGGAACATGCTCATAAGGGTGTATTAAGAAAAATAAATATCATGTTCCTTACCCATTTCTCAACATCTGTGACACAAATGGACTTTATGACAATATGTACACTTTGTTTTTTGTGACTCTGGCATATTTTCAGTCATCAGAGATTTCTACTGCATTATTTATCAGGCCATGTTGATGTATTAATGAGTAACCCTGAGTAAGTGATACACTGGTATTTTAGCCATTTACAGTCATTGAAAATACATGGTAACTAAGGTGGTAACTTAAATACAAGTAGACCTGGCATATCTTAACAAAAGTCACCAATTTAGTATTACCACGCTTAATTTACTTAGGGAGATATTCAAAAGGTGTCTGGACATAGTCCTGAGCAGCTGCCTGTAGGTGGCCCTGTGTTGGCAGGAAGGTTGGCCCATATAATTTGCAGAGGTCCTGGCCAATCTCAGCTATTCTGAGATTCTGTGGTTCTGTGAAACCAGCATCTGAAACTTCTCAATGCAGTTGCAGTTCTGACAATAGGTTGCATGTAGCACAAAATACGTGATAATAAGTGGTCATTAAGATGCATTGATTCGATTGTTTTGGTTTACTGAAGAATTATCCAAGTTTCTTAGGTTTTATCTTAGCATATTTATGTATACCAGTAATCACCAGAATAGTTATTTCAGCTCATTAGGGGCAAGTATTGAAGCTACTTATAGCATATATCTAAATTTATCAGTCTTTTCCTTCATGTTACATTTCATGGGAGTTAATTATTAGTTGCTTTTAATTGTACTTCATGGCCTTTGTCCTGGAGACTATCCAAAGACTAGATCATCATGGTATGCAATTTACTTAAACAGTTTCCAGGCATCTTGCCATCCTCAAGACCATGTGAACCAATTGTTATTAAAATTAAGAAAATATTAGTATGCATATTTATATTATGAATAAACGGAGAGAAATTGTTGACATTATTATATGGAGTGCTATTAATATGATGTTTGTCTGAGGTTTGGTTTGGCTTTTATTGTCATTCCTAACCACTTCAAAATTAAGAGCATGTGATGAGCAGCATGTCACTTCTGTTGCTCTGCTTGCTGACAGAAAGCACAATGGTTTCTTATCTTTATGAGTCTTTTTTAAGTTCATGTGTAGGTGTAAAAAAGCTCACCCCGCTGCTTTGGAAGCAGCTGTTAGGCAGGATTTGTCTTCAGAACACTACTCAGCTGAGTGATTCAAACAGTTGAGGTGAAATAAAACTGGCACAGGTTCCCACATAGAACAGGTTTTAACATCTGTGAGGGACTACTGGAAATTTACTACAAGGTAAACGCTTGAGCTGTCAGATCATGCCGTAATCCTTGGTTAGCCATGGTTACATGTGAAAAGCTACCATGACTATATTATAGCATTTAATGTAGGAAGTAAGTTGCAGATGTGTACAAAGGCACTAAATGTCTATATAGATACAGACACAGATAGTATAACTGTAGGTTAATTTCAGCCTTTCGGGAACCATTTATGAGTATACAACAATGTTTTTATATGTATTTTTAAATCTTATTACTGGGTGAATCAGCCATGCAAAGAACCAGAAAAACTGACTCAGAGACTAATCCAAAAAAGACTTGCTGAATGAATTAAGACTTAATGAGTTTGGTTTCCCGAATTGCCCCATTGCTGGCCTTGTGCAAATTTGTGCTGTAATGGAAAATATTCTAATACTTTTAATGTTTTTTATATGCAGTTGAAGGAAAACAAATTTTAAAATGTTTAAAAACAATTATCCATTATTTTAAAATTATGTCTTACATATTAATGAGATACCTGAGCTATATATTCCACTACAGCAAAATTCATCAGCTCAGGAACTTTCTGATGAATAAGGACAAATTTGGTCTGAAATCTTCATGAGTATTTTTCAGGACAGGATGGCTTCCCTGTAATTTTTATCTGCAGTAAAAAGTGATTCACACTTTTTACACTCAGTTCAGTAAAACCCATAAAGATTTCTGAATCTCTTTACACCTGATAAATTTCGGAGTGAATGTAATGGAATTTAGATCCTTAATACTGAGTAACATCTTTGTGAACAGAAAAACATCTCAGAAGAATTAGTATCACGATTTCAATATTACAAAGAATAGTTCGTACTAACTCAGGTCACTGTACTAAAGGTTTGTGACAGTTAAAAGTAATAGTTTTGGCTTAATTGTAATAGATTCCTTTCATGGAATCTCATTTGTGTTAGTAGTCAAACGTTGATTTTCTTTTGGAAAGTTCATTGAAAATTAGTTGTGTTCCCTTGATTTAGGTAATTATTCTCACTTAATACATTAATGGCAAGGACTGCTCAGGCTTTTTACAAACCTTCTAGCTCTCTATAGAACAGTTATTAAAAAGAGTGGAGCGTATGCAGTTCTCTTTGATCACTTTAATGAACCTCAGTGTTTTTATTGTCTATTCACTTATATGCAAAGTGTAGTGCAACTGTGTATTAGCTACTAATTAGAGTTTTGTTCAAGAGAAAAACCAACATAAAAGCAACCTATGTGATAATTAAGATTCTGAACATTATTGTTTCTAATAGTTATCAAAGAGCAAAACAAATTCCTTTTAATTTCTTTTTAAATGGACATGCCTTATTGCAGAACTTTTAATTTTGGTTATTTTTATGTTTATAAGGACTTCCATTTTTTCCAAAAGAAAAATTAGAACATAGCATTGTCACAACCTTTGCCAGCTCATGGGCAGCAACAGAAAGAGGAAAATGCTGTGAGAACAACATGAAATTTTTCTCTCCCTGTTGGTCTCAATGGCAACATTTACATTCCCTGCCGCAAACATAGCAGCATTCTAATAAAACTCTCAGGCAAAGAATGGCCAGTGGCTACAAGTAAGAACTGCAGGTGTTGAATGATGTTCTACTTGGATCATATTTAGATAACCCTTTATCACTTCATGGGACATAACATTGTAATATGCATGCGAGAAAATGCTTTCATTGTAAATCTGTTCCCAGTGGAAGTCGATTGTTTGCAGCAACATTTGAAGTGATAGTATGGGACAAAGGATGGTATATTCACTACTGTATTACCTAAACAGTTCATAGTGTAGTTCTTCATATGCAACACACTGAAATAATAGGGCAACCAAGTCTGACATAACCTAGTATTCGGGAGGTAGGTGATTAGTCTTCAATCAAAAAAAATAAAGACTGAGAAGTGTAATTAAGAAACATGCACACAAAAAGAGAGCATGTGAAATAGCTCCTTATGTCGGGAAATTAAGCAGAAAAATAAACTACCTGTCTGTAAACTATAAGAAATAAGAAGAAAGGTATAGCATATGAACAGGCTGAGACCTGGTGCAAGTCAGAGTTTATTGTGTAAATTCTCCTTACATATCAGTGACATGTTGGTAAATTTCCACACCACCATTCTTACAGTCAGGAGTTCCCCTTGAAGGCAAGCATCGTTAACATTAGTAATGTACCATTCAGCAATCTTTTGTTTATCTCAATGTTCCTGGGCAAACCCTTTGTTTACCCCCCAAATAGTCGTCTGCAAGACATCTGCATCCGTTGAGCCAACTGAATCTGTTAACTCTACAGTTAACCACACAGAAAGGTCATAGGAACAGACTATGTAAATGAACAAAAGTAATTGAGAAGACATAAATATCATCCAAGGCCTAGTGAGAATAAATCGATGTATAATGATGTATTTTTTAGATGATGCTTGATATAAGAAAGAAGCTCTTTACCGTGAGGACAGTGAGACCCTGGAGCAGGCTGCCCAGATTCCCCCTTCCTGAACGTGTTTAAAGCCAGGCTGAATGAGGCATTGAGCAACCTGCTCTAGTGGGAGGTGTCCCTGCCTGCCCACGGCAGGGGAGTTTGAACTAAATGATCTTTGATTCTATGATCTTATTTTCCATCTTATATTTGACTTCAATTATAAACAAATGCATATTTATATAAATATTAAAAAAAAAAGAAGTTTCCTTTTTAATGCAAGTGTTTCCATTCCTTTAAGAAGTACATAGGAGTAGGAGAATGGGATTTTTTTATATGCACTAGAAATAAGTAATGTAGAGTAACTACTGTTTATTTACTCAGGGCAGGGTTATTGACAAATGGAAGGAAAAACTGAAAGTGATACTTAGTCTCAGAAACAGGAGACAGATGAGAAATTAGGGTTGATTTTCCACTTCATATAGCTCTAACTTTTCATCACTCCAGATCCTTAATGCAGTTCATCCCTTGAAGAGAGTCTTCCTCTCTAATGCAGTCATTAGCTTTACCAGTGCTGACAAAAACCTGAGATCCTCCAACAAGTGATACTCTAAAGAAATGAAATAAAATTATTCTCTTCAAAGGCTAAGGCTACAAGGAGCTAATGCCTTTCTAGTATTAATTTCTGCCTGGATTTCCCTTTGGACTTGTTGCCGTGGCTACTTCCCAGCATTTTTTTAGTCGGGATCAGTGCTGTGGATCCAAGGATATGAGGCAGCCAAGCACCATTCACTGAATGGCTATGCCCCATCACCAGGGTTTTTTTCAATAACCTAGAATAATGCATAAGACTGTTCGGAGATGCAGTCGCTTTTTGTGTTGCTTATTGATGTTTTTTCTGGTTTTATACTTTTCCACTGATAATTTCAGTACTTTCTTCAGCAAGTGAGTAAATGGAGGACTCGGGTATCAGAGACATTAGTCTGAGAAGCGTTTCTTTTGGTCTTTGCACTAGCCTTAATAGGAGCAATGTTCCAATGTAACTTTGATCAAACAAAAATCTCTAATAAAATTTCTCTGTGGCTTTTTTTTCCCTATTCACATATACAGCCACTTTGTTGGCTAAAGACATTTTATTAATTGATGTCATGTCAGCAATTGTACCCAAAGGTTTTTGAAATGAGGCATTGGAGGACATGGGTGTTGGAACTGACACTTTGCTCTCATTAATCCTGTGAGACTGCTGAATTGCAGAGCAGATCACCTGCTGGTCAAGCTCCTGCCTCATATCCTTGAATGAGGGCCAAATGATTGCACAGTTTTCATACTGCCTACTTTGACCCCTCCAGTGATTCTCCTACAGGAAAACAGAAATGTCCTTCTTTCATCACCATAGCTTTCTTTTCCTGTGCAGAGCTCACTGTAGAATTTTTGCCATCTCCATAGCTTCTTCCCTTATCTAATGCCACTGGATCTGATTGAACAATTTTTATTGGCTTGCAAGGATTTTGGATGACACAAATGGAGGAATGACAACATGACATCAGGAATTATATTGACATCTTGAAAGCCTTCCTAGAACTGCATATATACCAAACACTTTTTTTTAAGGAAAATTCTTCTTTTATTAATTGCTTCTAGTTTCACACATGTTTATGACCCTTTCCTAAGGATCTTCATGTGATGGAGTTCTGCTCCCTTGGGTGATGAGCAATTTCTAATCCACACACTTCCAAAAACTGAAAGGGAAGATGGGAAGCAAGAAGAGGTGGAGGACAGCAGCAGCTGAAGGAAGGAATGAGTTATGGTCCAGAGTCAAAGTGAGCAACACACTCTGGGCAGCCATGCAGGGTCTGAATGCTTTATTTTCTCTGGCAATTCCAGCTCTCACTTACTAGTTGCTCTCCTAAATTTCCCCAAGATTCATCAGATGTGATTCACTGTAAAGCACTCTACTGTCATCTGGGAAATCCATAATCGAAGTGCATACTCTGTTTAATGCAATCAGCTCTCAGAAGCCACCCCTGCTCTTAGTGCATTGTTGACAAACAAGTTGTCACTCTATTGGGTCTAGTATGCCAACATGGCATTAATTCTGTCTAACCTTCAGAAATTACAGCAGGTAGCAATTATACCCTTAAAAAGTCACTTCTGAATTGACTAATTAATAATTCATTGCCCATGGCACTAATAAGTCATTAGTTGTATAGTGGCTTATTATAAGGCGCAATACATAGAAGGACTCATTTATGCAACTCCTTGCTGAATGTTGATTAGGTTATTTATAGATAACATGTGCTTGTTATGATCAATTATGATTTGTATCACTGGAATTGTGGGTTTTTAGAGTTGAAATGTAACCAGGTAAAGACTTACTGAAAGCATCTTTGCAACTAAAATCTTGTAAAAGTAGCTGTAAGTATTGGCAATGTATCTTCCTGAGAAAGGGATCTTTTGTCTTGGTACATTAAAATCTGTTCGCATTTGCCCTTTAGTTTTGTATTTCAATTGCGGTTCTGTCTACTTGAGTTATTCATGCTTCCTGAAGAGCTCTGCAATATAAGAACTAAAGTAAAATATATGTTGTAAACAGAATTTAATGTATGAAGGCAGTTAAATAGCATTATTCCAGTTTTATATGCTACTGTTCTAAAATTTTCAAAAATACAATATTAAGTTAAACTTATTGGATATATTAACCTGTGTTTTGAAAACAGTGTCTGAAATTAAATGAGATATAATTACTTCAAAGGAAGAGGATGAGAGAAAAAAAAGACAGTTGCATGAATATTATGTGTCGACATTTGCCAATTTAGTGTCACTGAAGGGATTTTTTAATTGTTCCCTTTCGATTCTTGCCTCAAGAACAGAATTTATACATAAACCATTGAAAACATGCATTTGTCTCTAAAAGAACATAAGTAAAATGTAAAAGCTCATCAACTCTGTTTTTTTTAATTTAAAAAAGCCTGCAGTAGATTTTATCCCAATGTATATACACAGAAATCCCTTAACCCTACTGAATTGGTTCATCTCTAAGGACAGGACTAAGCAACTATAGAATTATTGCTATGGCTTCAGCCAACAACCTAGTTGTGTTAACTAGTTGCAATGCAAAACCCTGTTGGATGTATCCCAGCCTCTTTCAGTTGATAGGCTTCCACACTCAGACTGCCACAGAGATGAAGGGCTGGAAGGAAGGGAACAAGGCATCAGTCTGAAGGGACTCCAGTTCTCACTCTAGGAGGGAGAATAAAGCAGGGGAAGTGAAGAGGAAGAAGAAAATATCCAAGAGAAACAACAGTTGTTCTTGCAGAGAGCAGCTTTGTAAATTGGGAAATTATCCAGAAGCCAGACAAGATGAAAACAATCTGGTCCAAAAGTGACATGCAGCAAGTCAACCTCTGAGCAGGGAAATGAGTGATGGAGATATACTTCTCTCCTTTTCAGTTAGTCCTCACTGTCAGATCAGATTAGAACTGTGGTATCTAAAGAAGTCCTTATATCTTAAGAGATTTGAAGGCTGTGCTAGATTTGGATGTTTGCTCTCCTAGGAGAGGTCTGCCAGGGTGAGAGATAACTGTGTAAGAGCTATGTTCTTAAGTAAAGCTTCCAGCAAGGGTTCTTTAGCCCTTTTCCACCAATGTGAGGCTTTATCCAGGAATAGCACTTCCAGAAGTAAGGAACTGCCAACAGTTTTGCTTGTCTTTCACATGGGCAGTGCCCCACCATGGAGAGATTACTCTCAAAGGGTGAAAATTATCTGAGCAAGGGATAAGGAGTCACCCAAGTTTCATGCTTTAAAAGTCCAGGTGAATCAAGTACTGTGGATGGGTCAATCAGACTTAGCCATATTCTCTCTCCTAAAAGTAGTGAGGGAACTGCCATTTTCTAGTATTAGAAGTACTTTACAGGATGTTCCTATACACCCAGTAATTCTGCTAATATAGAATCGTAGAATGGTTTGGGCAGGAAGGAACCTCAAAGATTACATAGTTCCAACCCCTCTGCCTTGGACAGGATATGCATTCAAGACAACTGTTGACAGATTGTATGGATAGAAATAGTAGGTAAAAGGCCCCAATTTCAGTGAATCAATGTCCTACCATTTGTTCAGAGGTATCAAAGTCCTCCATGCCATAGAAGATTTGGCTGGAAATTCTTTCGAGAGCTTGTTGCAACCAGGGTCCAGCAAAGTACTAAACAACACATGCTTAGATCTTCCCAACAAAACAGAGACCCTTAAGCATCTCAGAGATCTTTAACAACAAAGTAATCCTGATGAATATAATTATGGTAATTAATCATATGCTTATGTAAAAATGGGTGCTGTATCAAGACTGTAGCTGGTTTCTGGTTTATCCCATAGAAGGGAAGAGGTATATACAATTTGATAATTATGTGGAAGTCAGCCTCAAACACTCTCTTGCTCATGGAAGTGCTCCTGTGAGTATTTTTATGAGTTAATGAAAGAATGAAAACTTCAACAGTCAGTATGTAAAATAACAAAATGAAAAGGAAAAAATATTTCCTAATCCAGTTAAATTCAATTGGAAACCATTCAGTCACCTTCACTAATTTAAGTGGTGATTGTGCAATACTTGCATGATCAAAGTTAATGTAATATTTATGCAATCAAAGTTAATGTTAAGGCATATAATCATTTTACAAGATGAGCAGTGAATATAAATGACAAATTAACATAATTATTAAAGATCATAATATTTGAATGGAGAAAAAAATATATTTTTTTGCAGGAGTAACGGTTTGTCTCATTACCGCTAAGATTCCATGTATTATTTATTTTATGAGAAAGGTCCTATATACCAGCTTATGATTTGACCTTTTTGAGTGATTTTTTGAAACAGGAGCAGTAAAAAATGGGTTTATTTTCAATAGAAAGATACTTAAGTCCATGAACAATTCCAAGTGGATTGTACTCATGTCTTGAGGCCAATCCATCTCTTTCACTGACTTGAACAGGAACACAACAAGCTTAATTGTCCTCTTGCCTTTTAAGTTTATATTCTATTGACAGATTTTATGAAGCCTTGTTAGAGAGTAAACAGTAGAGACTAAAAGCCAGAGGGGGCTGCACGTTGTTTTCCCAAAGCTGTATTCCGTGGTGAGTGCGCCTCTCCCCAGGCTCTTGCTCAGCCCTGGAGACAGCAACCATCAGGGAGGGCTGTGTTTCTCCTTTAAGGGCCAGGCACAGAGGTCTTCTGTCACACACCACACAAAGAACTGATGTCATTTTGCCCAGTTCCTCATGCCCGCAGAAAGGTGGAGGCATTTTCACCTGTCATTCTCTTTGCTTGTGTTCACATGCAAAGAAAATATAATCAAACTTTGCCCGCTTTGGAAATACATATGAGGAGAGGCCACTAAGATGTAGTCTCACCAAATTCTAAACTTCACAAAGGTTTTGTGCACTAAACTTGTACATGTGGTTTTGAATGTCATAAAATTAAGGGTTTCTCTTCCTTTGTGAGAAGCTCACAGACTGTTTACCCAGTCTCAATTAGTGACTATAGAGGAATACTTTTTATTTTCCTCATTATTTCTATTAATTATGCTCTGGTTCTTTCTAATTGCTTTTTGGATTTGTACCAAAAAGCCTACTTCATAAAAATGCCAAGTATCCTCCACCTGTTCCAGAGAGCTTTAGATCTCAGGTCTCTCAGACCTCTACCAAACATCAAAGGAGGCTGTTTGCTTGAATTACTGTGGGCTTAACCATTCAGTAAAAAGAAGATCTTGTCTCATCATTCCATATCACAGATAGAAATAATGATTAGCTGTGTATATTACTAATCACAATTTGTAGAACAGAGGGAGCTTTAGGATCAGAGTAAGTGGCAGTCCTCAGAAGTAATGGGTGTTGAAATACACTCATGGCGTCATATTTAAATAATGAATCCTTATCAGCTTGGCTTCAGTGAAGCTGGCCACATAAATTGTGACATATCTGAACATATATATTTGATAAGAGGAAGGGTGAAATGAGCTTCTCAAATTCTGTGGAGTTTTCAATGTGTTTTGTACATACACATAAGCATGCACATATTCACAACATAGGTGGTGTTTTCTCATAGTTTTTACCAATAATACAACCAGTAAACTTTTTGCACATGCATTTGCAATGGTATTACACATATTTCATTGTATTACACTGACACTAACTCTACTGTGCTCAGACCATATGAAATAACGAGAGGCTGTTCTATAACTGTATAATTTATGAACACCATAGTTATTTCAGGAGATTATCTTTGTCCTCATGCAAATTATTTATTTTGTGCCTACTTAGAGTGTACCCTTTCAAATTAAATTGAAATTATGGAATGCCTGAAAGCCTGACTATCATGTACCAGCTGTCTCAGTCAGCTGGCTCATCAGTCAATACAGACTGTAAATCACAACTATATTTGACCCTGATTGGGATGCTATTTTGGGAATTATGCCAGTGTAATGAAGAGATCATACCCTTCGTAACTGGTGAAATGAAGACCACAAAAATAATCAAAGCTGGAGGTTTCTCTTTAAATGGATGAAGAGATAGCCAAAAAAGCTTTTGCAAAAACTTACATTGCTGAACTGCACTCTATTTTATCTCTTCAAACGTTCTGTCTTAATGCTTTTCCTTTTTAATACCTCTCCCTCTTTTTTATTCCATCCTCTATAAAATTACTGGCTTTCCCGTATGTCTTGAAGTTCTTGCTGGCCAGCCACTGTCCTAGAGCATGCCCACTGGGCACTCCTCTGGCTTTCAGTCTTGTCTCCTTCCTTGTTAGCTGAAAGCTTCTGGCAAAAAATGTTTATTTATTTATTACTGGGGAAATCATGTTTCAAAAATTGCTGGTGTTTCAAATCCCAGTGGTTTTTTCAATATTTGGTTGGATGGTTTGAGACTTTTAGGTGTTGTTTTTTTGATTTTGGATACCAAGTAAATACCAAGGTTCGTTTATATGTGAACCTATATTAAGGATGTATATATATATATATATAGCCAAACTGTTTTTTACTGGGGGATCTTCTTTTTAAATGACAGCATAGATGGTATAGATGGGTTTTGCTATTCCTAACACCGCAGATTAAGTATACAATTTTTCCTTGATTTCTAAAACAGTTTCTTTCCATAGTCCTGAAAATGACAACTGTCAAAATGTCATGCTGTAATTTGTTGCTGGGTCACTCTATTTACTTCACACATCTCTGTGTTTTTAGGACTGTTCAAATGCACAGTCACCTAGACACATATATGTGGTTCCCTCATACTCATTGGACCTTTACAATATGCATTTTCTTGATTTCACCAGTAGCCTAATGGCACATCTCTGTTTTCCTTCAAATCACAAATTCTGTCTTTACTTTTCTGCAATTCTTACAGAAACACTGACAAAACTGTTGTCACTCATACTGATGAGCATCACCTTGTGCCTTAGCAGTGAGTCTCTCTGCCTGCACTTGCAAATTAACTAATTGCTTGCCTCTGTTCTTCTAATTGCACAACAGCCAGTGCAGTGGACACAGGAGCCCTGCCTATGTTGCTTCAAGGTTTTGCACTTACAATAGACAATGATAATAATTGCAAAATATGTATTAGCTAGATTACCTTCCTAATAAAGTAAACAGAAAGAGGCATTATGATAAAACAGTCTGCTTCTGAAATGCTGTGACATTTCTTTCTTTTCTAGTCTCTCTGAAGAAAGTCCCATTTTACCTCTAAGTAAGTGAATTATTTTCTGTGAGAAGCACCCCTATAGACAGGATTTACCGTAAAAATTACTTATATATATCCATCTTCAGACTTTAATTCAAAATTTAGAGTAGCATATTTGAGGCAATGAAATATAACATAATACATGTACTTTGATCTCTGATTCTTCTGGGAAGGAAAGAGTAATAAAATAGAACAGGATGAGCATGAGCCAGCAATGTGCCCTTGTGGCCAAGAAGGCCAATGGGGTGTATTACAAGGGATGTGTTCAGGAGGTGGAGAGAGGTTCTCCTCCCCCTCTACTCTGCCCTGGTGTGACCACATCTTGAGTATTATGTCCAGTTATGGGGCCCTCAGTTCCAGAAGGACAGGGACCTGCTTGTGAGAGTCCATTGCAGAGCCACAAAGATGATGAAGGGATTGGAGCATCTTCCTTATGACGAATGGCCCAGGGAGCTGGGTCTCTTTAGCTTGGAGGAGACTGAGGGGTGACCTCTTTAATGTCTATAAATATGTAAAGGGTGAGCATCAGGAGGACGGAGCCAGGCTTTTCTCAGTGACCTCCAATGATAGGACAGGGGGCAATGGGTGCAAGGTTCAAAACAGGACGTTCTAGAGAAATATAAGAAAAAACTTATTTACAGAGGGTGAAAGAACTGTCAGTGCAGAGAAGCTGTGGAGTCTCCTTCTCTGGAGACAATAAAAAAATTTCATGTGTGACCTGCTGTAGGTGTTCCTGCTCTGGCAGGGGGATTGGACTAGGTGATCTCTTGAGGTCCCATCCAATCCCTGACGTTCTGTGATTCTGTGATTTAGTGCCTCAGGTTTTAGCCAGCAAGTTAAAATGGTCTTTTCTTCCACTTATTTTGGGAATACAAACACGTGGCATTTGACTTCAGCATTGTTTCTGTTTAATTAGGTTTTGAAGACTAGATAGTACCTGGTTTATCCTAGTTCTGTTGAATCAGGCAGTGGAAGGAAACAAGAAGTTTCTTTTCCTTGCAATTGATGAGTTCAGTAGCAAAATCATGCATGCACTTGAGACATGTGGATTTGAGACTAATGCAGGCATTCCAGATATCCTGAGTTAATTTTTTCTTTCTATAGATGCGTTTATTATTATTTATAGCTGGAAGAAAGGGAGTCTGGCATCACATTTAGGCTCCAGAGGAGCCTTGAGCAAAGGGTGGCATGAGGAGCAGGAACTAGCTAGTGCACTGATCAACTGCCCCTTAATTAAACCTACAGCCACCTAGTAGAAACAACTGATGTAAATTGGAAGGGGGGAGATTTAGGCTGGATATAAGAAAGAAATTCTTTAGGGTGAGGGTGAGATACTGGAACAGGTTGCCCAGAGAGGTTGTGGATGCCCCCTCTCTGGAGGTGTTTAAGGCCAGGTTGGACAAGGCAGGGGGGTTGGAACTAGATGATCTTTAAGGTCCCTTCCACCCAAACTATTCTATGATTTTGTGATTCCCCCCAGGAGCCAGTGCTGCCCACAGCATTGCTGTTAGAGGGTGATGCACCTTGATGAGGGCAAAAATTACAAGGGGATATAGATCAATTCAAGTGATTTTATATTTATTAAAAGTATAAAGAGAAAAGGGCTGTGTGGGGAC
>VZTY01019409.1:0-20755 GCA_013400935.1 Turnix velox
GAGAAAGAAAGGGAGAGAGGGAAGGCAGCAGAAACCTACTCACCTCTCTCATAATCATAAATTGCTTTCATGGCTCCTAGGCTAATTGTTTATACAGCAAAGTGACATGTGTCTTTTCTGACCTATGCTTCTTTGTTCTTTAATTGATGCCTTCTCTTTTCCTTCCACCCTCTGGTTTTGATCATGAACTGATATGAAATGGCTTTCTTTTCTAAAATTTCCATGAGGCATCAAGTTAGCCCAGCTGCACCACATTCTCCTTCTAGAAGTCAGCAAATAGAAACAGAAGGAAAGAGCATCAAGTCACCTGCTCTTGGGTTACAGACTCAACCCCATCACACACTCTGACTTGATAACCACAGACAGAAAGCACAGGTCATACCAAGAGCTTTAATCAGCAGCCCTACCTTTGGCATTTCATTGCTTTTTAGGGTTACAAATTACCCTTTGGATGTATTAAATGACAGAAAAAAATAGTAAAGAAAAAAATCAAATAAGGAAAGACAGAACAAATAATTTATATCACAATGACAGTGAAAAAAGAAAATAGTTATGACTAAAACTAAATAAATTGATTCAATTTGGATGGTTAAGATGAAGATAAAATTCTGAATTATGTGTATCCAAGAGTGAAAATTAGAATCCATCTTGCTAAACTATGACATTAAGATCACAAACTTCTTCCAAGGTAAAATAATGAAAACAACATACTTGCTTTACACGTTAGATATCTTACTCTTAAGCTAAAAAGGGGGGGGAAAAAGAGAGGAAAAGTGAATTAAAAACACAAGTACAGCTTTCTTTACAGAAGACATCACTTTTCATACAGGATAAAATGCATTATTGGATTCAATTAGTTACTAAACTTACTAAATTCTACAAAACGTGGCCAGTGAAATGCCTTCCTCCAACAGAGGTCTGAAAGGTCAATCCTTTCTGAGGAAATTCTAACTATGTACCAACCTTCTCTGCTTTCACATAGAAAACACTGAAAATCTCTCATCCTAGAACTCCAGACATCTGCCAGGACTGGGAGGAATAAAGTAGGAAAAAACAACAGTGATTCACAAGGACTCAGCGCCTGTTAAACACGACTGGATTTGCCGAAAAACCTTGAAAGCACATGTTCTCAGAAAATATTTAAAACATCTGGTGAAACCTTGATGAGGGGAGAGAGGAATACAAGGCTGTAACAGGAGAACAAATTAAAATTCTTCATTAAAAATATTCATTAAAACATTTTGACTTTGAAAAAGAAAAATGGAAATGAATGGTTCAAAACCGTAGCCCTGGGAGAATTCAGGAACTGAAGCCAGTACATGGTACAAACAGCACAGCACAAATTGCTTACTATGAGAGAAGCCTTGAGGGGCTGAGGACCAATTTAATATTCAATTCAGCCCATAATAGGAATCTCAGGCAAAGAATTCACATCTATAAAATACTTCTGGTGAAATGCAGAAAGAAGTCAGACCCCCTAGAAACCTGCAGACCAGCAGCCACACACAGCACATAAATATCAGTATTATGGCACTGCACCCAAACTCACAGCCATTTTAAACTTTATAGAAATTCTAATATAAAAGTGTAAACATGTTTAACACGTGCATGGACCACGTTCCTCCATGAGATCATCCCACTGAGCACATACAAGGAGGAGATGATGGGTTCCAACTGGCACAGTGCCCACTGTCCTGCCTGCAGCCTTGCTCCCAGACCTACCAGGGATACAGCTCAAGCCTGCCCTTCTTTGGTATTCCTATCTCCATGGGCTTCCTTGGTTTGCTGACACCAATATATACCACTGCACAGATAAACTGGCCAAAAACACACACAACTTAGAGTAAACCCCTCAGCTAACACAAGAAATACACAGACCATGGAGTAATTAAAAGCTATTCATATCCACAGTTGCATTTCCAACTCTTAATCTGTCATCTACACGTCCCACACTCCTTGTCACTGCCCAAGTGCAGACTGGAAATGCTGCCTCAGTACCAGTGATAACTGCAAATGCATTTTCCCTTTTTTCCCCCTTCCCTTATGAGTGGACAAAGTGAAAATACTTATTTCACTATAACATTCCCTTTGAGCAAAGAGTTATGGGAATGCATGATTGCAAGAAGATTTTGTCCATTTATGTTACATTACTTTAAAGGTGAACTTAAAACAGAGGTAAGGATAAATCACCTGCATGTACAATACTCACAGAAATAACTGCTTACTATGTCAAACCAGAGCAATAACTTAAGTCACTCAATGAATATTTCTCACAGATAGATGTCATGCAGTTCATTTGAAAAAGCAGTTCCATAATTTTTTCACCATGGCACTCTTAGTAAGCCCTTCATTTTTATTTATTTTTTCCATGAGTCAAGAGCTCAACTAAAATTTTTAAATAAAACATGAAGAGACTTCACTATGCAAGACCCTTCAGATGGAAATCATTGCATAAGTCAGGCAGTGCTTGACCCTCTGTCATCTAATGAAGGTCTTAAACATCAGAGCTTCAAATGGGTTGGAATAGATAAAGCTGTCATGTGCACAAAACATTTTTGAGATTTTGGTTCCAAAAGCAGAGATATCAAAGTAGCACTTAGTAAAAATCTTGGAAATACTAATTTTTATCTTAGACTGGGCTAGTTAACAAGGCAGGTGTGCCTCTTCACTCTAACTTATGAGAAACGGGTGAACACAAATTTTATTCTTTTTATAACAGTCTAAAAATTAAGTGTGATCATTGCTGCCAATGTCATTTCATTTGAAACAAGTCTCAGTACTCATTGCTAACCGTTATTCTCTCTGCAAACCTGCAAAAGCACTTAATTTAACAGCCTGTATTCAAGGGATGGCTCCTTTCCACAGCCCTCCCTTACAGAGGCTGAGTTTGTAAATAGAGAGCTTCTCTCTCTCAAGCCCACAGGGAGCTGGGACATCACTGCACCCATCATCACATACATGGTCATCACATACAGATGCAATGCAAGGGAATGGGGTAGGTGTACAGAGGCTCTCAATCACAAAAAAAAGTGAAGACAACAAAAGTCTTTCAGTGCTCATCATTAACTCCATGTCATGCTTCTTCCACAACATATATGCTGGCTGTTCAGTGCCTTGTGGACCCTCCCTCTCTGGAGGTGTTTAAGGCCATGCTGGAACAAGGCACTGAGTAGCCTCATCTAGTGGGAGGTGTCCCTGCTCATGGCAGAGGGGTTGGAACTCTATGATCTTCAGGGTCCTTTCCAACCCAAACTATTCTATGTCTGAATTTCCAAGGGCAATGTAAAATTGCTCTGCTGGTCAAATTGAGAAGCAGCTTGTTTTGAAAAATGTCACTTAGACTTGTTCTTCCAAACACACAAATTGTCAAGAAACAACATCCTACTTCAGTAAAGTTTTTCATCTTTCAAATAAAAATTTAGTTTTATAGTATGAGGTAAATCACACCCCAAGTAGGATCCACTTGCATCTGTTACAGAATATGTCACCTCTGCTTCACTGATCAGTGGAGAACAGCCAGTGCAGCTAATCCAGGCCACACTCCATCTCATCCTGAAATAAGGTGTAGAACAGGTCAGCTGAACTCACCCTGTAAGTGTCCATTCCTCTTCAGGAACAAGAAACCAGACTGCCTCAGAAATTTATCTCAGATGCAAAACTGAATTCTGTTGACATTAACCTCATCTGTTGTGACTGCTTTGAATCAGCCGTTGTCCAGCAACTGCCAAAAATCCCTATTTTATTCCAGTTGCAAAGAGTGCTGAACAGAGAGATTAATCAAATCCAGCCCCACAGGATAAGGTTTTAATGGCTCATCAAAGTCTGTTTTGAGAAGCCTAATCCCCAACTCACATGCACAACTTCTAGAAGCTAATACAATGGCTTACTATTGCTGTCCTTGTCCTTTATGGTGTGCATGCAAGCAGCAGTAGAAATGTTTTATCTTAACCTATGCAACACCTTTTACTTTTGTTTGTAAACCCATAGGATACCCAATTCCCTTCCCACATGAACAATCACTTCCCAGTTCTATAAATCTACAAACGCTGACAGAACCAATTACCTAAATCCATAACAGGGGCAAGAAACACAGCCCTGGAACACAGCCAACTTCATGTTCACCTCCCATCTCAAACAGCCAAGCTCTGGCATCATTCTGGGCAGTGAATGCCACTCCAGCAAAGTGCTCAGTATATCACAAAGGAGGATCCTGTCTGTCCCCCACAGTGTCACAGAGGGGGAGATGAGGGAACCCTGCCTGGGGACCAGTCAAGGACTGGGGACTAAGTCAAGCCAACAAAAGAGCTGGAGGTGGGTTCATGAATCATCTCACCTTAGACCAGAATCTCAGGCTCACTGTCACTTGTCACTTGCATGGCATCCACTGCTGTTAAGAGCAAAAATCACTGGAAAAAAGTTCTGCATATATTCTCACTTTAAATGTTTGATCTGCCCCTAACATGAACCCACAGCATTTCTGAAGATGAAGCTCATCTTACTTACACAATTAGTTTAAGATTTACAACAAGAGATGGGTGGGAGAAAGAACTAATTTTATCTCTTTGAAAGTATGAAATCAAGCAATAAATTAATGGAAAGTTATTTCTCATCCACTCTTTTATTTCTGTATCATGTTTCAGCCCTTTTCAGTGAATGAGAAAGTAAATAAAAAACAAACTAAAATCCAAGCCTATTCATCTCGCAGCCATCTGTCCCTGTTTCATCCCCCTCGGAAGAACATGTCAAGGCACAGAATTTAAAGCAACTTCTTCAAAGAAATCATGCAATGGTCTATCTCCAAAAGACATTCCTGAAAAAAAAGTTCACATGTTGCAAATGAAACACAAAGGGAACAAGAATCCCTTGGAATTAAGAAGAAAAGCAAACAACAATGCTCCTGCTGAAATACAAGGTTAGCCTAATTGAGGATATACTTTAAGTACCTTACAGCCCTGGGCTTGTGGTGATAAATATTCACATGCTTCTTTGTTTAGGGCACAGGGGACAGGGACTAGCTGTTACACTGAACGCAGGGTAACCCTGCAGCCGCCATGGCACAGAGCCCACAGCAACACAACACCCCTCACTGGCCTACAACAGCCTTTCCATTAGATCATTCTGCTTAGGATGAAATGAAAAACTAAGCACAGAGAAACTCTGCATCCTCTCTGGCTGGCAAACTGTCTACAAGTAACTTATGTCAGTAGTCAACCCCTCCAGAGACTAATGCTGTTGCCTCAAAGCAAAGCAAAATGTGGCAACGACACCAGTTACTCCCACAGACTGGTGGCTCTGGATATTAATGATGCCTTGAAGTACAGTGTTTTATCAAAATTCAGAAGTGCCACCTATAAATACTGCATGAGGTTTTTAGAAACTGTTGAATAAAAAGAAATGTAGTGTGTACACATGCTTCCATAAATGAAAGCATTTCACAGTGTTTATCTGTGCAGTGAAATGCATTCCCTGCTCATTTCAGATCCATGGGTTTTTTGCCTTCACTGCTCTCCTTCTTGCTTGCTTACAATGAAACAACAAGAAATAGAGGAGTAATTAAGAAATTAACTATAGAAAGTTACTAAACTTATTGATACACGTGTGTTGATGAACAAACAGCTTTACCACAATCTGAGCAAACCCAGGAGACCACAATGCAATAGAATTGTGCAGCTATGCTGTAATGTTGGATCAGATAAAAGGGCTTAACATTTTTGCATATGTAAAAACACAGTTCCCTTAAGAAAAATGTTGCCTTTCACTTAGAAAAAGGGGAAAATAAAACCCAGCAACACCACTACCAGCACACATGCATACCAAAACATTCTTAGAATACAGCTGCCATTTCCATAATAGCTTCTTGTTCAAGTGATCATTAAGTCTATTTAAGATGTCAAATTTAGACTAATATCCAAACCTGACTTCTTAAACTATTCAAATTCAATACTTCACATATTCATAACCCCATCTTAGTACCTCTCCTGTGCTACATTGTGTAGGTATGGTAAAAAAATACCACCAGGTATCAGATACAATATCATCTTTTTATTACTCCCCATTATCAGTACTCAAAGATAGAATCCCTTAACATATGGACTGACATCTTGAAATGTCTCATTACTTATGTTTTCCCCTAGAGTTCTAAAATTCTTTACTTTATTGGTTTCTGTGATTTTTTTAATCCTCCTAGAATCTACAGTATTTTGCTTGATGGTATACTGAGAAGATTGAAGATATTAAAGGTTAATTTAGAAACTTAAGCAGTTTAAAACCCATTTGTTTTTACAAACGTGTCACGGCCTCATCAAAAACACATGGTTTTTAAACTGCTCAGCAATCCCAAATTAACAGCAGAACACTATGCTTGGAGAAAACACCAACTGGAGATCACTCAAGTCAGAACTGTGCCATAGAAAGAACAAATTTAGCCTCATGGAAGAAAGTAGCACCTGGTACTGATTTTTTGATTCAATAACTCTGGCTTTAAAACAATCACATCCTTGATAGAGTTACAGGGATATATGTGATAAGAATTCCTGAACAGCAAGAGCACCAGAAGGTGAGGAAACAGACTTTGCTAAATCTTCTCCTCAAACTCGGATGCATGAGAAACCTTCCTTTTTCAGCTGCCAACAGCTTGGTGCAAGTCTCAAGTTCAAGGTTCTTTTTATCTTATCTGACATGGTAAAGGAAACATGTGAGAACCTGGCAAGGAAGTAGAAGTGGGAATGATGGTTGGGAAATCTTCTGGATTTTGTTCCTGGAATTGCACTGGAATGATAGTAGGCATCTGAGCACTGGTCATTGGCTGGTCAGAGAAAGAATTTGCTAACCAAGGAGAGTCTTCATGGAAAGACCTGATCCAAAGCTCAGAGGAGCTAAAGGACAACCTCCCCATGACTTTAACAAACATTGCCTGTAAAGCCATAATCTTTCATTATACATATGGATGATTTTCTTTCCATTTTGTAAGCAGCTATTTAACCCTAGAGATAACTCCAGCTGATAAAGCTCCAAACATCTGTTTTTTGATGAAATCATCTTTCTCTTCCTCCCTCTTCTAATCTCTTGCTTCCTTAGTTCTTTGACACTTCAAAATGACTTTATTTCCATATATAAAACTGACTCACAATTGAATAAGGACTCAAAGAGATACAAACAATAATTAAAAAGTTTGGTCATATGTGGGAAAGATATTTTGAACGATCATTTTTTTTGAAACCAGGACAAATATGAGCTCACCTCTGCAATTCTTTGCCAACATACTGACATGCAGTGCTCCAAACCTTTGAACAAAGGCACTTTGAAACATTAACAAATTAATTCCGAGAATATGCATTTGGGACTGTAGATAAATACTTGTATCAAATCAGTGAAGTGCCATATTTAAAACAGCAATTTTAAGGTACTTGAAATTCAAACGATTATTTATCACACCTTCAACTGGTTTGCTTAGTACTGGATTTTTTTGAACACTCAAATTGTGAGATGCTAAAAAAACACACGTAACATATTTAAAATAGATGCTGTAGGTGGTCACCCATGGTTAGCAAACAATGCAATGACTTGGTCAGGAACAGGACAGATCTGCCACCACCAACCCACTGTCTTCATGCACAGCACATGGCACCACTCAGCAATGCACAGAACACATCCCTGAACCTTTCCCACAAAGACTTGCCTACTACATAAGGTACAAAGACCTCCAGGTTATCAAAAATGGCCTTTCCTCAGAAAATGCCAACTGACCTTCTCTGATTAGACATCAACAATGAAATAAACTAAACAGATTTGAGGACTTGGGCTCTATCTTTCCTTTTTTTTTTAACTAAATAAACCAGTTCTTTCACCACTTGGTCATAGTCTCCAAACCACCACTTGGTGCTCTCTTTCAGCTCTCTCCAACTGATTTACAATTTCTCCAAATCCCCCACCCACAGCTGGTCACTTCAGTTCAAGTCTCCTGCTCTCAACTACTTCAGTGAGCCCACAACAGCACTGGCCTTGGATCCTTCAATGGATAATGCCCAGATGCACTATAATAATGCACTGTACCACCCAGAACCTTCTGGCAGTACTGCGTAGCTTGTTGTTCACTAGTTTTGCCTTGCAAATCACTTTTTTCTTTCTAGATGCAGTGACTCATTGCACACCTCACTGATTTCAAAATAGTTTATAAATGCATGAAGAGAATGCTGGACTGAAACCTTGACATCCAAAGTGCTTAAAAACTATCTTCAGAGCTTTTTATTCAATACTCTGTATTCCAGCTTAGATTTATTAAAATACTGAATAGTCCTTAACCTGAGAACCCTCAGGAGCTATATGATCTGCCAGTGAATGACTAAAAACTACTCAGAGAACACTGAGATACCCACAAATTCAAATGCAAGCAAGGTTATGAACTTTAGTACCTCAACAATTTCACAGCGAAAGCCTGGTTGAGTGCTCTTACCCATGAACAATAAACCTGCTGCTTGTTGCAGGGTAAAAATACACATGGACAGCCACTAAGATGTACACCAGAGCAAGTTCTTTGCTCTTCTGAACTGCTAGTACATCTTCACAGACAGCTGTGCACTCACTTCATAACATGCTCATCTAGACTGGCTTTCTTTTCTGCTTCTGTGATCCACATATGAAACCAATGCTGAAAGTCCTAAAATATATAATAGAGATCACCTGAGCAAAATACATCACCATTTCCAGACGGCACTTAAGTCATTTCTTAAACTCTTCTGGCCAGCATTTTGGGGAGATGTTCACTCTCCAGCCTTCAGGAGAACCTTTCAATGACCCCATATCTCTTTTTTAAGGAACTGCTGCACCTATACCAAAGACATGCTGAGAACACAAGCAGCAATCTGGTAAAAGGCTTTGTCAGCTGATTCATGTCACACTGACAAAGTAATACACCACTAAACCACGCTGGGAAGCTGCACATGCACAGTATGCTTGCATAGCTCTCTGCTAAATATTTCAGTGAACATCATTACCTTTTACAAATAACAGCTTCATGAAGCAAGCAGTATGATTTTTATTAAATATATTTGGAGTCACAGAATTACACGGTAGCTTGAGAGGCTGGATGAGAGGTCACTTGGTCCAACCCCTCCACACAAAATAGGACCAGGTAGATCAGGTTGCTCAGGGCCATGTTTAGTCTCTGAACAGTCTGTTCTGCTCTTGAGGTGAAAATTGTTTTCCTAATGTGTAACTGGCATTTCTGTTTTGCAACTTCCTGTATTGCCTCCAGCAATAATGTGCCCACGTGAGAGGAGTCTAGCTTCACCTTTTTGAAACCCTCCCATTAAATTGCTAAAGAAAGCAGGAAAGATCCCCCAGCTCCTTTACTCCTCTCCACTTTGGGTCAGGAAAGGGNTGAGAGGTCACTTGGTCCAACCCCTCCACACAAAATAGGACCAGGTAGATCAGGTTGCTCAGGGCCATGTTTAGTCTCTGAACAGTCTGTTCTGCTCTTGAGGTGAAAATTGTTTTCCTAATGTGTAACTGGCATTTCTGTTTTGCAACTTCCTGTATTGCCTCCAGCAATAATGTGCCCACGTGAGAGGAGTCTGGCTTCACCTTTTTGAAACCCTCCCATTAAATTGCTAAAGAAAGCAGGAAAGATCCCCCAGCTCCTTTACTCCTCTCCACTTTGGGTCAGGAAAGGGAAAAAAAAAAAATCAATCAATCTTCTCAATATATATTTCCCTAACATTGAAAATGCTTTTTAATTGTAACTGCTGAAACGTTCAGAGAGGCACGTAACTCACCAAGACCAAGAACTAAGACCTCCCTTAGTTATTTAACACAGCTAAAGAACATGAAAGGGAAACAACACAAAGAGATGACCCTTTTCACAGTGTCTCATGTAGCTGGAAAGGGGTTTTATTTACAATATTGAAATGCAGCTCTGTGAAACAAACAACTTGGTTCACAGGCAGTGCACCCGCTGCTGAACTGTCACTGCCTGACATCCTGTCTTATCTGCCAAATTGCTCATTAGGTTTGGCAATTTTCACCTGCGCCTCCAGTTTCTATTTCAGCAGGGAATAAACATCAGTCTGCTCTAACAACCTTCTGCAGCCACACTCCAACCTCTTCTCGGAAAGCACACTGGCACACACAGCAACTCCTTGTGTACTGCATGCTCAGAAAAATAATGCAGCTCAACAAGAAATACAACAAGAGAATGAAGTTAGAGGTGATTTTGCCCCTCTACTCAGCACTGGTGAGACCCCACCTGGAGTATTGTGTCCAGTTCTGGAGCCCTTAACACAAGAAGGATATTGAGCTGTTGGAGCGGGTCCAGAGGAGCCTACAAAGATGGTCAAATGGCTGGAGCAACTGCCCTATGAAGACAGGCTGAAGGTGTTGGGGTTGTTCAACCTGGAGAAGAGAAGGCTCAGGGGAGACCTTATAGTAACTTATCAGCACCTGAGGGGATCCTACAGAAAGGCAGGGGAAAGACTTTTTAATATGATATCGGATGGGAGGACCAGAAATAATGGATGTAAATTGGAACAGGATAGATTTAGACTAGACATAAGAAAGAAATTCTTTACAGTGAGGGTGGTGAACCACTGGAACAGGTTGCCCAGAGAGATTGTGGATGCCCCCTCTCTGGAGATATTCAAGACCAGGCTGGACAAGGCACTGGGCAGCCTGATCTAGTGGAAGGTGTCCCTGCCTATGGCAGGGGGTTGGAACTCGATGATCTTTAAGGTCCCTTCCAACCCAAACTATTCTATGATTCTGTTTAGCTTGGGTAAGAGGAAAGCAGGGAGAAGTGGAGAGCTAGGTAAGAAGCATAAATAAATCAACTATTTGTATCGACGAATTGTTTTCACACTGCAAAAAGACAGAGGGAGCACGGGCCAACCTCAGTTTTGTTTCCACTTTAAGAAGGGAAGATTCAATTTGACTCAACCCTCCCATGCACAAAGTGCAGTCTGTGTTTGTCCATGGGAAAAGAGGGAATATCCAGATGAATATTACTTTTCCAGCTGGACCTGATCTAGCTAACCTTTCCCTTGCTGGGAGAGGAGGGATGGCGTGATCTATAAACAAACAAAAGGGGTAGCATGGCAACCAGAACAAAGAGAGGAAAATCTCAGCAGGCCCTTAAGCCCCAGCCCTAATGCATGGAGATGCTGCCTCCGAATGAAGCCCACTCCATACACCTCGGGTGTAGGAAAGCAGGGGCAGAAAGGCACAAAGCTCTGCTCCTGCCAGGGAATGGCTGAGGCACAGCTCAGCTTGCCAGCAAAAAGCAGCAGAGATGTAAAACAAAACGTCTAAAATTCTATAAACCAATTTCAGACGGAATACTGTTTTTCATTTGTTAGAAGTAAAATATTCACCGCCAACCCTGCAATTAGCTAGAAAATTACAATAATTACAGCAATTTCGTATCCCATCTCCAATCCAATTAATAGATATATGACCTTGTCAACATGTAATAATCAGGATCTGCATCTACCACAAAACTGGATGGGTTTTATTTGCTGAATAGAACTTACACAGTAAGAAGATAATTATTTGAAATACTGAGAATACCATTTGTATGCTATGCTTCACTTCACAAGTTATCAAGGAAATACAATAGGGATATTATTTCCATTTTCAATGTATATTTAAATGAAATTCTTCAAATAGGTATGTTTACTACAGGATAGTATTACCGGCCTGGGACACTAAGCCTGTGGTTTGGAACATTTTAAAAATTATATATGTAATTGTCAACATTAAAAAAAAGAATTTGCTAAGCAAGAGAACATCTGTGATTTATGACAATCTGTTTCACTCATTTTATTTTTGTGTGCTTTTAGAAAAAGCATCAAAAGATCAATAATTCTTAAAAACAATTTTCAAAGTCATGCGTGTTTCTGTAGACCTTTGGACGGTACAGTCTCAAAGTGCTTTTTTGGTCAATTAATCAATCACTGAACTAGCTAAGGACTCCATGCATTTTCCACAGTGACACAGCAGAGACACTGAGTTGTCCAGCATATCACTGAATTTTATCTGTACTCTATGATTTTGATGCACTAACATCAGAGCGCTGTATAATATATCAGCTATTCACAATAAGGAGAAAATATATTTCTCTACTCCAACATCCCCATACTCTGAGAACCCAGGAGGACAGCTTTTTGGCTGCTGGATGGAAATGATGTATGTATTACGCAGTGGCATACCCTAGTGACAGCAGAATAGAAGAGTCTCAAAATTCCAGAATGCCTCTTTACCCTGCCATTAATCCTTCTCCTAATTTAATTCTTTGGTATAATGAAGCAGAGTTATAGCATGAAAAAAATACAAGTTCAGGTCTATGTAAGCTCATTTCACAGAAAACACTCTGGGACAAAAACCTCTCAAAATAAATATATTAACTTTTCCATTTGTGTTCCACCCGATTACTTAAACACAGATTTTATCCATTAATAAAATACCTTCAGAAAAGTAATCTCTTGGCAATTCTGTACAGTTATTGAAAACACTACTATCTGTAGAATATCAAAGGACTGACTGATAATGACTTCTGTCAATTTTCTGGAATGGAATCACTTCTTCAAAACTTCAGTGAGTGAAATGATAGACAACACAGGAAAAGGGGCACAATGGTACTTATAATAATTTAAAAATTGGCAATTTTTCTTCTTAATAAGCTAAAATATTCAAAGATCTTGCCTGTGCAAGAATTGTGAATACTTGCCCTCATGGCTTTGCAATAAATCTTCCCCATATTGAAATAAACAAAATTAATTGATGTTCCTGGCTGTGGGTTCTGGTTTTTAAAGTGTATTTTTGCAACACCATAAAAGCATGTATCAAAAGGTGACAAGCATAACCTAGCAACATTGACAGCTTCAGTGCTCCTGTTCCTATTTTCTTTTTACCCTTATCTTCATCAAATGGACTAAAAATCAGGAAAACTGAAGATTGCATGTAGAAACTTTGCTGTGATATTCAGCACAAGAACAATTTTAAACTGGCAGCACAGAAGGAGCTTATTGCTCCTAAAAGCAATTTATAAATAATTGATTAAAACAAAAAGGTTTGTTTACTTGCATGTAACAAGTATTTACGCCATTTCTCAATTTTGATCAGCTTTTGATAAGGACAGATGATGAATCATATTCCCACTGGAATGAATGGGTAACAGAACTTGGCATCCTTGTAAGCTGAGATACCAAGAACATTTACTTACTTGCACGGAGGACTGATGGGGTGACCTCAATTTCACTTGTTGCTTGGTAAGGCTGAAAGGCAGATGCTGTGTTGGAGCCAAGTTCACTGCCAAAAATCTCAGGGCTTTGCGTCCCTGTGGAGCTGGCGCTGGTACCATCACCTCCATGGTGGGGATCTTGCTCATCAAACACAGCTACGAGCTGCAAAAGACAATTTAATCTACTGTTAAAAACTTCCAATAATACCAAAATGCCTTTCCAGATCAGCATTTCATCATGTCTTCCCACCAAAGAGTAAGAAATGTCTATCAGCAGAGACTGCCTAGATCACATCAGCAGCAGCCTGAGGAAAGACAGCCGTTAACTGGGTAGTACTAAGGGTCAACAGCTCTGATGGGACACAAAACACATCACTGTGAGCTGCAGAGTGAATAGGCAATAAGTCAGGAAAAGAAGGGTTGCACTTTCCCACTGCATCTTAGCCAAAACTGCAGAAAACTGAGCATCAGTTAATGCCCATGTACAGGAGTTTATCATCTGAATCTCTATACACATCAAATCATGAGCAAAAAGCACATTTTTATAGAATAAAAACATACAGTAATAAATTATGTTAATGCATGTTGAAAGCTACAGGCAAAATATGAAGCCACCCCAAAGTGTGATAATCACTGCAAATTATCATCCATTAATTTATTTTCCATTAATTTATTCTCTACCAATACAATTTCAGTTGTGGTCTTCCCTTACAAAGTTTCTTCCATCAAATTTTCAGAGATACTTTTCTTTTTGTTTACAATCAGCTTCTCCAAGACAAGCCTAAGAACTGAAACACAATTTGAAACTTAGCCAAGTCAGTAATTTAATAAAGATTTCCTCAATCACTGTTCAGCATTGTAAGGGAAATAGGAAAAGCATCTCTGTGTTTTTCGGTAAACCCAAGATATTTTTTTCCATTCTAAATGAATGGGTTTATTTGCAACAAATCATTTATTCCAATTTATCTTCTGTGACCTACTGAAAGAGAAAAGGCCTGCTCTTATATACATTTAATTTTAGGATTAATTTTCAAGATGGGTAAGAAAGTTTTATGGATAACAACATTCTGCAGCCTATAAATTAATCTATAATGTAATATTTGAAAGGCATTTCCAAGAAAGCATTACATTCTTCTGCCCAAATTGGTAGGGTAAATGGACCAAATCAACTTAAACCTACACTGATCTCTGCAATTTGTTCATTTTGTTAGAACAACACTTAGAGCTTTGTATAAACTAAAGGAATCAGAGCAGTCACTCTCTTTTTTTTTTTTAAAGTGCATCTGACATTATCTCATGCTACACATTTTAATATTAGTCCCTTTACTCAAATCTAGCTTACACAAACAGTAAAAAACCCATGAAAACTGCAACTGTAAGCCCAAGTGGAAACCATTTGGGAATTCAGCTTTTGAAAGTACTTTCTGACGTTAGCTTTTATAACAAGTGGTTTTGAAATTGCAGAGAGTAGCAAACTCCTGCCAGTAATTCCATATGTAATGCAAATTCAGGCTCTGACATACACAAACCAGAAGGAATGAACTGGTAATGAGTACAATGTCCATGCCTTCTCCAGTGCTATTCACAGGACAAGGAGCAGAAGAAAAACCAGGCTGAAGAAGCAGGTACCTAAAAATACAATTCATTACCTTATGCTTGAGAAATCTACAGAGCAACAATAGAGATGTGACAACACCTAAAACATCAGTGGCTGAAGAATATTGGAAATTTAATTTTCTAACACATTCTGAAACACCAATGCTTACATAAATTTAAGTATATTTCCTAACAGCAGCAGACTTCACCATAACACTCTCTGTTTTATAACAAGATAATTACCAGTCTCCAGCAGATGAGAATAAATTAACCTGTGAAGATGTAGAAGGTATCAGAACAAAAAATGAACAATGCATTTAAGAATTCTAGGTGCAAAACATCAAATCTGTTTCTCCTTTCCTCAGCACATATTAAGATAAATACCCAAATTAGATTTTTCTCCTTTGAGGCTGACTGAAAAGTATTACTAGTAAGAATTTTATATATTGCATATATATATATAAAAAATATATGTAAAAAGATATGTACATATAAACCTCTGTATATATATGCTGTACTCTAAGGTGCCTCCAGCTTTTTGCCTATTTGAAACAGTCTACAACCTACAACTTCAAAACATCTAAAAATGAATGTTTCTCATTTCAAGAATAGCTTTTGATCTTATGTATTTTTGCAGATATTTTGACAGCACCAAACCTTCAAAAGGCTTCAGATCCATTAAAAATCATCCCAAGTTGTAACATTTTTTGCATACATCATGAAGAAATACATGCCACGTTTGTCTTCTCCAACTCCAATTATCATTACATTTTGTTCTACAGTAGCAGGTTTGCATCAGCTCTGCAAGGCAGGTTGGGAAGTTCCCTGTGAAACAGCATTATAAAGGTGTGCTCATTCCTCACAATGAGCCAGAAAGTCTTCAGGACTATACAACTTATTGTGAATGAATAGACAATGTTAGATCTTGACTTCCAGAAATAGATATACCACTCTGTGGATGACAGTGAGCTCACAGGATACAAGAACAACCTCAACCACTATTCTGTGGGAACATGAAACAAAAAAAAATACCATTGGAAAAAACATCTTACACCACCTTAGAAGCAAGCCACACAAATAGGTTGCTGGATCTATGAGGAATCCCTTGTAGCAGGAATCCACAGAAATAAACACAGCCTTATGCCAGGGAAACAAATGGCCTGTCAGTGAGATGGCAGTCATTTTTAAAGGCCAAAGCAATGCTTTGTCAAAGCATGGAGTACAGCTCTTACCAGCCCTAAAGTAGATAGTAAACTCACAACATTTATGTGGGCTTTAAATACCATATTTACAGAGTGAAAAACAATGACTACTTTTCCCAGGAACAGCATCTTTCCTGCTTCCATGTGGACTTCTTTAAGTAAGAAATAAATGACTGACATCACCACAACCATGCACAGTGTCAAGTTTTCAGCTGCAAAGAACTGTAAAATCCTTTCCAGAATCACTCTATGACTACTTCAAATACCTGACATGAGCTATACCTCCTGTTCACTGCACTTTGGTTTTAGATCTCAGATACTCATTGTACCACNCCTATACCTCCTGTATTGGTTTTAGATCTCATCTGAGGTTTTAGATCTCATCTGAGGATCTCAGATACTCATTGTACCACCTATTCTTTGCAGAATGGATCAGCAGAAGGGCTGAATAAGCCATAACAGTGCACAAAGAAATAAGAAAATAGCTTAGCTTTTCAATATTAGATCAATACTAGCTCTTTACAAGATCTTCCATCAAAATTCAGTGAAAATTTGAGCCATTTAGTCTGAATAATTTTTTTAAAAGACAAACCCACTGCCAAAGACCAAACTTCATATTAACAGTAATGGAATCATAGAATCATAGAATAGTTTGGGTTGGAAGGGACCTTACAGCCCATCAAGTTCCAACCCCCCTGCCATAGGCAGGGACACCTCCCCCTACATCAGGCTGCTCAGTGCCATGTCCAGCCTGGTCTTGAACACCTCCAGAGAGGGGGCATCCACAACCTCTCTGGGCAACCTCTTCCAGTGCTTCACCGCCCGAGTAGTAAAGAATTTCTTTCTTATGTCAAGTCTAAATCTACCCCCTTCCAATTTACATCCATTATTTCTAGTGCTCCCATCCAATAATAAATAAATAAATTTTATAGCCAGCCCCCATTCCATGGGATCTGAACTTGAATGAATCAGATAAATGAAAATATGGTTACAGTAGTTCTGATTACCAAAGGGTAACAGGACATAGTATTTGCATCTTTCAATCAATGGACTATAATCTGTAAAAGAGAAATTAAATCAAGTGGCAAAAAAATCACTCTGCCTTTCCAAAACAGATTTAATAAATGACAGACTTAGACTGACATGTTTATATTTCTGATTATAATATGGCAAAAGAAAAAGGAAAGGAGGTTTCAATACAGACTCAGATTCTTCATCAATGCAAGCTGGCACGAGAAGAATCATCAGTTTGAACGAGATAAGAATTTGACCTACTTTGTAAGCATATACTAGTCTTTCAAGAAAAAGAAATAAAGCTTCAAATATTCAGCTTATGAAAGCAAATAAAGCTTTCAAATATAAAAAACAGGGTCTGTTCAGATCACAACTTCTGAAAAGGTTTGTTGCATATCAGCAATAGAATTAGCTTACATCCTTAAAAAGTCACTTTGCATAAAGTAAAATACTCTTCTATTTTTCCATTTTTTTAACTCCAAGGCAATAAGTCTATGAACTATCAACAAAAGATATAAATTTTTTAAAGCAATAATGTCAATTGTTTAAGCAACAGCAGGGGTTTTTTTAAATTCAAAGAAGAGCAGTAAAACCTAACAATTGGGCCACGTGCTAAGAGTCATACTTGTGATCTTTAGTACATTTTAAGATGTTTGGGTTCTTTATTACTGATGAAGACTTTTTCTACAGCAAACAGTTAAAGGAGAAACAAAATAATTCTGTTCTTTTTGCTAAATACATCAGATTCATCAAGCGAATGTCTTACAAAAATTATTCTGAAGGCTGAGATACTGAAACTAAGTTTTACAGATATGCCTTTGGTTTGGGGATATGAGGAAGACATTCTGGCAGATCTCTAGATCCCTGCATCTAGCCCTCTATAGTACATCTGACTGACCTGACACACTACCATGTTGTACAGAATTAAATACACTCCAACTTTCTGGAAGACATCCCAGGATAAGCTTCTCTATTGCTCTATCCGCAACGGAACATGTCATAGAAGCCAGGTCAGACTTAAATATACAAAGCAAGAAGACTGACTTATTTTAAATATTGATACAGCAGCAGCAGTCTGCACTCCAACATTAATTATTACGATTTCCCTCTATTTTAAGGTAATTAAAAATAAGTAAACACATATGCAGTCTTAATTAATTGACTAGATTAAATACTCAAATGTTAATTAGCTGGATTAAAAAGCTATTTGTACCAGGCATGGTTGTTTACATTTTCAATGAGTACTAAGACCATATAAAGCAATCCATCACTATCCAATGCTGTCATCGGGTCATCTCCAGCACCAAACCAGAAACCTTACACTTCACAGAAAACTCATAAAGATTTTAAAATTTGCTGTATTTCCAATCCTCCACACACTATGATGAGTAAGACTGTCTAAAAGCTCACTTGAATTTTGCTTATTCCTAAGTGTCTGATCAAAACTTAATTCTTTTGTAATATTCATTGATGAATGTGATACTGGCTCTCATGTAGGCACTGCAGGCACCAGTAGTGATTTCAGACATTTTAACATCAGTTAGGATTACAGCTCTGTAAGTCCCAATTTGTTCCACTCTTAAGGGACCAATTGCTCAGTTGGTCCAACCATGAGTGTTGACCAATCTGTTGACCAATCATGAGTGTCTCAAATCCAGTGGCTGAACTGTGCACTTCCCCTCCAGTACAAAACTACCCTTCACACAAGTGATTATTCTTATGTTTCCAACAGAGTAGAGAGCTTAGACCTTCTGAGGAAGTTCTGAATGATGGAGTAGCTCAACACTGGTGAGGTGACTACATGACAAGGATTCTAGTTCTCAGCTTATACTTAATCACTGAATAAATAACTTTTTCACTGAGGCAATGGTATTTGAAGAGAGAGAATTTGATGATCCAAGACAGACTCTAAATCAGCTTTGTTAATGTATCTGCATCCAAAATAGCTACTTTAAGCTTCTTCTTTAAACCCTGATGCGAGAGGGTTAAGCCCAGCCCTGTACTAAAATCCCAAAGAAAAGGTCTCTGCACACAGTCAGCCACCTGATCTGTGACGTGAGAGATTGCAGTCACTCAGAGCACTGTCATAGACTTTCAGACATGTGCAGCAAGCATCTAGAAAGAGGACATGGAGAAGGCTAGCAGAAAATTTCAACACAAGCATCACTGACATCCTTTCCTCAGCAAAATACTTTCCCAGGCTTCAGAGGATACAGCAAACCTGCAAAGCAACTACAGAACTGACTATGCATTTCCTCTGCAATGAGCAAAACCAAAGCAGACTGCAAGAGAGTATGAGCAGATTTCTATAGTCATTCTATGGGAATGGCAAAAGCCACATGTGCCCAAAGCAGTCTGCATTTTACTCAGTCCATGTTACAGTACAGAACTAAAGAATACTTATTTAACAAGGCCCAGCAGTAAATTTCAGCTAATGGCACCTCAGACTCCAAAACAGCCTGAAATACAAGTCACTTGTGAATGGACAGATGAGTATAAGAGGAAGAAAACATAATTTCAAGAAAAATATAACAAAGGAGTAGCCAATTATTATTTAGTTATGAAACAAACTAAATATAAAATCAATTTCTAGACTTTCTGATGACTGAACTGACTCTAATAGCCCCATGGCAGGCTCAAATACTTATTATTCCTTGAGCTTCACTTTTCTACATGGCTCATTAAAAACCCATTTAAATATAACTACTGTCTCAATGAACTGGTAAGAGGAAATAGAAAGGAAAAAAAAAAAAAAAGGACATTTTCACAAATAATGCACTGCTGCCCACAGACATATAAAAAAGATCAATTAGCAAAAATAGCAGCATCTGAGAGGTATTCTGTGCTGTATGTGCAACATGAGGGTCCCCTCAACAGACAAAATCTTCTCAAAAGAGACAGACTGTAACAAAAGCAAGACACTTTCATAATTCCAAGAAAAACTTTACCTGTCCTAATTAATCAACTGCAATCACAAAGACAGAACCTGCTTTTCATAACAATGTAGCCTTATGTAATGTAGCCAGAAAGGATCCAAACAAGTGATATGCTCATATCTGGAAAAACATTTTAAGGGTCACATTCTACTATAAAATTAAAACTTTCTATTAGATCTTCTATGGATCATACAGAAGGGTTAACTCGTACAGAATGACAGAATAACCCAAACCACAAGGGACCTCTGCAGATTGTGTGATCTAAGCCCTTGTTCAAATCAGTGTCAGTGAGAGGAGTTTCTTAGGCATTTATCTAGTCAAGATTTGAGACAAGCATGAGGACAGAGATTCTCACAGCAATCTCTCCCACTGTTTAAACAGTCCTGGTTCTCAGAATATTTTTCCTGTATAGAAAGCTGAAATTTCCCTTGTTGCAAGATGGCCTTCACACTACTTCTGTGCACCTCAGAGAGAAGTCTTCTCCACACCCACCAGATAGTAAAGAAAGTCATGCCTTAGTTAAGCACACAGCCATAGAGCATTTCCAAAGGTCTCCCTTTCCCTGTGATAGTCTCAAGCCCCCCAGCTCACCCTGGTGGCCTTTGACTGCGCTGCCACAGTAATGTCCTACTTGTGTTGAGGAGGCAAAAATAGAATCATAGAATAGTTTGGGTTGGAAGGGACCTTAAAGATCATCGAGTTCCAACCCCCCTGCCACAGGCAGGGACACCTCCCACTAGATCAGGCTGCCCAGTGCCTTGTCCAGCCTAGTCTTG
>VZTY01019409.1:20909-47356 GCA_013400935.1 Turnix velox
CAGAGCTGCACTCAAGCCACTCTCCACCCAGCCTGTGTCTGTGCTTGGGATTGCTTCAACCCAGGTGCAGGACCTTGCTCCAAAAGCTGAGGAAAAATGTCACTTCTCTCAACCTGATGGCCACAAGCTTGCTTATACAGCCCAGGATGGAGTTGACTGTGTTTATCACAAGTCCACACTGCTGGCTCACATTCACTGGGCTATTCACCAGGTCTGCTTCTTCCCAGCCCATACTGCTGCCTGGGGTTATTCTAGCCCATATGCAGGACCCTGCATTTGCCTTTGCTGAATACAATCTGCTCCCTCTAAACTCTATTTCACTGCTGGAAAATACATCATAGGTCTCACTGAAAGTCACTCTCGGATGTGCTGACTAAGTAAATACTCTTCATTTTCAAAGCTCAACATAACACACCAAGTTAAATCATATTTGCAAGATCAGAACTCATCTACTGATTCAAAGGACACTTTAATTTTGCAGATAGTCAAAAAAATCTTCTGCCTTCATGATCCTTTAAATCTAAGAAATTATTTTGAAGTAAATATATAAGCTTATTATTTCAACATTGCTTTTGATTATTCATTTCCTGTGACACTTGGATCTGAGAAATTCTAGAACCAATATTAAATTGCAATCTACTCTTCTCCCAGTAGGAATTAAATGCTGTTTTTAGGTACTACCCTGCAAGCTCACTTGACTGTTAAATATATTTGAAACACACTAAAAATTTTAAAATAGATAAAACACAGTAGTTTAATTTTACATTTATTTAAAAGACTTTTTCTCCCCCTTCTTGGTAGCAACAGACTAAAAGTAAGCATGACTGCAGCACACTAGAAAGGAACTTGTGTACATTCTGCCTGAATTATTCCTTGATTGACCTTACATGGGTTAAGCTGAGGTTTAGACTAAAAAATAAGACAATAACCAAGAAATTATAAATTTCATGACTTCAACCCTTAAATATACTAGACATCCCACTTCTGCATAACTGCCAAACAAGACTGAAGCTACCACCCACACATGAGGTCCAACAGACAAAAGGACATAGACAGCACACACAAATTTACTGTCCAGGGAAGTCTTGTCTTTCTGACCTGCTTATGCAACCAAGCCTACTGCACAGACACAGCAAATCCAGCATGAAAGCTAGATCTGTGGCCAAGGAACACCTACATTTGTCATCTCCTACAGACAGACAGCACCCTGTCCTGTATGGCCACATGACATTGGTGGCAGAAAGAAAAGTAGCAGCAACCTACAAGTTTGCTTTCCTCTTTTGGTACAGTCCCTCCACACAGCAGGTACCAAAATGCTTGAATTCTGTACTCAACAGCTGAGAAAAATACCGGTGTGCTAAGTTAAAAAGTTTTTCAATCACAATTTTTTTATCATAGGATTTTTGTAATAGATTGTTTCTTCATTGGCTCCTCCTTTGAAAGCATATAGAGTATAATGTAACCCTATTATTTCCTCAAATCCACAATTTATACAAAAAAATTCTGCCAAAATCCCTATGTAAAAACAGCCCTCTTGTTCAAGGCTAAGGGCATACCCTGCAAAATTGCCACAATATGATGCACTCTGCTATATCCTTAGCTCATTTATATAAGAATTAGAATAAAACAAATCTACCTTTAGAGAGGTGCAGAAAGAAATCATGGCATCAGAAGAGTGAGTGCTGAGTTTGGAAAGTCACTGAGACACATGTGAGCCCATGAATTAGCCTGTTTCATCTCCTCCATTTTTGAGCACAAATTAATATATGCAAACCACACTGAGGACAATGTGGTTAATAATACTTTTTAATTCTACATTTGTAGAGTGCCCTATAAAAATTTGCCTCCTTTCCCAAGAGGACAAGGTTTAAAAAGACATCCTGATTGTTCTCCATACAGCTGAGCTGGTGGGATGACTCTGCAGGTCAGCAGCATGGACCATACAGGAGCTGGGTGTTTTATTTCTGCCAGAGGTCAGTAGTTAGAATGACGCTATGTAGTAAGTAATCCAGACATTAGGGTTATTAGAGGGGCTGGTGTCTCACAGAGAGATATATTGCTGAAATAAAGATGTGTTAAATCTTAACAGTTATCTCATCTGTCACTGGGAGCTGCAGTCTCTGAGTGCTAAGGAAAAAACTGGCTTCAGAAGCCACCAAAAAGACCAAGATTTCCATCCCTCTTAGAGGACCAAAACAGCAGCATTTAAAATACGAGAGTCCTTTTCAGCTGAGGTACAAAAAGGTACCTAGTTAGTTCAAGCACAGGCCAATCTTTGCAAAGTTCTTAAACTTCAAATAAACAGATCTTGTAAAATACAGCTCTTCATTCTACATAGTGTGCTGTTTGGTATAATTTGCATGCAGAAGTCAGAAGAATGTGATTAAAAACACCCATCTAGAGACACAGATGAAAAACTTCAAACATTTTCTTATTCCCTTCTGTTCCACTCATTATTTCAATTCCTCACTACAACAAAGGAATAAATAACACTTGTCCTTGACATTAGCCTGAATTATCTTCGGTGTGCAATACAGCACCTATTAAATTAGGCTTATTTTAAATCAGCATCAAGGTCTGTTCAAAAGGCAAAACTCTGTGTACCTTTTACCTTTTGTGTAACACCTTCTTTCCTTTCCTCCTCCCTCTCTCCCCCCAATAAATCTTGCAGAGGCCTTAAAAACAATAAAAGAGGGATTTATTCTTTTTAATAATCATCATTATCTAGTATTAAAAAATCATCGAGGAGAGACATTTACCAGCAGTACTTTAAAAAAAAAATCTTGATTTTGTGCATAATGACAAAAATAATCAGCACATTAGGCTGATTATTCATGCCTCCCCTTCTTTAAATAAGGTTCTAAAAAAATCTGAAAAGCAAACGACTAATTGTTTGCTTGTGACTAACATTTTATACTCTTTTTAAAATGTAACAATAGTGAAAACAATGCAATTTAACTTACAGCCCATTAGGATTCATTTCAAAATGAAAAGTAAAAGGTAGCAGTAGTCCAACAGCACTGGGCTGATGGCAAGGGACACAAAGTGAGATGAGTGAAGGCTGTCCCCTTCCAGGCACAGGGGACTCATCACCAGAACTATTACACGTACCTATAAGGAGCTCTGGTCTCAAGGAGAAGTCATAGATGAGGTAGCATTTGATAGTCTAGAAAGAGAGAAGATCCCAAAACTGTCATACTACAGTTCTTCCTAAATACCTGTAGCTTTTCTACAGCCAAGAGGATTGTGGCGAGCTCTGTATGAAGTAAAAATAGCCTGGTGCATCCATATGGATATCCACCTACCATGTACCATCATCTGCTAGGAGACACGGGCTGTGTTTATTTCCTACAAAACATGAAGTTAAACAATGTAGTAAGTGAGCCTCACGAATTTTACCTAAAATTGCCAACACCACTTTCAAAACAATCTGCATCCCCTTTTTTAACAATACTTTGGCAGACAAGGTTGCAGAAAGGCATTTCACTCCTCTTATTCCCCTGAAATCACTAGAAATCAGATAACAAAGTATTTTTGAAGCTCTGCTTTTAAGAGTGGTGATCTTTTAAATTTGACCACTACATGCTTACGAAACCAAGCACAGGGGGAAAAAAAAGAAGCAGCATAAAAAACCAAGGAGGGAGGACCTCAGAAGAAAACTTGCTGCTTAATGTCACCATATCCATCGTTAAAACACATTCACTGGTTCTTTTGCCTCTGTGAGATGTAGGAATAAACAGTAAAGGAGATCTCTGATACTGCTCTAAAGATAATTTGCATCAGTCCATGATTTTTGACTACAGGGTGCAGATGCTTCTGCCACCTCTCAGCACTCTCTCCATAGGGATGCAGCACTTGAGCATTGTAACCAAAATGAGAGGAACATAAATAGGGACTCTGGATGGAATTTAACATCTAAATCATTTAATGTGAAAGCTTTAAAGACTCCAGCCTTATTCTCAGAACCATTTTGAAAATTAGGTCCCTAAATCACTGTGGAAACTGGGATCAATGCACCTACATCACCCAGAAGAATTCAAAACACTATTTTTAAAAGAGACAATCAAAACAGACATTACATTTGCATGCACAATCATTTCAAGCTACTGAACTTGGCAACACATCATCATTCTTACATTTTACCTTTCTTACCCAATACCCTTGAGTGCATTTCCCAACATGTATCACCCAGCCTGGGGAAGGAGATACAAGCATTGCAAAAGTCCATATATTTCAATCTGTAGACAAGGACTGCACTGAGGACTTTGACTCACATCCCTTATATCCTGGAGATACCCTAATACCTCTCCATCTCCTCTGGGCTGATCCAGCCTCTTTGAGTAACCTCTTTTCTCTCCTAGAAAAAAATGAAGGTGGTAAGTAGCTGGCACTCCATACCAGGGCAGCAGGCCTGTCTCTGAAATGTCTGGATTTCAAAGTGAATTCAAATATTGTTGTAAGGTTATTAAAATCATTCATGATTTTATCTGTGCCAAATGGATCATTACACTGTCAACACTTGTCTTTATTATGCAAAAATATGCAGAACTTAACATCTTTTGTTGAGCTGGCAAAACAGTATATTCACTAGTAACTCTATTTTTCATTAAATTTTGCACAAGGTTAAAGCATGTGTGGAATCTGATTACTGAAGGCTCCATTCAGAAATATCAAACTACACAAACTGTTTGGCTTGTGCAGCAATTTATTATTTTAAAGCTACAAACAAACAATTTTTTCTGAGTACTGCTCACTGAACTAATGTGTTCTGACTTATTTATTGTTCCCTTTAATTTTTACTGCTGTATATTCAAAACCCCCACAAATCTTTTAAAACCAAAGATTACCTTTCAAACACCTTTTAAAATATGAAGAATTGAAGCCTCCAAAGGCTGAGCAAAAAGAAAAGTTGCTTTTTTTTTTCAGTAACTGGGAAAGGCATGGCTATCTGTGTCCTTGAAACTCAGCACGTTTGGGAGGACTTTGTTGCTGAACTTCATTTCTTGGTAAATTACACAGAAAAATACAATCAAAGCAAATGAAAGCAGCACTCAGTCTGCTTCTACTCTTTAGGCATGTTTCATCAAGTTAACTTCCTTTGAGTAAGATTCGGTGATTCTCTGCGGATTTGTGACTAATAAAAATATTACTGTTTTGCTTTTAAATATTTTTAACTTTAAAATGTTTTTAACAAAATTTAACCACAGGCACAGCTGAAGGCAGCTTGAGGAAGTTGGCTTTGCATTGTCTGGCAAAGGACATGCGTGGGCCACCTCTGAAGGGAAGGGGAAAACAGCTGGCGTGGGAAGGCAAGAGGAGAGAACATGGACCCTGGAGAGCAATAGGGCAACTGGGGAGTTAATGCTGCTTCAGTTTTTCATGTTGCAAGAGGTAAAGTGTTTTTCTATGCTTATAATCCCACTGAATGGAAATTCCATGGGATCCCAAAGTTATTTTCAATTTCACCTCTTCCCTTACTCTCCTCTCTAAAGTCTTCTGGCAGAAACAGAAGTGAATTTGGGCTGGTTACTACTAGTATAAGAATAATTTCTTAGGTATCTCCAGCCATCTTGAAATAGCTTTTCTGACTCCCTGTCTCATTAGGCCTTCACTTCATTCTTCTTTCTGTGTATTCCTCCTGACAGATTTAATCTTTTCAATTGTATGAACTTTTGGAAAACCTTTTTGGGGTGATTTGTAGTTTAGTGACACACAAAGCAGAAGCACTGCACAGGGCTCACACAGGTAGCTGGATAGATTATGCTGTCAAAAGTGATTAACATTTAGAAGGACTAAACAGAGGAGGCACATAACACCACTAAGATCTGTTTTTAATTAAAACATCCTAGTAATTAGTATTAAAAAGCAAAGACTGAAGAAACGTGAGTGAGTATAGCTTCTGAAGAGAACAGGGTTTATGTTTTTCATTAGAGGTCACCTTTCCTGATGTGCAAGACCACTTTTAAAATTACCTGCCTCAGCGGAGACCATTCACCTCTTAAAACAATCCTGCCTACAGAAATGCAAAAAAAATACACACTTAATCAGAAGCATTTATGCATTCATTAGTTTTTCAAACGTCCTTGCTTTAAGATAATCTTGCCCCCTCACTGAAAGCAAATCTTATTTCAGTCTCTCTGCCTAATTGTTGTATCTCAAATGATTTCGCTACTATCCGAAATAATTACCAAACATTATATATATCATCAACACTAAAACTAAAAAAGGGCATCAGCGTTGAACCCTGTAAGTACATAAAATGAATAGCACATAGCAGGAAAGTCTAGCACAAGGAGCCTCTGCACATAAATCAACCTGCCTTATGCTTTCTGACAGCTCCATCTAGCCACAGCCACGCAAAACTAACTCTGTCCCAGGCAGAATGAGCTCGTTTGCACTCAGCACGTACCAGCAATTACAAGAATTCTCATGGTCAAAAGTGTCATTTCCAGAACGACTTTACTGTTGTTTAACAATTAGATTAACACTTTCACAGTCATATCTGTGCTTCAGGTTACTCGGGTTTTAGAGAAACACAGGATCAGAAAAGCCACAGTTTGAAAGGCCCCAAATTAAAGCATCTGGATAATGTCGGGAACAGATGCTGAGATCTGAACTTGGCAGGAATTCCCAAGTTGGGAATCTCAAACGTCCTGGGTAGAATACTGAGCAAAGTAGGTAGAATGTAAAAATGCAAAGGGCAGAGCCATGGAGTGAGAGGGGATGCAGAGGTCATGCTCAAAGCAAACAAGCAAGAATGAGACCAAGAAGTGAGGGAGAGGGGAGAGAAGCCTCTTCATCACAGAACTCCATCACCACCAGGTGACAAGACAGTAAGTGTATGGACCAGCACTTGCTAGGCGTGGGGCTGTGAGAGGGCACAGGCAACACCACTGCTTGTCCTCGCTGCCCCACACCCCCAGCTACCTACCAGTGAGGAGGGCAGACAGCAAGAGAGCATATTTTTCTTCAATTTTTTCCTCTTCCATCCATCACTGACTGTTCTATTGAGCTAAAATTCACCATTTTGTATATTCTGGGGCACTGCATGCTCTAGTAAAATATCATACTCTTTCTCTGGAAAAATAACTAGCTCCAGATACACAGTTTTAAGTGTTTCTATATAACAAAATATTAAAATAATATGAGGAAACAAACTCATATTTCATTATGCATTCTTCTTATTGTCTATAGTGTCAAACAGTTGACTTGGCTGGTGTGAAGACCAGCTCATTAAAAGCTATTCAAGTTCAAAACATACAGAATGATTTTAACAACTTCCATAAAAACCACCACAAGGTACTGAGATACACTTTGCTTAGACCAAGCTTTGGGTACACTATTGTATGATGTTAACAGAGAACTAGGCAATGTATCTCACAATCAGATTATTAAATTTCTTAGAAGTGGCAATTGGTTGAAAAGGGAGCTTTTCAGCATTTTGAGTCATAGTTAATGCAATTTACAGATCACTGATAAAACATTCTGTCCTTAAGCTGATCTAAATCAAAATTTGAAATGCTGTTAGTTTGCCAAGAGTATTTAAGGTTCAAAATCCTATGCTAAGTCTCTTAAACTCCAAATGACAAATCCCCAAGTTTCAAATCTGTAATAGTTTCATTTTATACATAATTTCAGAATAACTAATACAGAAGAAAAGGAGATTAGTTCCCAAAGGTAGACTTGTATGAGTGCCTAAAAATGCAGATAGGAAAATAAATCTGTCCCGATGCAGTGGCTGCACCAGGGCATGAACAGGAACTCATCCCAGATAATGGCACAGTGTAGCAGAGGGGGGAAAAAACTTAAAATAATAAATGTTTCCATGAGCACATATCTAGTATTAAGAGCAAGAAATTAAAAATTCTACTGAATGTTAACAAGAAATCATATCTCAACCAGAGCACTATTTCAGCACACTCCAAAGATAGACTCACTGCTGCTTATTCCCAGTAACCACCTGTTTGCCAGGTTTGGGTACAGATATTTGGGGGAGGAGGAAGAAAAGGGGGGAACTGGATGCTTTAGAGGATGGCTTTGGTCTCCGGACTACACAAACAACTTTATCAGAAAGGATTTTCTTAGTCATGCCTTCACATTCATACATAATGGAGGGATAGGAGGAAAAAAGAAAGAATAAAATAAACTAGAGGGGAAAGAGAACACATTTAAGAAGGTGTTATCACATATGTATTTTCTAATTTGGCACTGATAACTTATCATTGTTCAATACAGATGTTTTATAATCTCAGATGCTTGTTCAAAGTGTTGTGTCCTTGACAGCACTCAGAGAAGTGCAAAACAAGCACACTTGCAGGTACACAAGAGAAGAGCAGAAGGATTTGTATAAAATCCAGATGCACCAGTCAGTGGACAGCTAATGAAGCTTTTGCTCTGGAAGCCTACAAATTCCACCACATTAAAAGGTAATTAAAGGCTCTCCAGGGTTGGGGCAGAAGATGGCAGCAGCAGGGGCAGGGATGCTGGGGAGAGAGCCAGGGCCAGGGGAAACAAGAGTTGAGGGCTCCAAGCCCATCTCAGGAGGACCATGCAGTGGCTGCAGTGCTGGAATGAAAGCACATGATTCACATTCACACCCTGTGCTGCTAGCAGAGAAAAGACAACAGTGACATATCTCAGAGTCAGCACATAGAAAGCAGGCCTCCTCCTCCATGATGGGATTTACCAGTCATTAATTTATAGCTGAAATTCAGAGAATTACTTGTGCTGATGAGACAGTTGTTTCTTCCAAGGCCAATTAACTCTGCCCCCAAAAAAGCTACTACAGTGACTTCCTCTCTTACTCCCCCACCCTGCCAGAAATATGCAATCTTTATATAAATTTCTGTTCATTCTTCATCTGTTGTCTTGCACAAAAGTTTAGTTTATGAACTGATTTTTGGTCTTTTATCAGCTATATTCCTTAAGTTCCAACTGAGCAAAATGTGTCGTATACTGATGGATCCCATCAAGGCTTTGGCATGCAAAGTATCCTCTGAGAAAACAATGGAGTGCTGTTTCTTTGGACTTAAAATACTGTCTCCCACAAATGAACCTGAACCCTAAAATACAAAGCTCAGTAAGGGGACTTCTCTGAGTATCCAGATACCTACAGTAAGGGAGCAGCAGGTCAAGATACTCATAACTTTAAGAAAGAACTATGAATCACTGCAGACCTGTTGCTCCAGGTGCTCAAGAGGTTTTAAAGATCTCAAATTGGTGTTTTGCATTGCTCTTCTGACCAAGGAGACAGTGCATGTCATGGTACAACACACTTGGATGCAGTATGGGCTCAGTGCTTTCCAAAATGTGTTCTGGGACCATGGAACATGCCTCGCCCAGGTAGGCAACATATGCATACAAATTTCAATTTCTGTGTTAAGTAATTTACCTCCAGTAGGCACCAACTACTGGTGGTTATGAACTAAAAGGTTTCATATACTTTGAAGATACAAGTTGTGACTATATTCAGGCTCCCCTGCTTCACCCAGACACATCAATCACTCCTGCCAGAACAGTTAATTGATGCCAACTCCAACTCAGCCTAGAGTAGCATTTCACATATATTCTGTAAGATGTTTTTCTGATGCAAAATCACAGACTTTGGGGTAAGACTGTTAGCAGAACAGCTAGCCAGAGAGGAGCACCAAGTACTAAACTGCTTGGCATCCATTCAGCAGCCAAACATGCTTCCTACAACCTGTGCACTAAACAGCCTTCTACATGCACTGCTTGTTCCATATAGATGCTGTCAAGCAGTAGAGGCTTTACTTTGCAAACTGACCTTAAGATTAAACATCATCTTTCTGTAATATTTTTTCCTGGAGAAGCAGTGCTTAACTTCAGACATCAATCTCAGAATTTTGAGAAGCCAGTCCCCACAAACAGGCAGGGAATTCAGAGATCCTGGTGCTGAATGGCTCTCTGGAGGATGTAGCTCACTCTCACTAGCTGTATAGACACGAGGATAGCTGCTTAACTTCAGCATGAATCATATTGCCTAAAATTAGGCAACTTAAATACCAATCTGTGTTACTCAGCTGCATAAGTATTTGAGAAATGGAGAGGAGCAGTTAAAAAAGAGAACGTGATAAAACTCCACTGAAGAGCTGTACTCTGTTATTAAACTATTAAATGTTAACATATACAAGGACTGCCATCAAATATCATTTATAGAGAAAAAACATGAACTCTACAGAGCATATGTTCAAAGAGGAACATTTACAGTAACATTACATCCTGTGCATCATCTTAATCATGTGGCCTAAATCAAGGAACAACGAGCTAAAAATTACAAAAATCAAATTTATGACACTGATGTGGCAGTTAATACAGTAGCCACCAGTTTCCATCCAAGGGTAGCATTTAATAACTAATCTGAAAGAAAGAAACAAAAGTTATGAGCTGCTCATAACACATCCTAACACAACATCCTATGATAAAATTTTTAATTTGAAGCATCAGTTCAAACTTCAGGAAAATGACATGAGAGGTCATTTTCATGTCTCTGATTCAGTAGTCTAACCAAACCTGCTGGTGCTCAAACTGGAAAATGAACAGGCTATAGATAAAAATTTGGATGGTTGGACATCTTTCCTCTTGTATACACTAAAAGATCTTCAGATTAGCTTGCCAAGTGTCCAGCTGCTTTAGTCACACAGAAAATCAGTGGTTTATTGGTGTCATGCAGACTATGTGGAAAGCTACAGCACCATTTCAATTAAAACACTAGAAGCAAGTTAGGAAAAAATCCTGTTATAAGTACTCATAAAAACCAAAGTACATGATACATGTAACCATAATCACTTACCACCTGCAGGTCTTAGTGTGTCCTGCAAAGGTCCGAGTCCTTACGAATGACAAAGTCCAGGCAAAAGCTGAAAACAATATAGAGCTGCATGCCCTAGTTTCCCTGAAATTGTCCACAAGTGGTGAATAAACTATTTGATTCTTTTTAGCCACTGAGCCCAGTCCCACTCTCAGATGAACCTGCTCCTTCTAGACATGTACAAGGGACACTGCCTAGTTTTCACCTGTAGGTCATTTTAGACACAACCTAGAAATGCAACCAAGTATTAACTCTGCCTTCCTCAGTGAGTAACTCCACTCACTATCCCTGTTATGCTCTGATGATTGACCAGGAAAGAATTTCATAACTAGAGCAGAACTGCCACCACAAGCCTTTGGGAAATGTTGAGGACTGCAAAAGAGGGTAGCTGCTTAGTTTTAGGACTGAATATCTGTCCATCTATTATTAATGATCCACCTACTCTGTGAAATACCAGTTTTTTAAAAAAACTTGGAAATTCCATGCACAGGCTATTTTTCATCAAAGACTATCAGTTAAACGTATTAGTCTAATTAGGTGACAGAAGTGGAGGGAGGATTTTGGCACCTGAGAATGCAACAATTCCTCTCCCAATGGCAGATGCTGGCACCTGAGAGTGCAACAATTCCTTTCCCAGTGGAAGATGCTGGCACCTGAGAGTGCAACAATTCCTTTCCCAATGTCATTGCCAATAGGCAAGAAATCAGGAACATATTCTGACATTCTGCAACTAGGCAATGAGAAAAATCAATTAAGAGTACACAGACTGTACTCCACACATACCACATCCCAGTGAGCACCAAGAGGGACACATCTCCCATAGTGCTACAGTGCTGTCCCCACGATGGAGATGCAGTCACATCGCTTGAGACCTAACTGCTTGAGTCTGCACGCCTCCACACATATGCCAGATACTCCTGGAGCCTCAGGATGAATTATTGCTCATCCCCAAGCCAGGATCCTCAGAGTTCCCAGCACACTGAACAAGCTTAGGTTGCCTACGCAGTTGCCACTTGTTACACACCATGTTGGGCTTGAATCAGCCAGTTTTTCTACACTGCATGTCCCAGAGAGTATTTCTATGTTAAAGACTGTACTTCACTGCAGACTTTTCATTAGAATTTAAATTTCTCCTAACATGGATAGAATAGAATCATAGAAAAGTTCGGATTGGAAGGGACCTTAAAGATCATTGAGTTCCAACCCCCCTGCCATAGGGCAGGGACACCTCCCACTACATCAGGCTGCTCAGTGCCTTGTCCAGCCTGGCCTTAAACACCTCCAGGGAGGGGGCATCCACAACCTCTCTGGGCAACCTGTTCCAGTGCTTCACCACCCTCACTGGAAAGAATTTCTTTCTTATGTCAAGTCTAAATCTATCCTTTCAATTTACATCCATTATTTCTAATCCTCCCATCCGATATCATATTAAAAATTCCTTCCCCTGCCTTTCTGTAGGACCCCCTCAGGTACTGATAAGTCACTATAAGGTCCCCTCTGAGCCTTCTCCTCTCCAGGCTGAACAATCCCAACTCATTGAGAAAGACTCAGATCTCTCAAAGCACAGAGAACAGGGAAGCATCTCAAGTGATGCCATCTCCATAACAAGTGGATATCTGTGTTCACAAAAAGGCACAGTTTTGTTTGGTTTGTCTTGTTTTATGTAATTCACAAGGAATTATCAGTGCCCAACTAGCCAGCAATATGCAAGGCTGCACTGCAAATAAAAATGCTCCATTTATTCTTCCTAAAACCAACTTAACTGGCTCCCATTCTTTTCATATCCTTTTAGACAGCTAATGTATTCTCTTCCCACTGGACAGAGAATGAACACATTATCTGTCCATCTTACAGGGCCCCCTGACAGCCAAATAAAACATGGTTATTACTGTCAGAACTCAAATGAAATATTCTGAACATGGAAAAAAGTTATTAGTCTGATGTTCAGAAGACAAGTTTGAAAAGGGAAGGAAAAAATATTTCTCCTACTTTTCTAGGCTTTTGTGAGAAAATTAGGTTGAATTAGGTTTGAGTTGTTTTGGTTTTTTTCCTGTGTTGAAATGTCTAAACTATTCCAATCATGAGATACAGGATATGATTTTTTTGATCAATAAATGAATGAGCATTTCTTTTTTCCTTTGGAAAAAATTTAAAATTTATAATTTAAGATAATATAACTTAGACTAAATCAATCAGGTAATGTTATTTCAGTGCACAGTAGATTCACAACAAGTGAGATTTGTGATTTGACAGATAAACTTAGAAGCACTTAATGAAAGCAGTCACCCTTTCACATTTCTTCACTGCTGTGGTTTAAAAAAAAATGCCAGCAACAAAAGCCACCATGGCTGACATATTCCTACACAAAAATTGCCTAGTTTAACTTGGTTCACCTATAATTAGACAGCACAATCTATTCTGCATAATAATTGGAAAATACAGAAGCAAAGTGTGACAGCAAAGGAAAGGAAAATATTTTTCCTGCACACTCAAATGGTGGCAAAAGGTGGAAATAGAAGGCCAGTGAGATCTCATCTCTCCCAGAACACTAGTGGTAGAAGAACAGCACTGAAAATTGTACCTCCTATCACTTTAGAGGTGGAAAGCCTCTAAAAAATCCAGTATGGCACAAGGCCAATCCCACCAAAACCAGCTCCCAGGAACTGATGCCAGGCAGACCCTGTCAATCATGTTGCAGCCACGGCCATCTCCAAGGGGTTTCTCTGATCATCCTTGCTTTCTAAAATCATCCAGAGGGATCAATACTGTTTGATGATAAAATTGCATCCCTAGATAGCATCCACATAAAAACAGCATTAAAACAAATTAACTATGTAATAGCATTCGGCAGCAGACCATTTTGACATTGGAGCAAATAAGTCCACTGATACCTTCAGTGTACATTAAAGGTAAAATTAAGCCCATGAGGAAAATCAATTCTCAAATGTTTCTAGCAAACCAGGCATGTACAAAATAAACTTTTAAAAGACCCAACCAAACAAAAGACCAAAAAAATCCCTAATAAATCAAAAAATACCCAAAAGAAAAAAAACAAACAAACCTCCAAGAAACAGACACTTGCCATCCCATTATTCTGCATCTAACAAACTTCAACAGCAGGTGACAAAAAAAACAGGGTAAAATACTTCCTATCTCCATTCTCTAGTGACTTACAGCTCAGGGACATTCTAAGCCACATGCACTTTAGACTCTTTAAGCCACAATTAAATACACAGTTACAAAACAAATATTTTATACAAATATTTTGAAAATTATCTAAATCCAGACTCTTGGATATTGTGCTACTTATGACACTTTGGTTCAGATCTGATCAGATCTGTTCTTTTCAAGGAGTGCCTTTCAAAGCAAAACTTAAAAACCTAACAAGTTTTTCTCTTGTCTACAACAATTTGTATTGAGCTGATCCACATAAACCTCAAAACACATTCCAGATTAGCCTGGACATCCAGCATGTGTGATAACCTCAGGAATAACCCTAAGAGCTTTATTTAGTTTTAAAGAGTTTAGTGTATTTATTTTAAAATTTAAATACTATTAATATGCATGAAGTATTTTTTTTACTGCATTTCTGCCCATTTGGGGCTACAGAAATTCTGAAAGAATCCAGGATACAAGAGCTTCTAACAATGTGCCAGCTGCAACAGTCCTCTTAAAAACCTTGCAAGTTCAAACTATTCACACATTAATGTAGTTGATTCTGGAACAATTAGAGATAATTTATATCCAACCTAATTTTCTCATTATGCAGATTAATTACACCATTTTCTTCCAGAGGTCTGGTTACCTCCAGAACATGAGTTGCTTGCAACACACCCACCTCAGTCCTTCTCCAAGAGTCATCTCTTGGACATTTTGAAAAGTCACAGTGCACAATGGAGACACTGACAAAATAATAAAGAGCTGTGCTGAACCTAGATGAGTTTCTCTGCACTTTTAGGTGTGTTCAGAGGTACCTCCTCCTGTGAGAACAGAAGTTTTGCAGTCACACACTGGTCGGATCATCGAATATTTATTCTTGATGTGCAAAGTGATAAATAGTTTTTCAGCCCTTAACTGTTTAGCTTAAAAATAAAACAGCAGGAGCACAACACTGTTATGTTTTGTTTTCTAAGTGATTCTGGGTTTCATTATGTTAAACCATATTATGTTGTATTTAAATTCATTTCTGGGAAGAAAAAGAAAAAAAAAAGAACTAAATAAGATTTTAAAACCTTTTTAATATACCAAAGTACTTTTGCAAATAAGATTTAGCTGCTCACTTTCTATGACATAAGTCTGTAAAACCTAGAAGTATTGTAATTGCATTATGCCTTTCAAACCAGGTACACTTCATCACATACATTACCAGCTGCTATTCTCATAGGTAGGTCTGCATTGCCACCAAAAGGAGGGATAAGAAGACAACAAGATTCCCAAAGTCCAAATTTATAGCTTTAAGGTGATCTAAAGTGAAACATGTACAAGAAATGTGCTCCAAAAGTAACCAAAGGCATTATAAACAGAGAAGCTGATTATTTTCCCACAAAGGCAAGGTTTCACAAAACTGAAATTCTCACTCAAGATCATAGTAAAAATTTCCAGAGCACAGATTTTGTAAAACACTTAACAACTGAAAACTGTATTAGTTCCAATATATCTATATACATTTCAGGGTCTACTGAAAACTTGTAACTTGGATTAGCTTTTCTGAGTAGTTCTTTCATAGTGAAGGGAAATATCACTATTTGTTCACTAACTTTTGCTTATTTTTTTTTTCCATGAAAGTTGAACCTTTCTGCAGAACACTTTTTTTTTAAACAATTTCCAATGTCCTAAATGTACAAAAATACAATTATAAAGTATATGTACAATAGTAATTTCCATAGTCTCTGCCAGAGGCTATTACTTCAGTGAAAGACATCTTGGATGAGAATCTATAGCGCTTGTAAGATCTCATCTTATGTAACATAAACATACTATCCAAAGAACACCTTACAACCTATTTGAATCTGAGTTTTCCAAGTTTCTTAAGCAATTCAACCATCATCTCTCTAGGACTCTCTCTAGAAGCCAAGTCAAGAAAACCCAAATTAATTTAAAGCAACATAAACTGGATCTCAGAAGTTTGTGAAGAATGATGTTAACAATATTTCCCCAATATTACCTAGAAATTACACTTATGTAGCAATTTTAAAAACACAGTTCTTTAATAACCATAGATACTACTCAAGGAATCCTAGAAATATTTTCAAAAGATTCAGTAAATGCATTCAACAAGACATGATGGTTTTGATTCTACATTATGCACCTCCCTCTCCTACTGTTCAGAAATCAGCACACAATGCAGTGTTGGGTCTGAACATTCTGTGGGGACAAATGAGGACACTATTTACAGACCTCCCCACATTCCCAGGTGAAGTCACATGCCTCTCACACAAGGCTGACATGCTCACAGCTACATCAGCCTCCTCATAGCCAGCTTCTTGGAAGCCAAGAAAGGGACAGCTTAAGAACCCAGAGAAGCAACACCCAGTCCAAACAAAGTGGCAATTACAAACAGTGCTACTGCATGAAAGCATACACCGAAGAAAAATGGAGTCAAATGTAGAATGACATACAAAGGCAACAAGATCTATTTTCATTGTTATCTGCAATTCATATTTTTTCACTGAACAATAAGAAAAAAGCAAAACAAGTCAGGCATTACCAGTCCAAACTCATATATAGAACATACAATTAAGAAATTGACTTATTTCAGACCTATCTTACGTTTTAAAACAATGCTCATTCCACCCAGACAGTGCCTCCACGTGATCAACAATAGGTTTCAGAAGACAAGCCAGACATAAGAACATTAAAAATTTGATAACTGTCTTAGCAGAGCAGCATGATAGATGGCACTTTTATGCTTTAACTTAATAAAATACTCTCTTTTGTCCCTCCCACCAGAAGAATATTATACTCTAAAAAGTAGATCTAATTAAAAATATTAAAGGATGAGAGCAGTCATTGGTTTGTATCAAAAAAAAGCCTCTGCACAGACAGTGATCCCCACACATCAGGCTTTTGCTGAGGCATGTTGCCCAGCTTCCCCCTCATGCCCTCAGGATAGGGGGGATTAATGCACTCAGCCTCATAATTCCAGTACCAGAAAGTTCTCCATCAGTACAAGAGATATGGATATGACATCCAGTGAAGCATGGTTTTCCGTACTCCTTCTGGGAGCCTCTACTCATCTTCTGGGTTTGGCAAACTAGCAAAGAAGAACTACATTGAAGAACTACATTGATCCTAAACGTTTCCTTGGTGGTTTTCCTCCATGGTGGCTTTAGTCCCTGCAATGTGCTTCTTTCCAACCCCACCAGTAACAACACATACCCTGCTGCAGATTTGGTCAAAGGCAGCAGAAGGTGCGACATGAGGCAGGAGTTTCAACCAAGAACATCCATTCTGATTTTTTATTTTGGTGGGGGTTTTTTTCCTGTTTTCTGTGACACTGAAGAAAAACTTGCCATTCTTATGGCAAAAATTTGTTTCCATCACACAGATAAGCCAGTAGGTGAGTTTATTTCTGTATAGGAAATACTTCAAAATAAGAAAGAAGGGACAGAGAAGAGCAAAATTAAAAAGCAGAGGCTGGCAATAGTCTACACCAAAGGCTTCACAATTTGTGTCAAACAGTAGTTCAGATAAGCAAAAAAATACCCTCAAAAAGACCCATTATGTATTTCATACACTAGAATCCCTCCATTTTGAGCATGTAGTTTCTGGGGGCCTCCTCAGAAGAATAATTTGGTATTGCAATCCTAAAGAAATAAAACATACAAATGCTTTCATTTATTTGGAGAAAGCTGATGAAGTTTAATCTGTAGTCAAGCCCATTATTGCTCCTATCTGACTCAGGAGTCCCCTTAAAGCTCCACAGGAGTTTCTGAATAGTTCTTTGTATGACACACTAAAAAAGTCACTTCTTTTTGTTTTTATTTTAATATGAAGCTAACAAGAATTTAAGCAGCCATCCTATTCCTGAACAAACAAGGGAAGAAATAATCAGAATTACCTATACAGGAAGAGATGTCCCCTGCACATATTTTTAAGAGGAAATTTCAAAATAAATTAAATTATTCAAAGCTTCTGTATAAACTAACAACTAATCTACTTTGGCTAACAAAAATCAATTCTTATTAAAACTTTCATCTAAGAGCAAAGTTGTATCACCATCTTTCACTGAACTGATAATTTTACTTCGATCCATTTTTTTCTCAGATTTTTTTTGCCTGTTAAGAATGTAAGATTACCTATAAAATAAGGAACATTTTCAAATAATTATTTTTTTTTCTAGCCATACTATCCTGTAGCTCACCAAATTGTCTTTTGTAAGAAGAAAAAAATTAAAATGTCTTATCAGAGAGAGTCAGGAACTTCCAGAAAAACTTGTAAAAACTGTCAGTATTCCACAGTACAGAAACCAAATGGAAATCCCACTGATGCAGGGCAGCCACATAGACTTTTTCCATGTGTCCATCCTTCCTAGATGAAGGATTTCAACCATCAGATAACGACAGGACAAAATAGTAAGAATGCAAAAAGTCTGAAAATAGAAATAGAATGCACTGATTGCAATACAAACAAAAAAATGTAGTAACACTTTTTTTAAATTATGACTTTTCATAAGTTAATAATACACTTTTTCCTCTCTTTTACTGCTGTCTCTACCTGAAAATAACATGCTCAGCCATTTTGATAAAAAGGAAGCGTTTCATTTCACAATTCACAGATACCCTTGTATCTGCTGACATGTTATTTCCTAATTACTAACATTACCATCCATCACCAACTCTGGTGACAATATAAGGGCTGTTTTAATACGGTAAAAAGTAGCCATCCTTTCATCTGAAAATATGGTCTGCATTAAAACACAAAAACAAGTATCACAGATAGAAATATCTCTCAGTTAAAGAATAGATTTTAATCTCGGTGCAGTGATTCAATAACAGCAAATTGCTAAGCAATCCAGGGTGAAAGCAGTGTATTATACAAAAGGAAAAGTAGAAAAATGCAAGGCAACCATGAAATGTTTGGAAGTCCAAAGGAAAAAAATACATTTTAATGAAGGAACATTGCTCTAAATTTAGATGTAATTCGACACACTGAAATTGTGTCACAAAAAGAACAAAACAGGAAATTGAACCACATCCCACCTGATACACTTGAATGGGACTTATTAACTTGAATGATGTTTGCTCCAGGCCATAAACAAGGAATACAATATTCATCAAAGCTCCTACTTGCTTACCTCTGGCCCAACCCATTTTCCCTAAAAGTCATTTTATTTCGTGCCAAAAACCATAAGAATTGATACAAATGCTTAAATGCTTCCTATCAAATCAACAAAACCAGAAAAATGCATTATACAGGGTGAAAATATATGAGCCACCTCTGGCAGCAGATTTAAACAAGGCGCGAACTCGCCAACGGTGGCTCGGTGAGGAGACAAGCTCCAGAGGAAGACAGTCCGTTCTGGGGAAGGGACTTTTGCTGTTTGCATCGCAAAAATGGAATTGGAAGCTCATTTTGGGGGCTTTTTGAAGCCGGGAGAAAGCTGAAGACAAGACCGCGCCCGGACAGCGGAGTGCAGAGATGGAGCGCGGGGCGGAGCCGCTGCCCGCAGAGGCACTATTGAAACGGGGCGAGAACTCACCAATGGCCCAGCCCCGTCCTCCCGCAGATAAAAGGGGGCTTTCAGAGGCGGAAACAAGCAGGGAATGGGCGTTCCCTGTCATTAACAAAGGCTATGGCTCCGGCTGTGAGGAGTTACCGACGATCTCCACCCGGCGGAGGCTGTGCTCCCACCCGCAGGCAGAACAGATGTGTGAGCGCAGAGAGAACGGGCACAGACACGGGCAGTGTCCCCGCCACATGTGCGGGCACTGCCCCAGCCTTTTGCTGCTATCGAGGGGCAGCTCGGAGGGGGCTGCCTGCGCTGTGAGCAAGGGAACCATTTGCTCAACCTGGTGGTGGAGCTCCGTTAAGAAGCAGAAAGGCTCAGGTCCACCAGNGAAGCAGAAAGGCTCAGGTCCATCAGAGAAGCAAAAATGGGTTTTTGGAGCAAGATGTTCCCACCTTAAAATCCGGAGCCCCTGTCAGATAGGAGCTAGGATCATGGTGCCCCTGCATCCTGCCCTAAAGAAAGAATCCTAAAAGAAAGAAACAAGTGGTGGGAGGTCGGTGGTCAAGGCAGTGGGTGAGCTCGGTCCCTGACCACCTCAGCGCCTCCAGTTACACTCAACAACAGGTAGGAGGACGCTCTAGTGACTGAGGATTCAAAGAAGGCAGAGTGTGCCACGGTGGATGAGGACTGGGTTAGGGACCAGCAATCTCGACATGGACAAATCCATAGGTGCTGATGGAATGCACCCAAGGGTGCTGAGGGAGCTGGCAGAAGTCATTGTGAGGCCACTCTCCATCACCTTTGTGAAGTCGTGGGGAACAGGTGAGATGCCAGAAGACTGGAGGAAAAGCAAATGTCACACTAGTCTTCAAGAAGGAGGACCTGGGTAACAATAGACAGGTCAACCTCACCTCCAGGTGATGGAGCAACTTGTCCTTGGTGCTGTCAGTAGGCACATCAAGGATAACCAGGTCATTAGGGGCAGTCAACAAGGATTCACCAAGGGGAAGTCACACTTCACCAATGAGATAAGCTTTTATGAACACATAACCAAGTGGGTAGATGAGAGTAAAGCAGTGTATGTGGTTTATCTTGATTTAAGTAAAGCATTTGATACTGTCTCCACCAGCATCCTCACAGCTAAACTGAGGAAATGTGGTCTGGAAGATCAGACAGTGTGAGGTGCTTAGCATAAGAAATAATAGTACAAAATTATTGCTCATTATATGGCACCAACAGAGTGAAAGAAAATGCCTCAACAAAGGCATGAATACAGTCTCTCAACACACCTCATTGGTGTTTTTTACAACAAGTACATACTTCTTCCACAACTGCACTTTTTACTTTAAACTGTTATTCTGTACTTTAATAGACTTTCTTTCTCATCCACCAAAAAACACAGATAAATGATTACAAAAAGGACTCAGAGAACAGCAATATAATTTGACCTTGCTCACTTACTGAAACTGAAATAACATGAATAACCAAAAAGCACTTCTGAAGTAAAGCTCACTAGCAGAAAAACACAATAGATGTGGATGCCATTTAGAAATGTGATTTTATGTATTAGATTTAAGTAAGGTTTTATACCAATTCTGATGAGAAGTATGATTTGTTATAACAGTCACTTTTCAGTTTGCTGAAAACATTCTGCTGAAAGTCACAGCTCCTCAGTTTATTTTTTGGTTGACTGGGACTAACAAATAGAGTAGGGGATATGTATCATTAATATCATAATACAAGGAATTACATTAGTGTGCATAATTATTGAAAGTATTTTTATTAAACCAATGGTTCTTTGGTTTCTCTACAAAGGAAACAAGTATGCCAAGAGCTGTAAAACAGAGGCTGAAATCCACAAATGGTAAACAACAAACATACCACAGAGTGTGAGATGGAAAGCATCCAGAAAACTTCCACATCTGTAGGAAAATAGCATGTAATTATCCCCAGTCTATGCAAAATGACAACATGTAATTCGAATTATGCTGCCCAAGACACAGCTTGTAGGAATGCAATGTTCAAAAGACCTAAAAAAATAACTGAAACCAACAAGGAGAGCCAAACATGATGTGGTCCGTAGCCTGTGAACAGCTCCATTTTTGCCTGCTACACAGTTAAGGCTGGTGAACATCAACTTTGGGGCTATTCAAGAAAAAAATAGTTTAGAATCTGCTACCTGTAAAGAACCTGTAAAGACTCACTCCTCTTTTATTATTCTCCCTAATGGCTACTCATTTTCCTGGAATATATATTGCAATAAGAAGTCTTTATTTATGATAGTCCTTTTATTTATTGAGTACCTTTAATTACAATAGTACTTTTAAGTATAACATACACGATTGGGTTTTCTTTTTAACCGAATTTGGATGACACACTTTCAAACTGTTCCTAGATATACTCAATGCTAATGTAAGATTTACTCTTTTTAGTCAAAAATTGAAAGAGAATAAATTATGCAAGTGTAAAACAGTAGTACATTCATGCAAAAAGCTACAATGAATTCATGAAAGAAGTTTTACATTTTTACATCAATGCATTCCATTCTGTGTTCTCCATCAATAAGGGAAAAAATAAAACCATTAAAATAGTAAAACCTCTTAGAGGACAGAACAGCACTTTGAACTCTAGGTGTGTGTCAGAAGACTGGCTTTCTCCTGTGCTTCTAGAAGTCCTCAACTACTTGGCTTCCTCCCGTAAGGCATCTTTTAGAGTTCATGCTAAGTCCACCTTCTCTAATAATAAATCTAGTACTTAGAAATCTGCAACAATACATTTTGGCATTAGTAAATAAGTTGCTACATGTTTCCACACTGCTGAATTATGACCTTTTCAATACTAAAACTATCAAACACTTTTTAAAGTCCTTGGACTTGACATAAATGTGTATGCTGATAACAACATGCAAGGTAGCAGCGTCTTTTTCTCTTTCACAACAGAACTTCAGACAAAATTACAGATACATTCAAGTACTGGAGAAACACCGTCTAAAGCAGTGGGCTTGCAGCTCTCGCCCTGGATCAACTGATGGTTTGTGCATCACTCCTAAACACAGAAAGGAACTATGGAAGTCAAGCAGCATTAATATGCATAAATTCACCACCAAAAGGTCTGCATTTTCACCAGGACATGACAAAGGTCTCTGCATATCAAAGGAAGTGGAAAACATAGAAAATGTTCTAAAAGGCCTAGAAAAAATGCCCTGCAATTTGATGCTTGAGTTTGCATTCTCATTTACCTAGTCAGCTACTGATTTTCAATTAGTAACATGACATGGCAAACCCTGCCAGAACCCACTGCAACTCAACTTACAAATGAAGATGATATCATATCTCAAATACATTCATGTTTGCTCCCCAACAATTGTAACTGTTTGTCAGATTGGTGTAACTTCACAAGTTCACCTCAGCACTAACAGGATACAGATATGAATGATTGTTGACAAAACACTAGACAGAGACTGCAAAGCCACCAAGGTATATCTGTTCCACCCACTTTCTTGGGCAGATAAGCTTTAATATGAAATCATTTGACAGTATGTTTGCATCCCACACAAATATCCAAATTACATTATTTGTCATTTCAAGGCAACCCAATGTTTTGTGATGGGAGATAGTGCCTCTAACAGGTTCTTAAGTCTAAAAGCCCATGCAAAAGCTAGAACAGAAACCTGGGTTCCTCAATTCCAATCCTACATTTTAATCAGTGAGGACATAATCTTTCACATTCCTAAAACTACTGTTTGAACACCAGAACACTAGCACCTGCCCTGGTATGTCACAAGTTTGGTCCCCTCATTTTTTATCTTGTGCTAACATTTCAATCTTCAAACCACCAGTAATTCCTGCAGAATTTAAATATCAGAGGATACCTACAAACTGCATCAAAAAAAGTACAGAAGAATCCGAGTCATTATCTCCAAAGCAATATGTTTTATTCACTGCAAATTTCCAGCAGCAAACTTGTCAAAAAATTTAAGAGAGAAGTGTTTGACAAAAAATTTATAAGGCTTCTTTTAAGATCTTTAAGGAAAAAAATAAAGTTTCTTAGGTCATATTAGCAAAAAGAAAGCACAATGTGTAATGTGTCTCTAAAACAGTTCTAAAGAGTTCCTATGCAGCATATGCTTTAAATAGATGAAAAAGGGCCTGACATCATCATCACAATATAAATATCACAGAAACAGGGGAAAGAAAGAAAACTCAGAAGTTACATTAATATAGCTTAAGAAAGTATTGGAAGTATTTACTGCCAGGGCTGATATGCATATAAAATGAAATTTAACAGATGTGAAACTTTAAAGAAGGGCAAACTGAAAATTAAAACAAAATGTTTTTTACTTGAAATGCTAGAATTAGCTGTGCAAAAATAGTTCTTAGCAAGATGCTGTTTCATACTTGGCATTACAGTGAAGCCTACAGTCTGCATAAATGATGTCATAGACATAAAGGAGCCTAAAGAAACTCTAATTCAGGCCTGGACAAAACTTCTTAGGTCAAAATCAGTAAGTATCAGTAAGGGCTATGCTATTTTTCAAAAATAAACTGTCTGGTGGCCATATGTATGCAAAGAAGGTTTTGTACGCTAACACACATTTCAGATAACAAAGAACAGCTTGTACACTTCACACTCCCAGGACATTCAGTATGTGAGTCTGAACATACTGGTTTGAAAGCATATTAATTCAGCTTGGTAGTATTTTTTGTTGCTTAGAAGCTATCACGGGGTTTCATAAAACACAGAAGTGAAACACAGGTAAGTCAGGCATTTGTCTGAACAAGAATAGTACCTCAGTGATTAAAACTGACTGTGAGATATCCCAAATTCCAGGAGTCTACTTGAAAAATAAAAGATGATATTTCTACTAACATGCATTCATGTAACACCAGACAGAAAGGTACAAGTTTCCCAAATATTGGCATCTCCTGAAGTCCATACACTGTCTGCATAATTCTCCAACAAGATCACCAGGGAATGGCACTGAAACAACTGCTTTCACAATGCCATCAGACACAAGGCTTGGCACTTTACTAGGCTGCCCTAACAAGCACTCTGTGCTTTACTCACACTGGCAGCTTTCCACATTAAGTGCCGCCTAAACAATGACCAAACATCTCCCTGTTAAAGCCCTTGTAGAGCCAAGGCAAGAGTATTTATAGATAGGAGCTTTGGCCAACATCAGGGCACACTGCCCAACAGCTCATGGACTGAGACCAATTTTTTACTTAAATTGACACCTCCAATATAGAACACGGTAGGGTCAAACAGTGTTTCCTCCTCAAGTCTGAATTTACTTTAAGAGCTAAGTCTAAATCATGTCTCTCAAACTCTTTATAAAAGATTATGGTTTCATAATTTGCCAGGCAGGACATTAATCCCTCTGTATCAGCAGAGATGAGAGTTTCAGCTTTACTAGTTCATTACACTCACTATCCAAAATCTCCCTAGAGAGAAAATTTCATCAACGTTAAGACTAAAAGTAAACTACTGTAATTTAAACAACCAACAAACATCATCATAATTCCAGAAACACAAGTCCAGTACCCTCAGTAATGCAGATGAAAGGAAATACATCCAAGAAAAACGTTTTGAGCAACTGGCTCTGCTGTTTCTCCATATGAAGCCCAAACATCTCACTTCCCACATCAACAGGGACACCCTTCCAACTCTGCCTTTGCCTTGCTCCCCACAACATTCCAGACCATGCACATGCACCACCCTTCTTCCCTAGAGATGGTGACTACTAGAGCTCTCCAGACAAGAACTAAGTGGGATACAAACAATTAAAGTCTAGCCAAGATTGGGAACTATGACAAAACAAAGTTTTACTGGAAAAAAATTAGCAAGTAATATGGTAATAATGATTTTTCCCTTCAGTTTTCAAATGTAGGTGTTAAAGCATGTATTTTAGATAACAAACCTACCACTACTGCCAAGTCTTTCAGGCTTCAGTTTTGGTTGGAATATCAGCTTACTAGAATGCAATATTCAGTTTAAAATCTGACAATTACTCCCTCTTGGGAAGAAGTATCACATAAAAAATAAGTGGGCAGGCAGAATACTATTTGTGCACAGGTAGCTCCTGACATGGAAAAAAAGGTCAACAGAGTTTGTGTCTGTGTTTGATACAGGACACCACAATGTCAGTCCACAGACTAATAAGTTTTCATGTAACTTGTCCTTCACAGAGCTGTATCTTCAGTGCAAAGTGCACATGGAGTAATATCAAGACATTCGTAGGAATCTTGCTCAAGAGGGGATGCTCTGTTAAAAGTGGAAGACAGCAAAGCAGTTTACAAATCTAGTGCATAAGCAGCCACATTCAAGAGGTACATGTAACTGTATGGGAAGTGTATGGGAAGTATATGCTCTTACAATGCCAGGACTGATGTCACTCAGACAATTACAAAAAGTCTTGGTCATAAATGAAATTAGCTTCTACCTTCTCATCATGTGAATGCTGAAGCTGTGTTTATACAGCATTCAGTTATATTTACAAAGAGGAAAATATTTAAAATAGATATTATTACATTTTAAAGACAGAAAGGACATATCTCCATATCCTAGCTAAAGCAAGGGGCAAAAATTTGTGTGCATTCTCTTAGAAGAGTGAGCACAAAAGATAACATGCTGCCTTTATTTGTAAAGCCCTTAAGCTGTAAACAAAACAAAACAGGAAAAAAAAAGCCCACTACCAACTCAAGATCATGAAAAGTTCAAAAGTTCCAGAGCCTTAATGAATCTATCCAAGGTAAGACAGTTGTGCTGGCTCATTTTTTTAACCTGCTTGGAAATGCTATGTTGTTTTTAAGTAGAAGAGAACAGAACTTCTTCAAAGATCTCAAATACCTTCAAGTAGTAAGGTGCCACGGCTTGTGTTTGTTCTCTTAACCTTTTTTCCACAGCAGATTTCCACTCAGGCCACCTGATGACTCAACAAGCTTCCCC
>VZTY01019409.1:47562-62375 GCA_013400935.1 Turnix velox
AAAGCCCTTAAGCTGTAAACAAAACAAAACAGGAAAAAAAAAGCCCACTACCAACTCAAGATCATGAAAAGTTCAAAAGTTCCAGAGCCTTAATGAATCTATCCAAGGTAAGACAGTTGTGCTGGCTCATTTTTTTAACCTGCTTGGAAATGCTATGTTGTTTTTAAGTAGAAGAGAACAGAACTTCTTCAAAGATCTCAAATACCTTCAAGTAGTAAGGTGCCACGGCTTGTGTTTGTTCTCTTAACCTTTTTTCCACAGCAGATTTCCACTCAGGCCACCTGATGACTCAACAAGCTTCCCCCACTGACAGTTTTCACCAATCCAGATGAACAAAAGCCACACAAGTCAACTTGTGTCAGATCTGCATCAGCGTTTGGCAGCTGTGACATACACACACTATCAATCAGCTACTGCTATTGTGAAGGTAAATACCATCAAACTTTACAAGGTAAAGGCCTTTCTTTTTTGTTCTTCTCCCTAGTCTGTATGCATTATTTTAAGAAAGAATCACAGCTACAGATACCCTTATCATGAGCTCTCAGAACGGAAAGGTCACATCCTGGAAAACAACACAGAAGCACTGAGATAACAGACCAGCCATTTACCTATCCCTCAAACAAAGAATGTCATCTTTTTATCTTGATTGCTTAACTATAGAGAGGTTGCTTTCTTTTGCTAACTTCAAAGATATTTAAATTTTTCGCATTCTATTCTTCAAATAGTGCATACTAAGGTAGGAAAAAGCAAGTGGAATACAAAAGTGTGCTGCTGGGCAAGACGAGTGCTCTTTGTGTTGCACTGTTACAATGCACTAAAAGCACATCACAGAATCACAGAATCACAGAATCACAGAATCACAGAAGACCTGGGTTGGAAGGGACCCCAAGGATCATGTAACTCCAACCCCCCTGCCTAGCAGGGCCACCTAACAAACACATCTACTAGATGAGGTTGCCCAGGGCCTCGTCCAGCCTGCTCTTGAACACCTCCAAGGACGGGGCATCCACAACCTCCCTCGGCAGCCTGTTCCAGGACCTAACCACCCTCCTAGTAAAGAACTTCCCCCTAATATCCAACCTAAATCTTCCCTCCTTCAACTTGTATCCATTTCCCCTAGTCCTGCTATTGTCAGCCCTTTCAAAGAGTTTACTCCCTTCCTGGGTGTAAGTTCCCTTCAGGTATTGAAAGGCTGCAATGAGGTCACCCCGCAGCCTTCTCTTCTCAAGGCTGAACAAGCCTAACTCCCTCAGCCTGTCATCATAGGGGAGGTGCTCCAGCCCCCTGATCATCCTCGTGGCCCTCCTCTGGACCCTTTCCAAAGTCTCTATGTCTTTTTTGTACTGAGGGCTCCACACCTGGACACAGTACTCCAGATGGGGCCTCACAAGAGCCGAGTAGAGTGGGACGATCACCTCCCTATCCCTGCTGACCACCCCTCGCCTGATGGAGCCCAGGATCCCATTTGCTTTCCGAGCTGCGAGAGCGCACTGCTGGCTCATGTTAAGTCTCTCGTCCATCAGGACCCCCAGGTCCTTCTCTGCCGAGCTGCTCTCAAGGACCACTCCTCCCAGCCTGTACAGGTGCCTGGGGTTCTTCCGGCCCAAGTGCATAACCTTGCACTTTGCTGCGTTGAACCTCATTAGGTTCACCTGAGCCCAGCTTTCCAGTCTGTCGAGGTCCCTCTGAATGGCATCCCTTCCTTCCACCGTATCGACCGCACCACTCAGCTTGGTGTCATCAGCAAACTTGCTGAGGGTGCACTCAATTCCCTCATCCATGTCATTAATAAAGATGTTAAAAAGCACCGGTCCCAAGACAGACCCTTGGGGGACACCGCTCGTTACCGGCCTCCAGCTGGACATAGAGCCATTGACCACCACCCTCTGTCTGCGACCTTTCAACCAATTGCTTATCCATCTAGTTGTCCACCCATCAAATCCACTTCCCTCCAATTTGGAGATAAGGATGTGGTGGGGGACCATGTCAAAGGCCTTGCTCAGGTCCAGGTATATGACATCAGTCGCCTTCCCTTCATCCACCATCGCGGTCACTCCAGCACATTCTTATCTAATCTGAAAAAAACACCTCTGAAAGGAGTTGTAAATCTTCCCTGTGGTACCTTTAGCATAAAGTAACATACTAATCAGTTTTTAAAACTCATCCTCATTCTCTAAAGGAAGAAGAAATATGCAAACTGAAAAACAGAAAATTCTTCCCAAACTTTTAAAATATTTCCCATTGTAGAGAAACATGCCTGCATTAGAGAGATGCAGTTTATAGCAATGATTGTTATTCTCTATGTATACTTGCTTTATAGTAACCTGGCACTGGTAGTCCTGATAGCTACTTGGGGAAGGAGAGACCCAAACTACATGTTAGGGCTTTGTGAAATGTATCAGTCAATGCAAAAACTCAAGAATAGTGAGATCCTACCACCATTAATTTCACTTTTATTTGAGATTATATAGATAGATATAGAAATTGCAACTTACCTAGCTAAATCTGTGGATTGTTTCCCAAATGGGTCATCAGTGGTTTATTACTTACTGCTTGGAAGAATCTGTGAACCCCTCCATGCACACACAGCCCTATATGCCCACATACCTCAAAACAGAAAATATATGCAGAGCACAAATTCTACACAGAGGCAAATCATCCCTGCACTATACACTGCCAGCTTCCTTCTTTAAAAGTGCTTTTAATTCCTTTATGTGACTGAGCTGTCTCTGCTGTTTCAAATTCACTTCTCTTGTAGTATTTTTCTCAATGTTAAGTGGAAATTTATTACATTTCTGCAAGAGGCCTGCAGGCTGCCCTCATGTGGAGCACCTACTCCAGCTCAGTAATTAAAAATTTAAATGCTATGTTCATACATTCACTTCCAACTTACTCTAATTTGCACTTTCCAGTAGTTATCAAATGGGCAACATCATGATCTAATTACACAGTAACAGAAGAAGAAGAAGAAAAGGCTGAAAAATTGCTATTGCTGCAGGCAGCCTCAGCCAGGCTGTAACCCCGCAGTGTTTAACAGATAAACCCTGGTACAATAGACTTGACATTTAGATTTTCAAATGTATGTTTTATCTAATTATTGGTTTACCCTCACAATATTGGTTTAATTAAGACACAGAGCGTTAGTGGCCTGAATCACTTCACCAAAAAGCGTTATGTCCTATAACCAGTAAAATATAATTGAGCTCAGTCACTTAGAAAACCAGTGCTTAAGTAGAAGAAAAATCCTTTATCCTCCATTTCAGTGTTTTCCATTTTGCCCTCTGCAATCACAGTAGCACCAGAAATGCACAAAGAACACAGTCGATGGGGCCAAAAGAACATTAAAAAAAAAAAGACTGAAGTTTAAGCATGATTTTAGAGCAGTGGTTTTGTTAATAATAATTCAACATCTAACATGGCATTTAATCAAGGTTTAAAGCATTTAACTCTCCTAGTGAGCAAGGGCAGAAGTTGCTGAGCACCATTACCAATATGAAGAAAAAGCAACACTGATACCCATTAAGCACAAAGAAAGGCAACTCTGACAAAAAAATGAAGAGAAGCTAAAGGTCATCATTATAGGATGGAAATCAAAATGCTAAACATGCATTCCAATCATTCCTATTTCTTTAGGTGCTGAAATCTAGCTCTGCAGCAAGTGGCTCAAATCACAGGGTCATGTTACTAATCATAAATCTTCATATAAAAAAAAAAACATTTAGAAGCAGAAAATGTACAAGTTAGTATTCCATTTACCACATCATGAGGAATTTTTCAGCAAACTATATACATTTACCACTCTCCTAGAGGAGTGGATTAAAAATAAAAACAAACCAAACTTGCTATCATGTTGCAAGAAGCAGCAACAATGTTTTAGTTTTAGAAATTAAGACTTCCTAAAAAGCAATGCATTAAAAAAATTACAAAGTAAATAAAGTAAGTTTCTTAAGCAGTAAAAGATGTACATGTTTTACTTAGAGGCATTGACCACTGCCTTCATTAGATCAAACCTCTCCCAAATATCAAGGCAGTGACTATCTGAGTACCAGTATAAAGTCCCCTGGATTTAAATATTACCAATGCTTTCTTCTAGTTTCTCCTTCTGTACAGGACATATTAATTAAAATCTGAATCACAGAATGACCTAGGTTGGAAGAGACCTTTCCAATCACCTAATCCAACTGTTAGCTTATGACTAACTCTTACAAGAACCATCACTAATCCATATCTCTGTGTCTACCTGGCTCTTAAAAACCTCCAGGGATGCTGTGCCTCAACCACTTACCTGGGCAGCCTGTTCCAATGCTCAATGGATCTCAAGTTATCTGTCCTTTACAGGCTCTAAAATGATGCCAACAAGATGCAGTACAGCCTGCAGGTAGGAAGTAAAGGTCTGGACACCACAAACTTACCAACTACACTCTTAAAAACTATTATTTCTCTTGCTGGAGAGAAATGGTGGGGCTCAACTTAGAACCAGAAAGAACAGGAGATGAGCAAACTTAGTAGAAAATGAGTTTTCAACTTGCTTTCCCCTGGGCTTTATTCTTGAGAGTATTTTTGCTTCTGCTTCCCCATGTCTGTATTTCACCTGATGCACAGACTCTCTGGAGAATTCTCTCATTAACATGTGTAGGAGGTTTTGTATTTTCTGCTGGGATCTCATTCAGAACACAAGTGAATTTTTATGAGCAGTTAGTGACATGGGTGGTTTTAATCCCTGATTGTTTTCATACAGCATCTGAACAACGTAAAAGAGTTCTCCACTGAAAAAGGCATCGGAATTTATCTCAACATATTTAACAGTTATAAAAGACAGCACATCATAACAGCCTGAGAACTAGGTTAAGTTCTCCTTTCTGCAGAAGATGTTGTTAACTTGCCATTTATCTCCACTGTAATTTGGAAAAAATTCTGGATATTAAGGAATACTAGGAAAAATTGATTATTTTTAATTCTAATTTCTTTTTTAAAAGGGAATTATCCCCCTGCTCTGAGAGCATCCAAATAGTATACACACTAAAAAACTTTGCATCTCTGAATTCAAAGCAGACCAACAAGTTAAAAGGATTCAGATGGAGCAATAAGCAGGGAAATAACTGAAACTATGCTGAAAAGTAATGTTCTCTGCTAAGCACAAAGGTAACCTGCATATTTGTAAAAGTAAAGAACACATTTTACTTCTTCACTGTAGTATTCTCTTCCTGCTTCACTCTTCCCATAGGAGCACATCTCACCTGCCTCCCTGCAGCCTCTTCTCCAAAAGTGCCAGCTTTTTACCTTTTCTAAATTACCTGCTTGACCTTATAACAACTCCAATTAAACTATTTCAGATTAAGTCATTGTCTTCTTTTGATCAGTGGTTTGGGTGTTTATTTTTTCAATATTTACCTTCTATATGACAATCTAGATTCAATGACTTTAAGCATGAAAATTCACACAAGGATTCAGTTTAAAAATACCTCAGTCTGCAGGCACCACCATAATTCAGTTGTTAGCAACATGTAATATGCTTTAATAAATATTACTTGAATCTGATTTTTATTAAAATCACAGTGAAAACTAAAGTGAGAATTACATTATTGTTTCCTGCTTATTCACAAATGCTGCTTTATTGGTCTATCAGAAGACTGATAGTGCTATAGCTATAGGAATTCTTTTTTGTTTTATTGTATAAACCAGCTGTAAGCATTTTGTAGCTTTACAGCAGCACTTTCCTTTGCAGCTTTTATTTTTAATCTGATTCCTTGCTCTTGGGGATGTAAGAGGATAAGTTCAGCATAAAATAAGAAAGATAAAGCAGGGTCATACATCAACGACCCAACATACAACAGCTTATGTGTTAAAGAGTGAAAGAAACTCAGTGATACAAAATATTTAAGTCTCCTGGAAAGATACTAAAATCTATTCTAGACTCAAAGCAGGAAACATATACATTTCCAGCATATTTAATACGTGTAATAATTGGAGTGCTTAGAAGTGAGGGTGATAAAAAGCTACATTTATCTTTTCATCATATTATTGTACAATTACAGCTGGCCTAAAAATAGACTAAGTCATTCATAGTTGAAAAGATAGAAAACTGCATAATTTGAGTGACTTGGTTTATTTTTAGGCCAGTCTTAAAAAGGCCAAGAATTTCACTAGATTACAGAAAAAAGTAATTGCTTTTGGTAGACAGACATATTTTCTTGAACTGGACACAAAGCTAGAAACTCCTAAAAAATATTTTAAATAGCCCATGAAATAAACTGCTATTTATGCAACTTGTTGATAAGACAATTCCTTGATTGACTCATTCAACAACAGTAAAACTTACTTTTTGGAGGGCACACGAGCAAATTAGACCTCACATTTTGAATGACTGTTTTAAAAGATATTATTTTACTCTATATTTTCTTACTATATCTAGTGAAAGAAAACACATGCTTATGTATGTTTAAGCACTCTGCTGCTAAAGCAAACTTGCAATGAATTAACATAATCAGGAGGGAAACTCAATTTTCTCCCCTGCATGAGCAGGTGACTACACAGAGCACATTGATAACTCCTATTGTGAGTGTGGCGAAGTGTTTCTAAGCAACCTTGCTCCATCATCTTCTGTGACAAAAACAAGTGAAGAGTTTGAACTGCAGTCTGATAGAGCCATGAATACTAATAAGTAACACCCACCCCCCCCAGAAAAAAAGGTGTCTCATCACTGATTTCTGAATCAAACACAAAGAAAACACAATTAAAGAAATACTTAAGCATATGTTACACTGAACTGAAAATTCCAACAATTAAATTCAAGCATATCTTCAGTAATCATTTCAGAAATAGGAATGCAGATTTCAAACAATCAAGTGAGGTTGTTACTCTTTTCATCACTTCTTCGACAGCACATCATCTCTATGAACATACCCATTCACAACATATGCAAGCACACAGTGAGAGACTGCAAGATTTCTTGGCAAGAGAATTTACTTTAATCCAGTTATTACTTCTGAGTAGCCATCTCACAACCCACAGCAGTAGAAAATAAGTGGCTTTGGCCTCACCAGCCAGACACACTGTGCATCAGCACACAGCAGTACTGGAACTGGAAATGTTGAAAGTAGCAAACTTCTATTCTACCCCCAAAATTAGCTGAAGTCACATAATGGTTATTCTTTTTGATAAAAGTCATTTTGTCACAGTTGCAAGAACTACAAGGTCAGAAATTTCCCTGTGATACCTTCTTTGTTCACTCCTATTTTATGAAAACAAGTTACATAAGCAACATCTAAGGGGAAAAGAAAAAAAAAAAGGTGGGGAGGTGGCAAAAAAAAAATCCATGTGTCTTTTGCAATCACATTTTGTGTGCTTGGGGAGGGATTACACACACCAGTTCTCAATACAGCTACTCGTTTAACAATTCAATAAAACCAAATTTCATTCTTCAGGCATTAAAAACATCTCCTGAGAGTCAGAGTGCTTTTCCAGAAAATAAAGCAAGCTTCAGTGGTTTCCTGCTTACTAGAAACTAGGAAAAAATGTGGGTACTGTCCATAGTCTCTTGGCCTAAACAATATGAATCAATGATTAATATTTTGTCTTTTAAGGAAAAAAATCTGTGTTGAACCTGTGTTACAGCCACAATTTGTTCAAGATAAAATGCAAATCATCAGTAAACAAAGCACTGTCTAAAACAGGATCTGAAATCTTACTGTCAAGTGCAGAAAGTAAGAAGTACAAGATACGAATATGAAAATTAAGAAGATACAGACTCATTTTCCATTCCTGTGCCAGAACACTGCTGGTGCACATGGAGTTTTGATTAAGCAGAGCCCATGAGGTGTCAGCATTAGTCAGGAAATCTCATGTATTGGGTGGGTGCTTGTACTGCTCTACCATCCAAAGCAAGGTGCCAGCAGCTGTTTCCCAACACCAAATACATGAGTAAAAGCAAGATCTTCACCATGAGGGAACATGTGAATAGACTGAGATGTCAACCTCTCTGCATGTAGCTTTAGTCATCAACATACTCAAATGTCATTCTGAAAATTATGACATTTTGAAAACTATGAAACATACCAGCAAATCATAAAACTATGAACTAACTGCTAAAGCAAGCATCCCTCTTGCATGTTCTGTTCTTGTTGTTACATCTTCCCTATTTTAGGAACAGATAACAAAAGTTAATGAACCCTCTTACAATTGTTGGCATGACCCTCCTCCCAGTCAACACCACCCAGCATGATTTTGCTAAAATAATGCAAGTATAAACTTATATAAGTACTGAAAACAACTGTATATGCAAAAAATAGCATAAATTCTTAGAGTCATAAGGATCTCCAGTGTATCATACCTGGACATTGGCTGATATCAAGATAAGGGAGGGGAAAATAATATTAAATAGCCAAGGTTCAAATTTTTAATCAAAATTATTAATAACTAAACTATGATTACTGCAATAAAAAGATCTCTGACATTTTTCCAAGCAAAAAATATAGGGGTTTTTCCCACAACCTCCCTTATGTGTTTTCTATTTAATATAACCTTGATGATGTAAACATTTCTATGTTAACCTTGCAGACATAGAGCCTCTGAGTCTGGCTGCATCCCAGGCACTCTTAGGCAACACACCAAATACACAAAGCCCAAGATATGTTGGAACCACAGATGTCGAGCTACAGCTTTTTTATACTTGTTGGTTTTGCTCAACTGACACCTAAGTGATAAGGACAGTCACAAAGTGGCTAAAATTGCATTTTGCATAAAGATCTGCCAATTGCCTGAAAAACCTGTGTACTCTATTATACAAATAGAAGAGATACAGTCCTAATACAATCAAGCTGCTTGTTTGAAACAGCTAATAGATTTTTTTCCAGGAAGCAGATATTTTCAGTGTATTTTCTACAGCAATATGTAGGACAAGAAAGCATTCTGATGATGTAACAATACAAAACCATCACTTCATTGTATGACAAACTCAAAATGGAAAAGCTCTGGAAAAATAATGTGTGCATTCATATCCTTTTTTTCACTAACAAGATTACATGTGAGAGACATTAAAGAAAAAAACTTCAGCATCACTAAAGAGTAAATCAAACTACTGAAAAATACTATATAAGAACACAAGGGAGTTACTTATAGAAGAAAACATACCAGTAATTTATTAAAAAGTTCCTTCACAGTTGTTGGTTCAATGCAACATTACCTACAGATTGATATCTAAGTTATCAAATTGATCTGCTTTCCAAAATTGAAAGCAATACAGACTGGCTACAGAGAGGATGCAGAATGAATTCATAAACTCTGAAATCACAATCTCATTACCATTTTGCTATTTTCTTCCCACACTGCCCAGAACCTCTCTGACAGTCACAGGGACTCCAGCCATGGAGCCAAGAACCAGTCTCTGAGGATGCAGTGAGGTTCCTTGATATATCAGAGCCAAAGAGCAAACTAGTGACTAGACTTCTAAAACATTTCTGTCTCCAGGAGAAGACTTTGCTAATAAAATTGTAAAACATCCTCTTGGCTCCAAGAAAGGTCACTTGAAAGGTTCTCAGCATCTCTCAGAAGAGCCTTACTTCTACAGAAACTGTCATCCTTGACAAAGTGATGCTAAGAAGCATGAATTAAACAAGTTGTGATTTTAATTGAGATATAGATAAATGTTATTAAACTAGCCACTAATAGTAATAGCAATACTATAATAATAATAATGCAATGAAAGTTTGTGGCACACATAAACCTTTTCCCAAGTGTGAAGCAAAACACAGTCTTATAATAGAATGTTAAACACTGCATAAGCATAAATAATCCTAATTTCTCTTTTTAAATTTCTATATGGAATAGAGATTTTTTTTTCCCCATTAGGTAAATTTCATCTTGTAACACTTCATTAGGCCAAATAATGAACAGTCTCGCCTTGAGGATACAAAACAAGGATTACAGAAGAATAAAAACTTATCCACCGGGCTTTTTACTTTATCCTACTGACAGAACAGAAACTGGGACACCTCCACAGGAGGGTACATTCACACCAAGGTGGGAAGTCATTCTCCACCCCAACACATCTATTTGTTCCATTGCCATTGCCTCCACAATTTGCAGTGCTCTTGGACAATAATTACACCTCACAGGAAAAATGACCTTAGAAACCACATTTCAAGTCTTCTCTTACTTGCCTTGCTCTGACTCACTATAGATGGCAAGCAAGATAGGATTAACCAAAGAAGCTCAACTATATCTTGCAGTTAGGAGATAATCACCTATTACTGCTTCAGACAAATCTGATTTAGCCTTACTGCAAAAGGAGAGCTGTATGACAGGGGGAGAGAAAGGGGGAAAGAGACCTTAAGATTTTGATGAAGCAAACTGATTTTCCACTATGAAAATCAAATTTTATCCCTGAAGCATTCTCTCCTGATTAATACTGCTATATTTTCTAAAGAAATTCTAAACTAAATTGAGTTATTGATCAATTGAGGGATTTATTCAATTCTCTGCTGGCACCCATTTCTCTTTATGTAAGTATATATGTAGTAAAAACAACAATAAATGGTCATCACCATGAAAGCGGAGTTCCATAAAAATTCTAAGAAAAATATAATAAATTAGTTCCTTGTTTCACTGAAAGCCTTGACTAAAGTGAGTTTCTCTGCAATTGGACATATACCCTATAAATGATACACACAGATTTGCACTGTTTGGCAAGAAATACCTTGTTTCACAGTATAATTCATTTCTACCAAACAAACCCTGTATCATTAATTTTGTTTAAAGTCAATATTTGCTTGTATTGCATTATGAAAAACAAAAGGAGAAACAAGCAATATTTGGGGTAATGTCCTTTCTTCCTGGGATGTAAATTTCAATGAATCAATGAAAGTTTAAAGGAAAAATTTAAAGATCACAATTACATGGCAGTTGTTCTGAGTCACTTCTCAAAGCAGTTCCACTTTCTTTCAGAGAGGTTCTAGATATCTCATGGGACTATATGAGAAGATACTGCTCATCACTGAGAATGTTCAACGTCAGGTTTGATGGGGCTTTGAGCAACCTGATCTAGCAAAAAATGTCTCTGCCCATGGGAGGAGGGTTACAGTAAACAGTCTTTGAAGATCCTTTCCAACTCAGACCATTCTATCATTTCATTTCATCACAACAGATTTTAAATTTCAATGACAGTAAGAGACTTCTGAAACCAGAGAATGATATTTTGCCATTCCAGCAATGGCAGAAAGAGCAGCCCATTACTGCCCATCTACACTCCAGGGCAGAAATGTGGGCAAATAAGGTCATGTAAGAAAAAAACTCCAGCATTTGTTAGAAATTCAGTATGGGCTTCCATTGGCCACAAAGAGGCTCACTTCACCTTGTCTGTGTTTATGAAGTGGTCTTCCAATGTTCAACTTGACTACACAAAAATAACCCTCCCAAAGACAACTGTTGAATGCATTCATCATCAATTTTAGACCAATCAATCATTGGTCTAAAATCACCTCAGAAATCAAAGTTTTATAATCCTAGGACTGTTCTTAAAGACAAGTTAAAATGTTAAAAAGAATGCCATAAAGCAGAGCATATCATAGATAATGAGATTCCATGAGTGTATCTTTAATTTTTTATTACTCTGATACAATACATATTTATTGAATTAGAGAAAAGCCAGTAAATAGTAGCAGATTCACCAAATGAATGAGCTGGGAAGATCTATATGTAGGCAAAATTATCTTCCAGTTCTAAAATAGGTATTAATATGCTACTGAATATACTAATATGCATACAAGGTAAAAAAACCCATTATCATTTTCACCAGACACATAATTCCTATTTATGATACACAATGTTGTGTATCATCTGTAATCACCAATCTAGATTATAAAAACCCTCGAGCAGGGGAGCCAATAAATCACAGAATAGCTTAGAGCTATTAGAAAACATTAATTCTATTCTCAAAGCTAAATTACATTTCACAATTTCTATCAATGGGTTTGAATGGAACCTTGAAATGATTAATGTTTTATCGGAGATAGCACAGACAGCAAACACAGAGGATGCCATTTAGAATTTAATGCTGGTACTGTGTTAGTGACCAAGTAAAAACTGATAGACTTATCACCAGTCCCAGCACTGTTAAGCACAACAGATTGCAAAAGTAAACCCTGGATTTGTAATTAAGTCTGCAGGCTAGCAGGCTCAGTATTCAGTGGTCGACATGAGATACTGCCAGCCACAACTCCGTAACAGTCACAGTACACTTGTGCCAGGGAAGGAAAAAAAAACCCAAAACAAATTCACTTTAATCCAGGTGTCTGAACCAAGGTTCCCTCTGCTGTCAAATTAACTTTCAGCACTCCTAGGCTGTGTTCTCCATTTATTATGTACTCCTACTCTCAACATAAGAATGAAAACAATTAAGTAAAATAACGTGACTCTTCCTGTTAATCCTACACATTCAAGAGTAAGGCTGCAACTTCTAAAATTCCTTCTCCAAAGGACTAAAGAAAGCTTACAGGGAAACTGGGTACCAATAAAGTCAGGTATGAGTCTGGTGATTAGCAGCAAGTTTGACTAATTGCTAACAGAAATTTGTTAGAAAAGCTGGATTTTCATTTCTTCACATTTTATAATCTTAGTCAGATCAAGCTTTCACTAGATGTGAATTTTATTGCATTGAATAGGTGCTAATGTTTCACTAAAAGACACTTGTTTAAAAAGCTGAAAACTCTACTAAAGTTAAAAGGAGGCCTCCCTTTTTTTCCTTGTAAAGTAAAAAAAATATAAACCAAAAAAGCCAAAAAAATGAAGAGGCATGATGCTAGATTCCTTCTGAGCACCAAACCCTCCCAGCATCAGGAAGCCTATAACCAGAATGCTCTTGGTGTAACTGTGTAATTCCATTCCCTTAGACCAGTGTTGAAAATGCATTACAATTCTCTGTGATTGCTATTTCATTCACGGACTCCTTGGCTAACAGCCATCTCCTTACAAATCATTCAGATAAGAAAAGATTCTGCTGTTTTCTGTAGATGTAGTAGATGGCTTAAAAGACCTGAAGTACCAGGAATCTTAGAGATAATCTGTTTTCCACAACAGGAAAATTAATAGGAAAGCCAAAGATTCATAAGTAATAATTTTCATCCAAATTTGCTACTAGGAATAAAGTTATCATTCAACATAGAAATCAGGATGGAGAAAAAAAACCCAACATATTTGGAGAATGAAGGTTTTAGTGAAATCTCTCTGTAACTGCTCTTTCTCACAGCTCTGTAAGAAAGCCAAGATGCATTTCTTTTAACTTTTTTTTATTGTTTACTTCCACTGCTCCCTTCCCTTGTGTCTTTTTTTCTGCTTTCATTAGCCAGTTTCCTTCCCTAGTCAGACGCAGATCCAGACTGCTGGCACACTCTCCTTCCCACCCTTGTTCCAACACATCTGTTGTTTCAGAGCTGCTCAGCAGGAAAAAGCAGTGTGAGTCAGTGTTTCAGCCCCAACCAAGCTCTTCCAGTGGCCACTGCCCACAGTTCATCTCCTGTACTGCTAAAAGTGGCCTGTTGTCTCCAGACTAAATGAGTATCTGGACAATAGAGCTGTTGTTAAACCCGACCTTCCCCAATTGTCTTTGCTAGCCTGTTACACAGACACTCAAAAACACAGAAAAACAAAATTTCTATCTCCTAATATGTAATNTAATTGTCTTTTCTAGCCTGTTACAGACACTCCAACTCCAGTTGTTTAACCTTAGTTTAATGGGAACAACTCCCATAAAGCATTTCTATTGTAAACAACACAATTTCTATCTCCTAATATGTAATTCTGTGGATCTGGCCTCTTTTTCTTTCAGTCCTCTAAGATTAGACTGAAGTTCTTACTGCAGTTCAGATTTCTGAACTTACAGGGTTTCTTCACTTACTTCCTCAACTAGTTCTCTATACCAGAAGAACTGATAGCAAGTCACAGAGCATCTCTCAATGTGATACTACAGAGAAGTCAAAATTGAAAGAGACCCCCTGTCAGATCTCACCTGAGTTTTCCAAAAAAATTGATAACCACCTCTGGAGATCAGGATCTCTCTTCTGGTCATAAGAATCAAAGCCTAAAGAATTTTAGTTTCAGCACTATGATTAGTTTTCTTAAATGGCTTGTTGCAGTTTGTTCCAGTATGTCTCATTTAAGCATTAAATAGCTGCACTGTGTTTGGCATACTAAACATTGCTGATTTACACTAGTCCTATTAATTTAAAAGTAATAAACCCAAGCAGAAAAAGACACATTACTTTCATCCAGGAAATCAAACTGCCTTCAGCAGTAGTCAATCCATACAGATTACTTGGTGGAAATCTAACTGTAATCTTGTTTTTCTGTATCCCTAGAAAGGCTTCACTTTTAAAAGCAAATCCAGGGAGGAACAAGACTAACAGTTCATGTGATACTTTAAGAGACAATAATGTAAGTTAGAACATGCATGTCTCTGTATATGTATGTCATAAAGGCACTATTATCACCTATGAAGGGGTAACTAACATCTACAGAAACAGAAGAATATTAAAGAGGTTTCACTGAACACACATTTGTATAGCTCATTTAAAGCTGTCCTGGAAATAACAAGGATTTCCTTAGAGTCTCTCAAAAGCCCCAAAGGAAACAGCATAAGTCCACATAAGACAACACTGACAATTTAAAAAAATTCATAAAACATATAATTTCCTTACTCCTTATCTTTAAATAAGTTATTTTCCATTCAATTTTATAAAAAGGAAGTGGAATAAAGACATTTGCAGTGCCAAAATGTTAATAGATGTATGAAAAACATCACTAACTCCAAGGTCGTAACAGGA
>VZTY01019409.1:63374-154539 GCA_013400935.1 Turnix velox
CCTTGCACTCCTGTCAGGTACAGTACTCTAACACACAGCATAGTATTTGCATTTTCATACAGACATCAAATACACTGTCCCATTTCAAAAATGCTTCTACTATCTTTTCCCACCTCCAAGAGAGGCAAAACTAAATCATCTTTCTGAAAAGATTCTTAAAAAAAGAAAAACACACACATGTTTTTTATTCTCTAATTTTGATGATGGTTTTGTAGGAAAAAAAAATATATAACTGGCTTTGGAAATAAGATTTTCCTTGTCTAGACTTAAATGACTGAGTACTAGGGATAGCCTGTGACTTGTCTGAGGCAGCAAACTGAGGGTGCTCAGAGGTTCTCCCAAAAATCACTGTGTTCACACACCTGCATGCCCTACCAGGATAGCAGTACAAAGATGAAATGTCAGCAATCATGCTCTAAAACCCTTCCTAATCAGGTTTTTGCTTGTGGGTCTCTCATTTAAAGCTTAGAGATCACAGGACAGGACCCAATCCTGCAGGTCCAGCATAAGGCATGGCACACACAGCAGCCAGCCCAGCCTGTGATGGATGGGGAAAGACCCAGACACTGCCGGACAGAGCTTCCTTGCTTTTATCCATTTATTTGCTTGACTCAATATTATCTGAGAGCCTGTTTGAATTTAATTTCCTTGAGTTTTAACAAGCACATCTTTGAAAAGAAAATCACATTTAGAAAAAGCTCACTGTATCTGGTGCTCACAGATAAAATCTCAGAGGAGTGCACAAGAGGGCTCTACTTGTGACACCAAAGCTTTTCTACCCCCACCATCAATGCAATCTCCCTGCAAGTGTTCAATACACTCCCAACACCAGCATGGCCCCCACTGAGCCCACACAAGGTCAATAAACTGCCTTCCCTAAGTAATATCCTGCCTGGGCAGAGTCCTCCTGAGCAGAGTACCCACCCAGCCAGCATAATTAAAGATTTTCTGAGGTCCACTCCATTAGCCATGAGAGGCCTGGGGATGGAAGTGCAGACATCAACAAAGCAGCATCTAATAAAAGCAACATTCAGGTAGAAACAGTAGCAACAGAAAAAAAAGTCACTCAAAACCCTTGTTTTGTAGATGGCCAGCAATCCACTCACATGCTGAAGTTTTTAAAGCTTTTTGTAAGGATGTGCCCAGGATGCACTCACTTCCTTTTTCAAAAAATATTTATTTAAGCTTATTACATTTCTATTTGCCAGAGTATACAACAAAATATTCTGGGTTTAGGTGCCTGCAGAAAACAACTTGAGTATACATACACCAAAAAATATCAATTCATTAAGCACAAAAGTGGAAGATTAATACTATCCATTCCAGATAAAAAAAATCAAAGACATCACATGAAAGAAGCCAAGTTAAGACCTGTTAACCGATGCTGAGAAAGCAAAAACAGAGGCAACTTTCTTACTGTATTAGATATATTTTACCTCTGAGCTGTAAAGATCTGTCAAAGCAATTTTTTTTAATAGAAATGCTAAATTACCTATCACATATATATACACACAAAAATACCAGTTATGTTTTCCATAAATTTCTATCATTAAAGATTTTTTTTTTATTTTTAGTTTTCATGTCTCACACAATAGACAGATGCACAAACCATTTTTCTATTGCTGTACAACCTCAAACATAATAAGTCTTTATGGCCTGAAATATGAGCTTTTAACAACATCTGTGCAGTTAGAAAATGTAACTCAGCTTCCTAATCACTGTGGGGAATAAGAGTCTTTTCAAAAGTACTACCTATTGTAAATACATATTAGTGGCACAATGTTAAAATGATTATATTTTTATTTAATTACAATCCACTCTACATGGCAGCTCACGTAGCCTAGATCACAATTAATCTTGATTAGTGAAACCTGCAGCATAGTACTGTTCAGAGTAATCAGGATGATTACACAACATATGATCTTTATGTTTCTGTTTTGTCTCCACAGCAGTTATCAGCCACTTATCAATTTTCTAGCCCGGAAGAAAGTTTAGACAGGATGGCAACAAGGGAACCAGCTAACCTGAATGGATTTGACTTCAAATCTTATTGGTCTTTCTGGCTTTCCTGAATCTGTAGTGCAAGGGATTTGACTTTCAAGATTTTTTGAAAAATTAAGTTCAAAACAGTTTGCTAATTCAAAATAAATCCTCTGCTAAAATGAACACTACTATAATCAGCTAGCTGCCATAAAGTACCTGAACTGTAGGAACCTAAAGAAATTGATTATTTATTGAGAAGAGCAAGTTTTAGTACCCTGTTTAATTTAGATTATATATTTTCCTCTTAGGATCATCAGTTTGTGAGGGGCATGTTCCTTTAGTTTGCCACTTATGCCAAGCACAGCAGACATTTTTACTCTTAATGGCTCAAAGTGATGCTTAGAACAGCAGGGCAGAAAAAAGAAATCTTTTCAAAGACTGGGTAATAAAAGGTCCTGGGCGAGAAGAGGGAGGAAAACTGGAACTACACAGACAAAGTAACTGTGCTGCTTAAATATATGGATTATCTTCTATTTATCTGTATGCAAAAAGTGAGTCTGAAGGTAGTATCCTACAGGGAGTAATACCCTACCCTAATGCATTACAGCATTAGAAGTTTGGACAAAGGAACTAAATTCTCAATAACAGCTGAAGCAAGATGTGGTTTTCAGTTTGCATTCCAAAGAAAATACAGCCAAGGAGGAGAAGACTTGTGGAAATCAAAAATAAACATACAGAGATTTAATTCTAGCACAGTTTCATAGAGAGTTTTTCATTTATTTACTTACTATTTTAATAGTATTTTATAATAATTAACATTTGATCTGAGCACCTGTGGATTATTTATACTTGCAGGTAGAAAATTCTAAAACAAAAAAGAAAATAAAAAGTTGGGGGGAGGAGGCAAAAACCAAATCAATAGTGAAAGACTAATTTTGCCAAAGTCCGAAATTCTCATCTATACTTACACATTGCTTATTATGAAAGATAAGTAAAAATACTTGCTCTTGAAATCAGAAAATGAGTATCAAATGCTCTATATTCTTTTTGTGCCCACATTCCAAATTACATTTGTGAGCAGTATTTTCCCCAGGAACAATTTCTATGAAATGCATCAATAAAATTTGGGATTATTTTTGAACATAGCCTGACAATAAAACCCCATTAAAAGCATCTTCTTGCCTGCCCTTAGCTGAACCTCAGAACTTCCAGTAGGACGTTTCTGCATTTATGATCTAATCAGTGGGGTCAACGAGAGCCACTGACCATGAAATGGAAAGAAACATTTCAGTGGTTACATAATGACACCTTAACTCAGCTTCCCGTTAATCAGTGCCTGCCATTAGCAAGCCTCTGAAGACTTGCAGTGACTCTGTAATTAGGCAGCTAACGACAACTGTCACTATGAAAAACAAAAAAATCTAAAAACCAACACCACCACACCCCAAAAAACTCTCAAACATAAGAAAATAGGGAAAAAATTGAAAAATGCAGAAAAAACGGTAACTCCACAGATGTTCAATAAAGCCAGAATTAAGTCCCAAGCAGGCTCTGTAAGCATGTTTGCAATTTCAAATTCCTCAAGAAACTACTGTAGGGGTGTTGCTGCCAGCAATATAAACCAGATGTTAAATGGTTCACCAATATATGCATTTTACATTGTGTACATTCCCTGAAATTTTATTTTAATAAATGTATCCAGCCACAGCATGTTATTTAGCTTTGCTTCATCTTTAGAATTTTTTTTACTTGTATCTACCATGGAGAACAGTCCAATCCACACAGAAAATTCAGAATATAAATATAAATTCTTGCAGTGAAACATCCCCATTAGATGGTATAGTCCAGGTTTGGGCACACAAAAAAAAAAAGAAAACATGATATAGGAAAGCTTAGTAGGTTCTTTTCATTTTTTATCATTTTGCTAATCCTCATTCATCTGCAATCTAAGAAATTAATTCATGTTAATTATGTAATTAGAATAAAAATGCCTCCTTTCCAGAAACTTAATGTCTTTATAGTGTTGATCTCATTGTCTGCACCCTATAAATAATAGTGGGTAGGGGTTGAGCAAGAACAGGGACATTAAACATCAGAATATAACTATCACTGACAGTATATTACATTTCAAATAATGCAAAACCTACACCCTCCAGAAAGCTGAAAATTCACACATTTTTACAAACCTTAGTGACCTCTCTAATAATACAGATTCCCTTTTCCTAGCAGTCAAGGTACCTGGCTGCACTTACCAGGATTTCCCACTAGTGCAGCCTGCACAATCTCCAATCAATAAAGTAGAAACCAATGTAGAAATTACAGCCGAGGTAGGTGAAGCTGTCAGAGACAGCATGACAGCAGCTCTCCACTGTCTCTCTCTCTTAAGTAGCTGTACAGAAAGCACACACACTCAGGCATTTACGACTAATACCACAGCTCCCAGTCTGCTAAACTAAGAAATTCCACAATGAATGTTTTGAAAGAAAAGGTTTTCTTCCTACCAAGCTGCAATTCAAGACCTGCAAACATCCACAGACAAGGCTACCCTGTCTGACATGCTTAGTGAAAGACTCCAGCTAGATAGAAACTTTGCAAAAGAACTGTTAACTTTAGTATTGACTTATATTAAATGCTGCTAAAACCTATGTTGCTCAAAAACTCAGCATGGGAGACTGATGCTCACATTCCTTTTGCTCTGCTCTCTCCTTTTCTCATTGCAAACTACATTTTAGCTCCTACAGAGATACAACATATTATCCCTTGGGATCTTCCAGCTGCCAGAGCAGATTGGTGACTTGACTACCACTGAGAATTAGTTAATGGCATAAATCACTGCACTCCCTGAGCAAGATTAAAATTTCTCTGATCCTTCATAATTCAATCATTTACCCTCTTTTTTTTACTCAAGAAAAATAAAAATAGGAAGCTATTCCAATACATGTCATTTATTAAGCTCTTCAGATACACACAGTATTGATCAAAATTTTTCAATTTCAACTATGACAGAAATAATTTCTCTTAAAGATGTTGGTGCTTCAGAACAAAAGTAGCAAAGATGAAAAATTATTTTAGAAAACCAGAAATATCACCCAGAACCAGCTAAAAAACTTCAGTTGAATATACATAAGGAATATCCAGAATGCCCAAAATCCTTAGTAAAGAAAAGCTGACATTCTCTTCAAGGATCAGCACTTTCCTGTATATATTTCCATGTGTTCCCTGTGTTCTTCCATGTGCTAATAAAAGATCCCATGCAAAGATAACAATTTGCACCCTGGTACCTAAAGGCAAAACCTGCTGCTTTTCTCACATTCTTAAAAGAACACCTAACCTTTCCGAAGGGCAGAATTTTGCTGCTCCATTATTTTTGCCAATTGCTGAATTGAAAGATGTTCCCTCTTGTTCATAAGGCTGGGTGGGAAAGGCACAAAGCCAAATGAAATGAAAATACATCCACACCCTGTTCAAAATAAGCAAGTTATGACATGGAAAAGAAAACGAAGAAAGAAAAAAAAAAAACTCACACCCTGAAAACTAACAATTTTTCTGTTAAATTAAGATTGGATTAAAATGAATGTTTTATTAAAATGGAAGCAATAAATATAAAGCTGAAAATTATTAGTAAATATAATTTAAGAAAAGGATGGCCCAATGCTGGCACTTCAGAGCGCAGTAAGGTCATGAGTTTTGAAGCATGATGTGTAGATCTGATCCTTGACATCTAGTTTAGCTCAAGCACCCATGAGGGCAGCTGGCTTCACACTGAAGCCATATAGTCCCTGTACAATTTTTTTTCTGCTAGTCAGGGGATTAACAGGGGTAGTAATTTCCTACAGAGTAGTAATAACACAAATGAAGGGAGTTCTTACAGCGATTGGCTGACCTTTCATTTACTCTCCAGCTGTAAACCTGTAACCAAAGTATTTTATTACCTGATTAGGTTACTCTAAAAGTATGTATCAGAAAAGGCCAGATGGCAACAAGTGAGGGTAATAGAGGAATAAAAAAAAAAAAACAAACTTATCTATTGCTGAGAATGGGAAGAAATCTGAAAGAATGTCAAGTAACTCATAAATCTTAGTATTAAGCTATCTGCTCAGCTCCCACCTCTCTTATGTTTAACTATGTTTATGTTTAACTTATGTTGCCCAGAGAAGTTGTGGATGCCCCCTCTCTGGAAGTGTTCAAGACCAGGCTGGACAAGGCATGGGGCAGCCTGATCTAGTGGGAGGTGTCCCTGCCTATGGCAGGGGGGTTGGAACTCTATGATCTTTAAGGTCCCTTCCAACCCAAACTATTCTATGATTCTATACTCCTTAGTTATCTTTGTAAACACCTCCAAAATGTTGTATCACTCCTGGTGTATATTTCCCAGCTTGAAGAATATGCCACAGGACACATAGCTAGTGCTGTGCCTCAGCAGAATTAAAGGAGGAACATGAATCTCCACCTTCTTCTGAAGAATTACAGACATAGATCCCACCAAGGCCACAGCATGCTGTTGGTAACATTAACATAACTAACTGCTTCAAGTCTCTAGGTGCCAGAGAAAATCCAGTAGTCAACTCAATGCTGTCAAGAAATTTATGATGTTACACAGTCATTCTCACGACAGTTGAGTACAGGAGCCAGGAGGACAAATAAATTTGGCTGCAAATATGCTACCTCATATAAATGCAAATCTATTTAGTACTACCAAACACAGCAAGAGTATGTACATTCTGCAGAGTGACAGACACTTTTATAAGTTACTTGCTTTCACAGAGACGGCAGCAGTTCCTGTCAAAGTGGATTTTATTGGGTTTTTCAGAGAACGCTGACATGGTTTGCTACCATGGTCCAAGGCAGCCTAGATGCTGTGCTATTTATCTTAATTTTAATGGAACATTAATAATTCAGTGACATTACTCAGCCTTCTTTGTAGAGAATGAGGTTTTCAGAAGGACGTTTTAGGCCCACTTTTTGAAAGCTTCAAACAAAATACATGCCATAATGTAACTGAACAGAAAGTGAGAGGAAAGAAATAAAACTGTTGACTTCTCAACTGGGAAAATTAATTTTTCCAGATAAAGCCTCCACTCTGCACAAAGACATTCATTTTTTTGCCCAGCTTAGCAGAGTCCAAATTTTCCCAGTGACCTTGTCTAGATTAAATTTACAGTCAAGCAATCTTATCTTTCAAATCAACAAATTGGATTAATGACTCTCTAAGCAGAGAAGCAGAGTTCTCACACACCCAGTTTAGATCCCCCAAAAAAATACCAATCATGTCCAAATTAGCCAATTCATTGCTATGACCAAAACTTCTTTCAAGAGATTACTTAAAAAAATATAACATAATTGGCTGCAAGCTGAGACATGAGTTGTAATCTGCTACAAAATCCTTATGTACACACATATAGGTACACATAAACAGCTCCAAAACTGCAGCAATAGAAGTGATACTTGGTTGCAAAAGGAGGATACCTAATTGCTTAGAGGCTAACAGTTCAGTATCTACATTTAAAACTGAGTAGTAACACCAACATCCAACTTAGTGAACATGAAGAACTAAAACTAACCTGACCTGAGGCATCAGAGCAGGTCTCCAGGGGAGCTACCCCTTTACTTGTCCTGAGGACTGATCAATATTTCTCCTAAAGCAGGGTTATTGCTGGGAAGAAACCTGAAAGTTTGCATATATCTCACATACTCTACCCTTATGCATATTAAATATTAACGTGCAGAGGGTCACAAAGAGAGAAAATGTCAATAACTAATCAAGTAGAAATAAAATGAAAGAATTATTTTACTGCTCATCAGCATTTCAATATGTTGCATATCAAAGGCCCCCAAATGTCCTACTTTGAAAGAAATATTCACTTTGGGAGAGGGGATATCTAAGGAAGAAAGCACGTGGATTACATCTCCTTCCTTTGAAAGAAGTTGCTGCTGCTTCATTTCCAGTTGTACTTGAGCTGAATCCTGGACAGCAACTGGAAACTAAATGCTTGGGTGGTGGAGTTCTCTCTTTGGTTTTTCTTTTCAACCTTTGTAGACTATTTTTTACAAAAGTGAGAAGAAAGGTCTAATAATCATACCAAATAACTCTCTAGAACACAACATAGAGGTGAAGGAGATTTTCTATATTAGTGCAAGCAGCAGCAGCTGGAAGCCACTGGACATCTCACTGTGAAGCCTGCTGAGAAAACGTGAGTTTCAGCAAAGTGTGAGACACACTGAAGCTGTTCTGTGTCTTAACTGTGTCAAAAGACTGCAGGTAACATGGCTGAGGTCTCTGTGGAACCAGAGCCTTGGAAGAGTGTTTGTTTGGATACTCAATCACAGGACTTTATCTTGAAATACATGGCTACTGCTGAATTTCAAAAGATTTTTACCATTATTTACATATTTATCTTAGTTCTAAGGATATTCACTTGCACCAGAGCAATAATAGTTATCAGAAATACATTTCAATAAAGAAACAGCTGTTTTTTCTATTCAAAATATCATATCTGATATGTACCCAATACCCAAACAATAGGTATTAGTTCTAACAAGCAGAATGCTATTTACCACCAGAATCATGTATTAAATATTTTCAATTTATTTTCCCAACAGTAGGTGTTAAAATTACATTCCTGCCACAACATTCTCATCTACACCTTAACAAGAAAAGGTTAAACTAATATGATCTGTCATCAATCTCATAGGGAAAAACCCAGCATTGTGGCTACTTTCCATAAATACTGCACAAGTGGGAGGGTTCTGTTTTATCAAATTTGGAAATCAGACCAGAAAACTGATACAAGATGTTATATCATCAAGTTGAGGATGAGCTGGCAATCTGTGGTTTACTCTTTCTAAATGTTCTTATTACTCACAATGACTGAAAGGAAATGCCTGAGGAGAGCATCTCCTCTGCATGTGCCCCTCTGCTCAGGCTTTTGAGTTGCTGTTTCAAATCATTAAGCTCTTTTAAGTTTTGAACAGAGAACTAAGGGTCTCTCATGAAAAAACACTTGTTCTTTCATTTTCCAGACCCTTAAGTTGGCCCCTTCACTTTGTTCCACCATACTCAAAATCACTCTTGGAAATACCAGTACTTCTTTTGATGGCAGAAGATTTTGGGTTCTTTTCAACAAACAATTAAAAAAAAAACACCACACCGTGACAGCCAAACCAAAATCTTTCCATTCTGAAGACATCAAGACAATCCAATGGGCACTAAATATAAGGGACAAGCATTGCAATTTGTGTCAGTTCACTATGAGGCAGCTCAACCATTCAGAACTGCACCAGGAATGACAAACTGCATCTGCACAGTAGCACCTGGAATATGAATGACTCTTTAAGGACATTCTAATCTGTTAGGGACAGCAAATTCTAGTTTGTGATAAATGCTTTGCATAAAGTCTTCCTCTACCCATGCAGACACATCCATAGACACAGTACCTCAGTTAGCTCATCTTTCCAGAAACAAACATGAAATATTTCTAACTGACAACTCAAAACCAGTATTTTGTATCCTATTAAAAGGAAATTTAGTGATTAGGTGCAGTTTAACAGCAAAAATTACAGGGAGTTACAATCTTAACATTAGCCTAATTAGTATGATTAATCTTCAGAAGATTCAACCAGAAGGGAGCATGCAATATTCATATAGGACATAACAATTTATAGAAATCACAGTCACAACGAAACACTGGGTGGGTGAAAGCTACAGTTGGCTGGGTATTTTTGAAATTCTGACTAGAAATTTTGCACACATCTTTATCCTTCTATTGCACTTTGGCTTATTTGATTTTGCCTCATTAACTTGCAAACAAAGGAACAAAGAGAAAACCAACATTACACCAGGGATGCTATTTTCAAAACCCACTATTTTCAACTCATGAGCACACACCTGCCTTTTGCTACCCTCTTCCTTCAACAGGGAAAGGAACTTGAGAGCCACAGCTCCAACTTTACTGGCCACAACTTCCCATCAGAGCTGAATCCAAGCAGGTTAGTTGTAACCACAGGTTGTGCCTGGAGTCTCCAGTCCTTACCAAAGCAGAAGCCACAATTCTTTGTCCAGTGGGTCAGTGTGTCCCCCCCTTCACCACCCATCTTCATCCCAGATGCTGCTCTGGGAGTTGAAGTCTACTAAAAATTCTTCTCCATGGTGAGGAAGTGGAACACACAAGTGCAGAGTTGACCACTACACATCCTTCCAGCCCCATCACATCTTTGCTTTCCAATCAGTCATGACTAAACTGGAAAACATCTGAAAAGATACAGGACCAGAGAGTTACATAACTAATTTGCTGTTTCCAAAGTCACAAATACATGGATCATTTATTGCAAGGTTCATTCTGTGTTTCCACTCTGCTCCACCTCAATGTAACCTCAAACCCCATGTGCAAACTGACAAAGGGGACATGAGAAAATAAGAATACATTTTGACAAGGTTCTGTCTGCTGGTCTAACAAAACAAACTTCAGAAACATTTCTACCATGCAACAACTTAGCTAAGAGGAACTCCTCTTTCCTAAATTTTCTTGAATGAAACTGAAGCTCCTTCTCATTCCACCCAGACACCAACTAACAATCTAACTTAACCCACTCCACTGATCAGCTCCCAGAGCCTCCCAGATCTGCAGCAGATGTGAAATTACAGACATCTGTTGGTACTATTTCCATAATAAGATTACACAAGCCCTTGAAGAACTAAGATCAAGAAAAAAAAATAATCCAGAAAAGTCAAAAGCCTCATTAACTTTCTGGTTAATCAAAATTGAAGGTTGCCATCAGAAGAAGGGTGACTTTTGAGATTTCTCACAAGGACTACTTTTCACAGCTATAATTGGTAGCAGGAAAACACAAAGCTTAAAACCAGCTTTCTCAGAAGCTCCGTGGCTGGTTAAATTTGATTGAAAATGGAAAAATATTCTCAAACAGCAGCTGATGAGGACTGCTACTGATCTCCCCAACATAATGGCAGGGAAAGAGGTCCACTGTTCAGGGGGAAAGCAACAGCAAAGGCTTATTTTGCTGCAATGCAGCTTTAAAAAGCCTACTGCTTTGGTGAAGGGAACAAAACTAAATATACAGAGTTTGGGAAATAGGGCTCACAGCTGTCTTCTTTGTTAGAATATACATGGCTTGTGGCAAACATAAGCAGCACCACAAGGGATCCAGGTGGGACAAACAGCTGGGATAAGACTAACATAAGAGAACTGAAGATCTCGTATCAGACTCGGTTATAATAATCACAGATAGGACTACAGATGGGGAGAAAAGTCTTCGGGTCATCTGCTGCTGTTCCCTTTACTGGGGAGGTGAAGATATTGCACATCCAGGAGCACATATCATGTCTCAACAAGATGACTACTATGGCAATAGCCCAGAACAGATTCTTAATTGTCTCTGTCAGAATAAGCCTCTGATTCACACAAAAAGTAGTTGCAGAAGATCAATATTGCTTTTAGAACAGCAAATGCAACACAGAAACCAATTCAGCCACAGAACTATAAAAGAAAGATTTCAAGGCTGCCTTTTTGTGCCTACCAAGGCACAAAACCAACAGCGAAAAACACTCAATTTTTACTTTTTTTTTGGCCTTTTTTCACACAAAAGTTAGGAAACTAGAAAAATGTAAGCATCTGTGCTAGGGAAGGGCACCCGGCTTTTGGAGAAAGGGGGGGTAACACATTTGGGAAGGAGTAGAAGGTACTTATACAGAATAATCTTTAGAGAAATCTTAATAACTATTACTAAAGATGATGAGATTCTAGAATATACCACATTTCTTAAGTCTATTCAAGTTCCCTTGAAGACTTGTAACCATCCCCACTTTCTATTTCCACAAAAAAGATCTTTTTTGAAATGCACACTGTTTCATTTCAAAGCTAATGTAAGGGACAAGAATTTCCTAGTCATAATACTAATATTTTCAGTACTACATTTTGAAAAGTAGCATTAAAATGCCTCAACCACAAACTCACAGTGACCTCTGCTGCACAGTTAGTGCATCTTCCACACAGACAAAAATGAAGCTGCATCCCCAGCCCCAGCACTTGCAAATCAGATGGAGCAGCAGTATTTTGAAAAGAATGACACCATTTAAGCTATAAAAACCACAGCTCTATTTGATATTAAACAGATAAATTCTTATGCAGAACACCAGGAAGGCTCTTCTGATAATCCTAAACAAACACAAAAGCTTTGGACCAAAGCTTTATGTGACACTTTGTAAGCTATTTACTGCTATTGGCTACACCTAGTAATTTCAACTATTCACAAAAGAATTACACTTATTCCAGTAAATTAAACAACAACAGGCTGCTTGTGCTCCCACAGTCTAAATAATGACTGTGGCAGGGGCAGTGCTTGTTGTAGTACAACTAAGAATATGTAGATTTTATAGACCAAAAAATTGTCTGGCATTCTTTTAAGACTGGTAAATATTTCCATTTCTCAAAATACTTTTTTTGTCAGCTAGGTATAGTTGTCTAGACCAGCCTGGCAGGACTGCAGAGGGATCAGAGAGCTGCCCAGGGTATCCTGGCATCAGCCAGAGCTCTATAGGGCATATTAGCAACCATGGGAAGGGGATTAATCTCCGCAACCACAACTCTAAGATATAGAACATTTCTTAAAATTGCTTCCGGTATCTGTTTCTAATTCTGAGACTAGAGAGGAATAACACATCTTCAATCCCTTTTCCCCTCTGTAGCTCCCATTTTATTCCTGTCTCCATTTTCTGGTGGCAGGCCCCTTCTTTCTTCACGGATTTAAGTCTATCATTTTTCTTTCCCTGTTGGAAAGTAAACAAATAGCTGAGGCTCTCTGGCCAAATCCATAATATATCCTACAGCATTTTCTTCAGGAAGCAGAAAGCACAGAGAAGGGGACTCAGTGCACTCAGCCCATACAGGAGCACATAAAAAGCAGCCTTGTTTTGCATGAAATAAAAATATTATCCTTTGTGGAGATACTGGGATTCCTTCCTAAAGAGGGAGATAATCATAAAAACCCTTAGGAAGGCCCAGGCTGAATCAACTACCTTCACCCCTGCCTCACACAGCTGAGCTGTGGTTCAGCTACTTCAGTTTGAATTAACAGTGGCTTTTTAATATGGAACATGGAGAAGAACATGTTCAGAGAGACATGATGCATTTTAATCAAAGCCAGACAAAGTATATGCATTAAAAATATTTTTCTAGATTAAATATTTAATATTTTTCATTGTTTACGCATGTACAAAATTTTATATTTATCTGTGATTTTCAAATTGACAGAATTCTCCCTCAGATATCACACATGAATCACTTTCTGATGGATTCAAAGGACTGGGAAGTGCAAATGTTTGAAGACACAAAAAAAGCAAGAGAGTTTAAGTAAGGCACAAACCACATCTGTCCTATGGATTCATTTAGAAATGTCATATATATAAATATGGATATTTAAATACATATACAAACATACATCTATATACATAACTGCCTGTGCATTCACGGAGCATTCGTAAATGGTGAGGCTCTTATTTGACAAATCATTAAAAAATCATAAATCAAATTTGACCCTTCTACAAGCTCCTAATGAAGTAAAAAAAAGAATTCAGTCACAATTTTTTCATCAGTTCTTGGTTTACAAAACTAACAGTACTCTGCACTCCACAATCACCACAGCTCAGAACTCTTCCTGTGCCATTAGAGGACATGGAAAACTAGGACAGTCTCTCCAGGGAGTGCTCCTAACTGGGCATGGTTCGTTTATCAACAAGGAAAAGATGACCCACACCTCCTGCCTGCATAGGGCACAGCAGCTGGGTGTGCATCTTCTGAAACAAGGAAATAAAAGAGGCCACTTACTAATTTGTGACACCAAAAATCCCAAAATTTTGGAGGTAAGTAATAATACCATTTACAAGTTTTCATCAGTGTTTACAGGAGCCCCTTAATCCAAACATGCACCTTCATTTGCCATCTAGTTATTATTTACACAACATCCAGTTCAAATGCACCATACTAAACCATGAGATCAACATAAATAGCTTAATATTTACATCTAAATACTAGCTTTAAGTTTATATGCATAAAACTGGGCTCATTAAAACTCCATCACAAATTGCATTACACACCATGTTATCAAGCAAGGAATTTGCATATTGTGCCACCAAACACTAATGCTTCCTGAGAGACTTTCAAATCACTCTGTTCATTTAGACATAATGGCTTCCAAGGTCATGCTACAGTATCAAAGCCACCACACATCACATGACATAGTCTAGCAAAGTTTCTTTTTATGACTAGAAAAAAGAACTCTAATTTTATCTTAAATATTAGAATAATTTTGAGGTAAGTAATAAAGCAATGGTTGCAGCAGTTTCAAACAGGAGAAGAGCCACAAACTGACATTTCAAAACAGCATGGCAAAAATTGGTGGTGAACCAGGTCTCATTCAAGTCCAGACTAAAACTTCTGGGGTTCCAGCTTTTAAAACTTCACACCACTCTCTGTTTTTTATTTTAATCCAGAGTTTCATAACACAGGTTTTTACTTAATCCACAAGTGCTTCAAGTTTTCAAAGAGACATTCTCATGCAGTATCAAGAGAATGACACTCTCATGACCAACATTCTCTTTACCCAAATCCCAGGGAATCTTAAAAGATAACCTTTTGAATTTTTACCACTGGAATCAGGAACTCTGAATATTATGGGAGAGCAGAACTGAATTTCCCATGATCTAGTAAAGAATTAAAGGATAGATTTGACTTTCTTATCTTTCAGGAGAACTGAGGCTCTAAGTCAACAGAGAGCAAGTTCCCTGTATTATCTCTGTACAGACCCAAGGGAAGCCTTGCAGTTCTGAAACTTCCAGATCCGACATCAAATACAAGGTTGTGGCTGCAAAGTACTCCCTCAATGCATCCTATTGCAACCATTTAACAATACTAATATAGACTGATATCACATCCAATTATTATGTGTATCATATGCAATCCCTCAAAAGCTGTCTCAAGATAGTAACTAACATATTTTAATGGTATTTTACTGTTATTATAAAACCACAATGATTTCCATATTTTTATGACTCTAAATAAAACTCAATTTTGCTTTGAACAAACGAAAGCAATGCTCCCACAGGGAAAAAGTATCTTTAGTTTTTACAACATTCCATAACATGCAATATGTACAGAGGGTTTATTTAGCTTCAGAGACATATTTTGACATCGTAACATTTCCTGTCTTTGGCAGTTCTGAGTGACTAGAATTAACTTATTTACTTGGAATTAACATAATAACTTAACCAGATGGTATGAGACTTACAGTTGATTAGATCAATGACAATAATGCCACCAAATCTGAGCATCTGACCTTGGAAAAACAAATATTGCTATATTTACAGAAAAAGAGACAAACAAATCTGTAAAGGATGGCTGTTGGTAAATTGTATGAACACAGAGTTCCACATTAAAAAGATGTGTTACTAGAGAAACTGAACATTATCTTGTCACCTATTCTATAAAGATGCCTCCATTCTGAAAAATATTTTTAATATGCATTCCAGCCAGCATTCACTTTTATTTATATACACTAATTTTCTCCTTTATTGGTTCATTTCTAGATTTAACAGACACTTAGGTAATTGAAATTTTATATAGCACACTACGCAGGATGTAGGTCATGCACCAATTTTAATGTTTTTATAAGCCAAAATTACAACCAGGTAATATACATGTATGTTTTTATTTATTGCAAATAGTTAAAAAACATAATTCGTTAATATATTTTTACCCTAAAGCTTTCTTGAATGTCCAAATAATTTCCCAATTGCATCTCAAAATTAAACTCTTTAGTTTTCATCCCTATACCCTAGGGCATTACTGCAAAATGCAATGTATTTTAATATGGTTAAATGTTACTGATGTTGCAAAATGTTATTCCTTATTGAAGATGGTCATTAATATCACTTCATACCTCAGAGAGTGTGGTAGTAATTTGGTAATAAAACAAACTATTATCATTGTCTCCTAATAACCTGAAAGTGTTGTAATCCTAGGGCCCTAAATGTGTTACAGAATATTATTAGAACAAGCACATTCTGGTCATTATTTAGATGGGAACATTTCCCATGTCTCTCATATCTCATTCAGTAATTGCACACTCCTGCTATAATTAAATTTGCCCATTTAAAATTGTCCATAATATTTTCTGGTCCTGTGGGACACATCACTGACTCCATTTTGGGCACAACATACTTTTTAATGATTACTCTCATTGTTTATTTTTATTTAAGTGACTGACTACAATAATAACTTGAAATATCCCGAATTAGATAAAAATGTTTTAAGTGAGGGAAGAAAAAAATAAAGCAGGAGTATCTTCCTAAATATATAAAACAAGTGAAGCACTTACTTCTCTCCCCTCCATGAATTGCCTTTAACTATTTGGACAAGAGTGAAAGCATCATCTTCCAGAAAAAGATATTGCTTTGAGATAAGCAGCATTTACTGGAGACAGATTCATAAGAGTATAGATGCAGCCTCCAAGGCTTGGCAAGGAGCCTCCCAACCAGAGCTACATGCACATTCACTGCACTACCTTAAATTCAGACCAAGATACTTAACACAGCAACTCAAAACACAAGTGAATATCTTATATGAAGAAAAAACATTAAGGCTGCAAGGCAGTGCACTAAACAAAAACACTTAGTTTATTATAAACTGTTCACTGTAAATAAAAATTTGAAAGTGGTACATATTTGAAAATTAGTATTTTGCAAAACTGGTGCTATTTAAGAGAATTGGTATCAGCAGTTGCATGACATGATCAGTCTATGAGGAATCTCTGTCCTGCCCTGCCTCAGATGGTCACAGAGAATTGAGAGGAAGCTTACAGCTTACACATCCCAGCCAAAATTAAGTGTAAGCCATTTTCCTGTCATCTAAATAAATGCCCACACAAGTCTCATAAGGGATCTGCATGGGATTTTGTGCACAAATAAACTGCAAAACTTGCACACAACAGACAAATCATGGCAAACCCATAAGCAAGCCATCTCCAGACAAACCTAACTAGAGAGAGAGATCAGCTGAGCCACCTTGGCACCCTCAGTTGAACTCTGCTATGAGGCCACGGACACAAAATACCAGATCATTCTTTGGATGCCCAAAGAAAGGCATCCGAGTTCACTAGCTGATGTGATAACTAAGGGAGTGCATTTTGTATTTACAAAAAAATAGCAGTGTTTAAAGCATGTTTCAAGGTAACATGAGATACAATCAAGTCAGCAGGATGGTCTAAATCTTTGAAACTGTGAACTTTAAGTAATGCAGCACTAGAAGGAGGATTCCTTAAAAATAAATCCTGTGCTTCATGTATCAAAATGGGGAACAAAATATTCCTTGTGTCTGTCTTTAACTTTGTCCAGTGTTTAAAAATGCACAGAAAGAGAAGATGCAGCAGAAATATTTTACACTGTTTCTGCTACCTTACAGATAACAAAACATTTCAAGGTTCAACTAAACTACTAAGAGACTGAAAAATCATCACATAAGCTTTCAAAGAACAACAAAGCAAAAGCAACCAAGAGCAAAAAGAAAACCCAGGATAAAGGGGGAATCAAATGATTGATGAGGATAGCTTTTATCATCTGAGCATCTCCTATACAAACAGGAATCTCTGTGTCCAAAAAGACTAAAATGTTACAGAGATGGCAGTCAAGACTGAGAAGTCTCCTCACTTGTGGAATTTCCTGAACATCATTAATATTTTGCATTCTCACTTTGAGATGACACTGGATATTCAATCAAAAAATCTGAGTCATGGGGAGTCAATCTTACCTTTGCAATAATACTGTTATCATTCAGCATTAATAGTCTTTGCTTTCCAAAATATTACAAAAATTCTAATTATTTCTCTTTAATCTCAAATCCAAACCAGGTTATGCTTTGTCCACAATGATTGGACTAAATGATTCAGAAATTAATAGAGTATGGAGCCTCTACTGGTAAATGTCTAGGAACCCACAAGTCAAGAAGGTTGAAGGGCCCTACCATGTAAAAGCTTCTTCCTAAAGAGAAAAAGAACTTTGATTTTTCAAGTAATTACTTTGTTTCAATATCTTAGATTTATAATACATTGTAAAGGCTTGTAGCACTATGATTTCCTTCTACAGAAATTAAACACATTTGAAACCTTTAAGGCAGAATAGATACACTAGAATTACAAATTAGCAGGCTAAATTCTCCCTAAACTTACTATATATACACAACACAAAGATTTCCCAAACACCTGGAAGGAAGAGAACCAACAGTCAAAGTCATTTGTTTGCATCTGCAATACACTTATTATTTATTGAACAAACAAAAAATACACACCATAAAACTGTACTTATGTAGGTCACTGTAGATGAAGATGGATAAAATAACCACATCACTAAGTTACAGATCTTGCAATATTTAAATTTTAAAAGTATAGTGAACTTAGAACTTTTATTTCCTCAATATTTACTAATTCTCATCAAGGCAAAATAAAGACCAGCTCTTCCATAACTAGACAGAAACACTGCTTCACCTACTTTTCTTACAATAGCAAAACACNGTTCATTTTCTGGTCCTGTGGGACACATCACTGACTCCATTTTGGGCACAACATACTTTTTAATGATTATTCTCATTGTTTATTTTTATTTAAGTGACTGACTACAATAATAACTTGAAATATCCCGAATTAGATAAAAATGTTTTAAGTGAGGGAAGAAAAAAATAAAGCAGGAGTATCTTCTTAAATATATAAAACAAGTGAAGCACTTACTTCTCTCCCCTCCATGAATTGCCTTTAACTATTTGGACAAGAGTGAAAGCATCATCTTCCAGAAAAAGATATTGCTTTGAGATAAGCAGCATTTACTGGAGACAGATTCATAAGAGTATAGATGCAGCCTCCAAGGCTTGGCAAGGAGCCTCCCAACCAGAGCTACATGCACATTCACTGCACTACCTTAAATTCAGACCAAGATACTTAACACAGCAACTCAAAACACAAGTGAATATCTTATATGAAGAAAAAACATTAAGGCTGCAAGGCAGTGCACTAAACAAAAACACTTGGTTTATTATAAACTGTTCACTGTAAATGAAAATTTTAAAGTCCTACATATTTGAAAATTAGTATTTTGCAAAACTGGTGCAATTTAAGACAATTGGTATCAGCAGTTGCATGACCTGATCAGTCTATGAGGATTCTCTGTCCTGCCCTGCCTCAGATGGGCACAGAGAATTGAGAGGAAGCTTACAGCTTCCACATCCCAGCCAAAATTAAGTGTAAGCCATTTTCCTGTCATCTAAATAAATGCCCACACAAGTCTCATAAGGGATCTGCATGGGATTTTGTGCACAAATAAACTGCAAAACTTGCACACAACAGACAAATCATGGCAAACCCATAAGCAAGCCATCTCCAGACAAACCTAACTAGAGAAAGAAATCAGCTGAGCCACCTAGCACCCTCAGTTGAACTCTGCTATGAGGCCAAGGACACAAAATACCAGATCAAAACTCCCAAACAAAGGCATCTGAGTTCACTAGGGAGTGAATTTTGTATTTACAAAAAAAATCAGTGTTTAAAGCATATTTCAAGTCAGCAGGATGGTCTAAATCTTTGAAACTGTGAACTTTAAGAAATTCAGCGCTAGAAGGGGGATTCCTTAAAAACAAACCCTGTGCTTCATGTATCAAAATGGGGAACAAAATATTCCTTGTGTCTGTCTTTAACTTTGTCCAGTGTTTAAAAATGCACAGAAAGATGCAGCAGAAATATTTTACACTGTTTCTGCTACCTTACAGATAACAAAACATTTCAAGGTTCAACTGAACTACTAAGAGACTGAAAATCTTCACATAAATTTTCAAAGAACAAGAAAGCAAAAGCAACCAAGAGCAAAAAGAAAATCCAGGATAAAGGGGGAATCAAATGATTGATGAGGATAGCTTTTATCATCTGAGCATCTCCTATACAAACAGGAATCTCTGTGTCCAAAAAGACTAAAATGTTACAAAGGAAGAGATGGCAGTCAAGACTGAGAAGTCTCCTCACTTGTGGAATTTCCTGAACATCATTAATATTTTGCATTCTCACTTTGAGATGACACTGGATATTCAATCAAAAAATCTGAGTCATGGGGAGTCAATCTTACCTTTGCAATAATACTGTTATCATTCAGCATTAATAGTCTTTGCTTTCCAAAATATTACAAAAATTCTAATTATTTCTCTTTAATCTCAAATCCAAACCAGGTTATGCTTTGTCCACAATGATTGGACTAAATGATTCAGAAATTAATAGAGTATGGAGCCTCTACTGGTAAATGTCTAGGAACCCACAAGTCAAGAAGGTTGAAGGGCCCTACCATGTAAAAGCTTCTTCCTAAAGAGAAAAAGAACTTTGATTTTTCAAGTAATTACTTTGTTTCAATATCTTAGATCATTTTATAATACATTGTAAAGGCTTGTAACACTATGGTTTCCTTCTACAGAAATTAATCACATTTGAAACCTTTAAGGCAAAATAGATACACTAGAATTACAAATTAGCAGGCTAAATTCTCCCTAAACTTACTATATATACACAACACAAAGATTTCCCAAACACCTGGAAGGAAGAGAACCAACAGTCAAAGTCATTTGTTTGCATCTGCAATACACTTATTATTTATTGAACAAACAAAAAATACACACCATAAAACTGTACTTATGTAGGTCACTGTAGATGAAGATGGATAAAATAACCACATCACTAAGTTACAGATCTTGCAATATTTAAATTTTAAAAGTACAGTGAACTTAGAACTTGTATTTCCTCAATATTTACTAATTCTCATCAAGGCAAAATAAAGACCAGCTCTTCCATAACTAGGCAGAAACACTGCTTCACCTACTTTTCTTACAATAGCAAAACACTGCTAAGAATTATGATCTTTCAGAAAAATATTTGAAAAGTAACAAGTAGCCTTTTAGGGGGAAGGAGAGTGGAGGGAAATCAGACAAAAGTCATGAGTGTAATTAAAGAGATTGAACACAAGAGGTAGCTATAGTCCCCGTGTTCTTAAACTGAAACAGGAAGGAGAACAGAATGGCAAATAAAACCGCTGCAAGAAAAGATGTGTTTTTAAAAACGAGGTGTAAAAACAGAAGTTTTCTGGGCTTACAACATGCAGGTTATTCTGGTTGTACCTCTGTTGGAAGCTCTGTTGTTCACTCCAAACACTCTGAATCATTTCATAACAAAGCCATGAGCCCACACAGAAAGGGTTCTTTTTATCTAGGGTAGTGGGGTTTTTTCACCAATAAAAAGTAAGGCCATCTGCTTCTCATGCAACCACGGTATTTTCTTGGGGATCATTGCAATTTACTGTAATTCTCGACCCTTTTCATATGATAAACACACCTTTTGAATGACACAAATTTTTTATAGTTGTTTTCAAATATGTTAATTAAAATCTGGCACAGTTGTGAGGAGAAAAAAGCAGCTAAAAGCAGAAATACATGTATAAGATATCAAGTAGTCTGCAATAATTACCTCTTTTTGGTAAAGATGTTCTAGACATTGATGCTTCAATGCTGTGCACCTAATCATTTTAATCATCCTTTTTGATGGACAAATCCATCAAAATCCAAAGAGATGCAGTTACTGTTAGGTTTCTAGAAGTGCACACCAGGAACTTCCAAATGACAGCAATTAAACACCTGCCTGTGATGACCTGTACCTGTCTGTAGTTCATTCTCCAGTAGTTTCCCCCATTAATTACATCCATGCTGGGAAGAGAAAGAGAATATTCATTAAGAACCATGACTCCAGGTGGAACAAGCCTGAAGGCTCCCGAGCAGCTCCCCAAGGCACTGCCCACACACACTCAGCCTCCAAACCACATGCTGCCCATCAGCAGAGAGAGAGAAGCTTTTGCTCACATGCCTCAAGGAAATACACTGGGGAAACAGCTCTTATATAGGACTTGTCTAAAAAAAATATAGACCACCCTAATTTTCATACAATTTGCATGAATTATTTGTTGTTTAAACCCCAAAACAGGAGATAATCATGCCCAAAATCTTGGAAAAAAACAACATTTTTTTTACAATGCTAACACAAAAAGGCAGTGTGCTTGTCACAGGTATAGTACCTTAATCAATATTCAGCTGCATGTGAATTTCGGACATGGAATCTCACAAACACAAGCAGAATTTAATCTCTCACTGTCCAAATAAGATGCTACATTCTCCAGTAAGTACATACTGGCAGAGACAAACACACACACACATGGATTTTAAAGCAGGACCTATTCTTCAGGTCTGCATCATTACAGCTGGCATTTCTCTGCAATGGCAACATCCCAGGTTTGGCTAACATTCCTCAAAATGAATGAGTGCACTGGACATAAAAGATTAACCTACAACTTAACAAATTTACCACAAAATCTGTGCCAAGATCACTGTAAAACTCGGCACTTATCAACTAGAGATTTATTTTGAAACAAATGAGAGTGAGAAATTTTGCTAAGTGCTACCAAGAATGTCTAATATTTAGAGCTATAACAAATCCAGTCTTACTGTCACATCAGTACTCAGCTCCCACACAAAATCTTTCAGTAATAGATCTCAAAGCACATAAAGTTTTAGGCTGAAAAGCAAGCTATCTGTATAAAAACATTTAATACTTGAATTGCAGTGAACTCCATCCACATCAGACCTCTACTGCATAAAATTTAACAAAGCTTAAGAAACTACAGCTACCAAAAGGCAAATACTGAAACATAAAGGGGAAAAAAATGCACACTGTGTGTACTTTGTTATGAAGACCCTATGTCACTTAACTTTATGCCATATTCTTGAGAAACACACAAATGCAACTAAAAACTGTACTAGCTTCCATTGGTTATGGAAAACAGATAGGAAAGTAAGTATATTTGCCTTTCATTAACTTGAAAAAAAAATTAAAATTTTAAAGGGCAAAGAAAAAGATAAATTGCCATCCCTTTAATAAATCTTTTGCATCCCACATTTTAATTCTTTTACATACTCATTGCAGCTGCCATTAAAAAAGCCCTCTGCAGCAATGATACATTCCAACAATTTTCACTTGATTAACTACAGTAGACTTAGTGAAATATTTAACCTAAGCAGTCCAACACACTCAGGTTTCAAACAGCTGTATCCACTCAATGGAAAACACAATTTTCCCAGTTTAACTGAGTGGTACCCACCACAATGAAAGCACTACCCACGTGAAGTGCCATAGTGTCAGCATGGAGAAGCAGGTAATTCAGCTAATGCTCTTACCCAGCTAACCTTGTTAAATGCTGACGTTTATTTGACAAGACAAAGCAGAGGAATCCAGCTCTGGAACACGTACAGGCTGAAGCACCAAAGGAGATTAAGTATCAACTAGGGCAGCAGGATACCTTTTTGTTTTGGTCTGAAATCCAGGAAAACACAATCCAGGCATCCTGACAGGAAGTTCAACAGGACAGGCACAGAGCAACAGGAGCCTTAAGCCAGGGTCTGCATCATCCCTCCACCTAATGATGGATGATCTACTCCAAGCCCACTTTGCATGGCCACCCCAGGCACCTCACCCTCTGAGGATGAAGGTGAGAGAGATGAGCAGCCAGGGCAGCAGGCCACGGCCAGGTTTGCTACCAGGAATAGCCCAGACCTGAGACAGAATCGGCCACACAGATAACATGCACGTTCCTGCAATGTCATGATTTCTGAGAAATACACTGGCAGCACTGGAGAGGATGTCTGGACTCTGTCAAAGTCAAGAGATCCAGGCATTTAGGCACCCAAGACACTTCTTTAAATTGACCCTCTGACAGCTTCTGAAAACAAAGCTGCAGAGGCTTTGGCAGAAGCCAACTTTAGCTCCACTCCCTAATCTGCTTATGTTCCCTCAGAGGTCAGCAACCAGAAAGTGGTTCCACCAAAGCATGGCCCGGGGAGGCCAAATTACAACTGCTCCTCCAGGAGGATTCAAAGCCAAAACTTGTCACCAGAGAGCAGGGACAAGAGCTTCACCCAAGCCAGTCTGCTTTTAGGAACACCTAATGTGTTCCTGCCCCATTTGTGACTGCCTGAACAAGGCAAAACAGACTATCTGAAAAATCTTTTAACAGAATTATGAATATTAAGAGTTTTGAGTACTACAGGTGAGGTCTATTGCAAGTGCTGGGTTCAGAATGGGCAGGGAGATATTTCTCACTGGGTCACAGATGCAACTGCTCCAGTAACAATCTCTAACTTATTTCAGATCTTTTCAGGTTTTAAGAGTACAGTAGTTCAGTTTTATTATCTTATTATTCATTTAGTCCTCACTATAAGTACTCCAGCTAAAGTACAGCACCCTTATAGACAGATAAGTCTGTTATAGACAGAACCCTAAATATAACTAGTTCAGAATTACAATCTTAGAAAGGTAGAAAGTAAAATTTACCCTTTTTTTTTTAAGAGATAAACATATAGTTTGCATATTCCTCTATCAATGCTTAAGTTAAATGTATTTGACACAACATCAGCAAAGGACATTTCTTCTACAGCAAATCTAGACAATGACATCAGCATTACAAAGCATCAGTCTCGGATGCTGGGGAAAAAAAACACTGCCTTCTATGCTACTGAATGCAAAGAGGTTTTTGTTACTCTATCAACTGCAAGCACGAGGTCTCAGTCCTTAGCTGTAATGGCTATCTTCAAGCTCATTACTTCATACATTTAACATTACTTCATACATTACTTCAACATTTAACTGAATTCACCTTTGCCCACCACTGTAGTGCACATCAGTCAAGTCAACCTTCTGAGGACAAAACATGCAATACTGGGGTAGATCTAGTCTCTACACCTCTAAACAGCTTAGGAATATCTCTCAGTTTTTCTGTCTTCTGCTTCCCTTTATGGAGCATTTATACAGTTCTGTTTAAGGGCAAAAGTCCCAAGTAGTCATCTCAGAAAAAAAAATTGTTACCTTTTACTGTTGACAATAAAAATGTGGTATTTATGCTTTCCCTGTTTTCCTACTTCTATTTTTTTTTCCTGATCTATAGACAAACTTTTTCTCTTCTGCCATGGCTGTGAAGTCTTCTTTGGAGCTTTTGAAGACAGACTTTTTCAAACACCAATCACAAATCCAAGCAAGAAATACCAAATGGATATAGCATCCTAATCCAAATGGAAGACCCATGAAAGATTTATGAAATATGACTTGTATTAACAAGCACTTCATATGAGACAGAAAACATGTCAATCCATCCCTGGCAAGATGAGATCCATGAAAACATCAGCACATAAGAGGAATCAGTTGGAAACCCTTCAGGATCGTTCCTTGCCAATTCAGACCCTGCTCTTGCTTACATGCANTCTCTACAACTCTAAACAGCTTAGGAATATCCCTCAATTTTTCTGTCCTCTGCTTCCCATTATGGAGCATTTATACAGTTCTGTTTAAGAGCAAAAGTCCCAAGTAGCCATCTCAGAAAATAAACTGGTTACCTTTTACTGTTGACAATAAAAATGTGGTATGCTTTCCCTGTTTCCTACTTCTATTTTTTTTCCCTGATCTATAGACAAACTTTTTCTCTTCTGCCATGGCTGTGAAGTCTTCTTTGGAGCTTTTGAAGACAGACTTTTTCAAACACCAATCACAAATCCAAGCAAGAAATACCAAATGGATATAGCATCCTAATCCAAATGGAAGACCCATGAAAGATTTATGAAATATGACTTGTATTAACAAGCACTTCATATGAGACAGAAAACATGTCAATCCATCCCTGGCAAGATGAGATCCATGAAAACATCAGCACATAAGAGGAATCAGTTGGAAACCCTTCAGGATCGTTCCTTGCCAATTCAGACCCTGCTCTTGCTTACATGCAGTTGTATTGTGTAACAAAATGGGAGCTGGCTTCACCACATTCCTTCTCCTCATTACCCATGTGTGTCACATCAACAGATTTCTCCAGAACAGATTTGCCTACAGTCACACAGGCCACGTGTGACAGAGCCAAATCACAGCCAGCCACTGAAGGAGTGAAACATCACTTTTCTCCAGAGGTCCTGCGGCTGTTCTGCTGTCAGGAGAGAAATCTCTCTATCCTCTGTCCTTTGATTGCTCCTCATTCCCATGTCACTCTAAAAATTGCTCTGGTCTCTTTTTCAAAAAGGGATTTATCAACAAGACAAGGTACTACACACCACGTGCTCCCCCTCCAGTTTACTGATCTTTGAAAGCATAGTCCTACTTGAGACTTAAAGAAATCTGAATTTTCTTTTACTTGTTTTATTCCACACAATGTCTATTTTGTTTAACCACAGCATCATAATTAAACTGCTTCTACAAAGGTGAAATTTACTTTTCAAATGGAATATTAATTGTGTCTGGACAGCTTACCACAGCTAGATAACTGGGTGTCTGCAAATTACATTTATCTCCTGTCCTGGAATACTCCTTTTTTTAAAATTCAGAAGTTATTTCTTAATTTCTTCGATCATATAACATCTTAATAGATTTTAGTATACAAAACTGTTTAAAAGCTCTGCTTTAATTCTGTCTACACTGAAGCTTGTTGCCATGTTACTAATTTACTAGATTTCTTATATTTATTTAACTGAAATCTATGGCAACATCTGTAACACACTATCTACTGAACTAAACACATAATGAAGTGGAAAGTATAACCAACAAAAAATCCCTGCTGGCTTTTTTCCCCCCCTTACTAATTTTGTCATGGGTCCAAGAATAACTCCCACAAAAGCAATAGAAAGCCATATCCCTTCTCACTTCAGCCTCTCTGTAACATCAACTCTAGAAGTAGAATTAAGAAAATAAGTAGTGAAAGATCAACTTGAAAACAAACTAGAAGCAAAAAATACTTTAAAATTCAGGTTCCATCTTAGAATTACTGTGACTAGCATTTATAAAAGATAAGGATTTTTACTTCAGGTGGTGATTCATGGCATACATACAATTTTAGGATTATAACAAAGAAGCTTGAAACAAAATCCATGAAGATTTGGTTTTGGCTGATCAAAGTATGACATAAAGCTGATCTAAACATTCTGAGTACTAAAACAAGCTAGGTCTAAATCTGCAATGGATTTTCATTTTCAGGGTATGAGAATAGCTAGGTGCTTACTAAAATGCAGCAAAAAAATTAAGTGTTAATCTCTGCAAAGTTGTCAATTCATAAATTCACTGGATACATCAAGACCTACCTATTGACTTTAGGAACCATTTAAAAGAAGCCTATCTTGGCTCTCTGTCACCAGGCCATTACATTCGGAAACCATTCAGAACAGTCAAGAGCAGCTCCAAATGTTTAACTTGGATTCAATATCCATACAGTATCTACAGAAATTTGAAGGAAACACTGACCTTTCTTTAAAATAAATGCAATATCTTCAGAGGGGCTGGTCAAGCACTTTTCCTCCCAATAAAATTAAAGTGAGCATACAAGTAACAGCCTATTTTTTATCTTGGCAAATGAAAATATAGTTGCTTTTTGGCAGCCATAAAAAATTAAAGCAGTGGGGAAAGGGATGAATGGGTACATCAAGACTGTGATCCTGATATTTGTATCATACACCAGTTCTGTAACACCTTTATACGCTAATTCTTTGCATTATTAGTAAATACCTCCCCATCTTTTTGCATTTGATGGCTACACAAAAGACCAAGTACCTGAAATAGAGAGCCAAGAGGCAAATGGTAGGATTGAAATGCCCTGACTACCCTACCCCAGTCTGAACTCTGCTACTGTAAATTTGATGCCATATAAATAGTGAGGATGCTAAGGATACTATGCTAACCACATAATTTATTCACTCCCTAACCTACCATTTTATCATCTGGCAGGACTACAGCCTGGGTTTTTACTAATTAGATGTTACTTGTTATTCTTTCAGGAAAGGAAAAGAAAAAGGAAGATTAATTCCCTCCCTCCTTCTGTAATCCAAATGTAGCTGTTCAGGTATCTAGCTAGGTATCTAAATCCCAAAGAGTCATCTGACTCCAGGACATTAGGCCAAAGGCAATGCTCAAGTTATTTAATTCATTTACATCAGAGTAAACAGCTATGTTCAGCCCACCTAACTTCTGACAGAGCACTGAAGAAGGAAGAAAAAGGAATTAATTATAGTTCAGTGAAATATACTTTTACATGCACAGTACTAAATAACTCAGTGAGTTGTTTTATAGCAGCAAGTAACAACATTTGTAATGATTTAGGAGAAGATTGCCACTCTAAGGCAAGAAACTGGCTATGCCATCATCCAGCAGCCATTTCCTCCAATGCAAATTCATCCATGTCCAGGAGCAACTCCAGAAGTCACTGCTCCATTGCTCACCTGAGAAGCAAGCAGCTGCTAAGGGCTGATGGAGAAGGGATGGATGTCTCAGCCCTGCAGCTGCAAGGCTGGTATCATACTCAACCAACACCATCAAATGAAACAGGGCTGCCCAGTGCCGTTTATCAGTGCAGTGTGATGGAGTCAAATAAAGCACTTTCTCTGCTGACAACTTATTTTAATGAAAATGCATCACAATATTTCAAAAGTTGTCAATGCTGACTTATCTTTCTGACAGCTGATAGATTTATGACAGCTATTTTTCATGAAAAATGTGCAGCAAGAGTAACTCAAAACTAAAAAATTAAACAGGTCTGCCTTAAGATACCAAAGTACTAACAGAGGAAGAGAAGTAATTTATTGAAGTAAGAATTGTAGAAGAGAACCAAAGGGAGCTTAATAAAAATGTTTCAAATTTACAATACTTTTTTAATTGGAACAGTTCTTAATGGATAAATTGACTTAAGAGTGGCAGACTCTTCATGTTTGATCTTGCACTCAAAACTGNGCTGCTAAGGGCTGATGGAGAAGGGATGGATGTCTCAGCCCTGCAGCTGCAAGGCTGGTATCATACTCAACCAACACCATCAAATGAAACAGGGCTGCCCAGTGCCGTTTATCAGTGCAGTGTGATGGAGTCAAATAAAGCACTTTCTCTGCTGACAACTTATTTTAATGAAAATGCATCACAATATTTCAAAAGTTGTCAATGCTGACTTATCTTTCTGACAGCTGATAGATTTATGACAGCTATTTTTCATGAAAAATGTGCAGCAAGAGTAACTCAAAACTAAAAAATTAATGTAGTCTGCCTTAAGATACCAAAGTACTAACAGAGGAAGAGAAGTAATTTATTGAAGTAAGAATTGTAGAAGAGAACCAAAGGGAGCTTAATAAAAATGTTTCAAATTTACAATACTTTTTTAATTGGAACAGTTCTTAATGGATAAATTGACTTAAGAGTGGCAGACTCTTCATGTTTGACCTTGCACTCAAAACTGGAACAAAAGAAATGAAAGAACAAATGACAGTGTCATCCCTACCTCAATTTTGTGTTTACTTTTCAGGAAACAATTGTGCGGGGCTTCTTTAGTTTCATGAGGATTAACAGATGAAGTTGAAAACTATATTATGAAAACATTCCCTAACCAATCTTAAGAATCATCAGCACAGAAATAAGTTTTTTTCTGTTTATGGTAAGTTTTCTAATCACGCATTTGCATACAATATATAGCAGATATAAGTTCAAATCCCTGTACTAATTTTGATCACTCTGAAGAACCATAACTGCCATCCCACTCTGCACTTCTTTAACTTCTTTCCACTTTTGTTCCTACAGTCTATCAGCCATCAGGAGGTTCTGGCTCTGTTTGAATACAAATTACTATGTTATTGTTATTGATTTATTAAATTTATTCATAATTTATAGGGTATCTCTACTTTGAAAGGTAATTCTCATAAGATTGACAATGAAACCAAACTCTTGATTTTTTTCCAGTTTTAAATTTATTCCACATGAGGCATATTACCATTTCTGACCATACTGAAAACTGGAGTAATGAAGGCTGTGGGTGAAAAATGAAAATGAAAACAACACTGAGTTTTCCCAAAGAAATTATTCACAGAGGAAAAGCTGTCAGTCATGAAACTTGATACCATCACAAGGATGAAAAGATGCTAGTTACAGCAGAAGTGTGAAATGCGACCATCACTCTCTCAACTACTTGTTATTTATTTTAAATAACAGATGAACAGTCATTAATATTTACTATATTTCCAATCAGTCAGATAACACAATCAGCAGCCTAAGTCAGATCAGGCAGCAGCTGGTTAGATGAATGTCATCTGTCAGGGACTGTTCTTCTAAAAGCTGCTAATACTGTCAGTGAAAATTACAGTCCACAAATCAAAAGAATCTAAGTGCTTAAACTGAAACACACATTAGATGAGACAGCTCCCACTGGATTTTTCCCATGTGCTATTACCTCTGTGATCAACTCATACTTCAAGTGACAGAAATTGCTAAGAAAGCAAAACACTGCCTGCTCTCTATCTGCAAACTATCTTTGGAGCCAGGGGACATATTTTTAGATAACTAAAATTAATTCTCCTCCCTATTTGTCAAAAAACATTAAAATCAACCTACTGTAAAGCAAAATGCTCACTTCATCTTCTACAGAATGACAGGGAGCAACATGTTGTTACTAAAGTTACGATCCCGTTACTTGGAAATGAAATAAAATCCCTTTCAATCAGCAAATTTCATAACATTAAACTGTAACTTTTTTCTAATAGCAATGAAATGAAAGCAAAGACCGTACACTCAGAATTTCAGTGCCTTCTCAAAATACTTGTCAAAATATTGCATTATGTAGCACAAAACAATGCAAGATTTAAGCTGTGTAAGTGTCATCATTACACAAAAGCAGTGTAGAAGCACTTAAAAGGTTCTTTGAGGTACAGAAGGGTAATACAACACTAGTTTCCCATTTCTGCCAGGGCATTGGGATACAAATAAAGTAGGTATGTCCAGAAATACAGAATTACAGAATCATAGAATGGTCTCCCAAGAGCCCTCTTATCTTCAGCCTGAACAACCCAAACTCTCTCAGCCTGTCTTAACAGGAGAGGTCCTCCAGCACATCCTTGTGGCCCTCCTCAGGGCCCATTCCAACAGCTCCACATCCTTTTTTGTACTGAGAAGTCATTCCTTTTTTTTTTTTTATCCCAATCCTAGTTTGTATTTGGATTTCCCCATAACTCCCTGCATTGGAACAGAATCTCTAAACCTAGAAAGACATTACTGCAGCTGACAACAATGTCTTTTGAAATGTATCATACTCATTTGAGGATATAATCCTGCACAAATGCAGGAAAGCAGGAAAAATAATACACACAAAAGATGAGCAGGGAATACTTTGCCTCCTTGCTAATCGTGGAATGCCACCAAGAATTTCAAATGAATAATGGATGTGCAGCAGTACTGGCTGGGTGCCCAGCATGCCTACAGACAAGGATGGGCAGATCCCTTCAGGACAGCACTCAGAATGCAAGTCAGGAGCATGTACTCTTGGTGAAGGCAGTTCTCTTCAGACTAGGCTTCAACAAGGGCAGCTGGTCTATCTATGGCCTCATGGCAGGGCAGAGAGAAAAAAAGACGAGGTATCTTCAGGGTGGTGACCAATACTGGGAGGAGAAGCAACGCTGACAGTAGTTACAACACAGGGAATTCAAATTATGCTTTGGAAACACCTTTTCACCTCAACATCAAACACTGAAACAGGTGCAGTCTCCATCCCTGGAGATGCTGGAATCCAAACTGCACAAGCTCTGGACAAACAGGGGATTTGGAACAGGGGATTGGACTAGGAGACTCCAGAGGTCCCTTTCAAGTATCAGTTCTGTGATTGTTCCATTTCTTGCTTTCCTTCGCACACATCTACATTTCAAAAGGAGATCCAAAGCATCAACCAAGGCAAAGCAGATATTTCCAGCTGTGAAAATTCTGGTAAATACACACAGAACTTATCACCTCACCACAGTACATTTGGTCAAATGTGATTTGATCTTCCGTAGATTTGATCTTCCGTAGCCCTTTGTGGGAACAAGTATGAGTGGGGACCTACCTTCCCTTTGCTCCTTCTTCCCACCTTGCAGTGGGTTCCACTCTGCTTTGCCAAATCGGAAACCAGATCTGCCTTTCCACTTCTTCATTTGACAGAGTCGGAGCCCTGGAGGCCATTCCCATCAAGCCCTGCTAATACAGACTCATGCTCCACTAAAACCTCCACATCTCTGGTGACAGGGAAGCCATTACTGGCATCCAGACTGCTCCTCACAGCAGAGATTTTTGTCTCTATCCCTTCTTTCATAGCCATCCTTTTTTTCTGCCATCAGTACACTCACCCTGCTCAGCACTGCCAGCAACTACCAGTGCAGCACATGAGGCCACTCTCCTTCTCAACACCACAGCCTTACATCAGCTCAAATCCATCATGAAGCTACATCTTTAGGAATTCGTAAGTGTGATTAATCATGTTAACTCCTACATGAGTTCTAACAACACTTACTCAGGCAGAGTTAAAAATAATACATCAATTTAGATCAGATAAAATTGTCAAAATAAAGCCTAATATTTTACTTGCATTAAAGAAATCACCAATTATATTTGAAAAGCTCCTGGCAACATGCTCTTATTTCAACACCACAACAAACTATTTCCTAAGACAATATTAACTGCCAGGACAAGGTGACACAGCAAGGAACCTGCCATCTCTGGAAGTGGGCAGCTTCTCTAAGTGGCCTGGAAACCAGAAAAGAGGAGAGCATTAACCAGGACCACCACAGTGAATGCCACCAAGGCACAATGGGTTATGCTGCTGTGCAAAGCATTCTGATACACCCAACTACCACAATCTCCACAAACAAGCCTCAGTGAAGAAAAGAAAGCAGCAACTCTAGGCTGACAATTGCCAAGCTTCAAACTACCACTGTGTTCTGCTCTGATTTTACTGTGTTTAACTCAAAGAGGCCCACAGTTTTAATAAAAATAGCTAACCACCAAGGTTAACAGGTGGCCATGCTCCAGTATGAATCAGTTTTGATATGCCAAGTTTCTTCTAACAACACTGCTGCCAGAGAAACCTACATGCTCTTATCTCCCAGTGCTCTGTTAAAAACATCACATGCTTTTTCTCTTTACATGCTTGTCTGGTTTCATTTTAAAAGAAAGAGGATCAGACTTTCACAACAAATCCTGAGGGCTTGCACTTAAATCTGACTTCCTTCTCCCCAGAGAAGATATTCGAGATTCCCGAGGGACATCAAAACAAGCTCTTGCAAAAGATAGGAAGAAAATCTAAAGAAGAGAAACAACCACGGATCATGGTTTTCAAAAATAATGCTAAAAAAAATTGAGATTAGTCTCATTCCCAATTTCTTTACCATTTAGGTACTTCAATATGCCAGGTATCTCCAAAACCATGTCAAAAGGCACTTTGAGTAATCTGGTTTAGTGCTAGGTGTTCTTGCCTTGGCAGAGGGCTATGAACTAGATTATCTTTAAGCTCCTTTTTAACACCAATCAATCTATGATTTTATGAAAAGATTACAAATATTTGACTTTGCTGGCATTGCTACTATGGGTTTTGCTTTCCAGACCTGTCACACACCAGCAGCACTGCACCTATCACACGTTTTTATACCTGCCACATATTTCCTCATCAGAGTTTCATAGGACAAACCTTCGCCTCTTTAAGCTGCCCCATTCCCTCACACCCCCAGCTTTCTCCCTATGTTGTTTTTCTCCACACAGAGTTTCCTTCCAATAAAGAAAGGAGAAATTTTAACTCTGTTGCCTGCTCTCAGATGTCTCTAACAAAAGCTCTGAGCACTCCTATTAACTGAGTCAACACAGGGATTTGGAGGTTTTCTAACACTCTCTTTGTACACATCATTCTGCAATGTTAGTGGAAGAGATAGTGGAAGGAGCATCTCTCATAGTTCCAGAATTACAGTGCTTAAAGGAAAAAGTCATTCAGCTGAATTCTACAACACTCTGTGGGAAAAAAGTGCAATACACAGGAACAAACCATGAATCTGCAAGCTCTTCACAGCCCTGTATGAGCCTGCAACTATGCCAAGTTCCAAAACCTCACATCCAAAACATAAGCAGTTTTTAGGAAAGCAGTTTCAAATCATAATTAATCCACTGAGGCCCCAGCCCAAGTCAGGGTAATCAGTCAGCTAGTGATGACAGAGAGAAATAAGACTTGTGAGGTTCTCACAAAACAGCTAAAAATAACACTGGATTTTTTTTTTAATGTTCCCTTGCACATAAGGATCTTGATCTCAAATTTTCTTAAAACTTATTTATAGGTTTTAGTTCATGTAACTGAATTTATTCTTCATTCCAACCATAAAAGCAGCAACAGCTACTTATAACACTAACTCCTCCTAACATAACTATTTCATAGATCATGTTGCACAATATTCATACTCCTGAATACAATACATATTTCTGTAGTTCTTCCATCTATATCAACTAATAATTATCTAATAAACCAGATAAGCAAAAAAAAAACCAATTAAAAAACAGAAAAGCCTAAAACAGTCATACCATTGTAGTTCAGAAACCATGACAAATGCCTTTTTAAATTGTTCTCAGATTCTCCTATTTCACCAGTTATTTATAAACCTTAATTTAAAAAAAAAATCAAAATAGCAATTTTAGTACAAAAAGAAAAATATCTAACTCTGCAGAGAAGGCCAAGAAAGCAGAAAAAGATTTTGTCTTTTTTTTTCAACAGAATTTGATTGGCATTAGTCTACCAAAACATTTCTAAAACTAATTTTGGGATGCCTGCTTGTGCCTTGCCTTTGACTGTGCCTCTGCAAGCAGGGCACAGTCTTGCTACTCCAGGGAATTACCCAAAGAGAAGTAAAACCACACACACTTTGAGCAGCAAAGTCTACTATTGTCTCCTAAAACAGCAAAGACCAAAGCAGAGTTTTAAATATTCTCAGATGTCAAGAATTCATTGGAAAAAATTTAAAAAAAGAAAAAAGAAAAAAGGAGATAGCAATAAAAAAAGAATTTTTTAACTAATATTCCTCCTGCTGCAGTAACTGCTCACTCAGGCCAGAAACCAGTGTGAGTAATCACAGAAGTTCCNTAAAAGAAGAATTTTTTAACTAATATTCCTCCTGCTGCAGTAACTGCTCACTCAGGCCAGAAACCAGTGTGAGTAATCACAGAAGTTCCACTGCATTGAGCAAAGTTAGGTATGGTTGGTCATAAACCAATAAGATCCTGATAACATCAAATCCATAATTTCCCAACACATTCTTTAGGCAGAAAAGCCCTTCTTCAGATCTATCCAATACAGAAGTTGATAAAAACAGAGCTTGATCTCTAGTGCTTCACATTTGCTGTAACCAAGTCAAAGCAACAGAAGTTTCTTAAAACTGCTCCTATAATTCTGCATCCCTGCAATTCAGACACACACTCATGTGAACAATTATTTTTGCAGAACACTTCTTCTGGGAGTGACATCATATAAGATTAAGTTAAAGCAGATGGTTGTTGGGTTTTTTTCTTTTGAATAAAAATTAAATTCAGAGGATTAAATAATTAAACCAATAAGAATTTTTCAAACATCAGTATGAATTCCATAACTGAGCATATTTTTCATTAACCACTAGAGGTCACACAGCAACCATGGCAGCTATCCAAAAGATGAGAAGTCTCAAGAACCTTAAGGCCTAGAAAAACTGAAATAGAGGAGTACTCTTTGATTTGCTCCTACAAATAAAATTACTCAGTTTGTTTCTGTAATCTTTGCATTTCCCAAAAAGATCCAATGAATATGAATGCTCAGAGACATAATTTGGTATTTTTCATCTCTGTAAATTTAGTTTTGTGACTTTTACTTCTCAAATTGCATATGACAATAGATGGTGGGCAAAAGAGCTTGATGTCCATCTGAAGGTGTTCCTCATATAAGTTCTGGAACTTCAATACTCAAACAATACTCAATATTTCAGCTACTACTACAACTGACACTGAAAAAGCACCCTAAAGCTGTTATGTCCTAGTATTATCCTAGTTGGCATTTTACTATTTAAATAAACAATTTAAGCTTTCAAGAACAACAAATATCAATGCCCACACATAAATTCATACTGTTTTTAAGCTAATAGCAAAGTTTACACTGCACACAATAACTTGAATTGTCTTTAAATCTGAGTGGATGCACTGCCCCCCATGGAACATCTGTGGAGGACAGGGACTGAGATCGACTTGCACATGAGAAATTCACTTACATAGTTAATGAAAAACTAGTTTATTTTAACACATTGGAAAAGCTATATGCAAAGTCTGAAAATACTTCATGTTCTGCACAGCTAATTAAAAATTTCCTGGAAAGTTCCTTTAAAGACTTCAAAAAGGCACCCTGTGCACACAAATGTAGAGCGAGAGATGGCTGATAGCGATCCTGTGCTCCCTTTCAGATAGGATTAAATTGGAGATAAGTATACAAAGGTATCTCATGAAATGACTCACTTGTTTTTATTTCATTTACTACAGCTCATACTACATTTTCTCTTTGGAGAGATTTCATTTAATTAGATCCCAACTAGAAGAGATAAAGACCTGCGTATGAAAGCCTTTTACTACAAAAGTGCGGCACCGCCAGGGCATTAAGTGCCCTCTAACCCTAAGAACTGGTCCCACCAGAACAGGTGCTGCTGCTGCTGCTGACTTGTGTTAGGTGTTCTGGAATAAGTAAAATATTTCACTCCCTAAAGCTCCCAGTCTGGTACATTTCAACATTAAAAACAATAATGAAGCAGTTCTAATCTGAATAATAGTTTCAGAAGTTTCAGCACCCATCATGTGTTCCAGCACAACAGACACACTACCAAAAGCCATCAGGGCACATATTACCATACAGAGCAACTCCTTGAGACAAAACAGAAAATCCTAAAACATGTCTTAGAAGCAGAGAAGATGCAGACTCTCTTGGCAATAAAATTCACACCACAAGTTTAAAAGTTTAGCTAGCTCTTAAGAAATATTAATTCACATGCGTGCTCACACACAGATTGCAAATCAGCAGAGACTACTTTCTTCACATTAACACAACAAGTAATACAATCTTTTGAAGAATTTAAGACATAAGGATAATTTCTGAAAAATATACCAAATACAAACCTGCTTTTTCTGTGTCTGCCTCTTTTGAGCACCCAGTGTAGCTGACTTAAAGCTAAGGGACTTGGACTGTCTCCTGACTTTCACTGAATCTCTTCGGCGATCGTATGAAAAGGACGACGACTTCTTTGTAATTTTCCTCCTAGGTGTGTCTGCCATTTCAGCCACTGAAACCTGGTTACCTTCAAGCAAACAGCTTCCCAAGAAAATAAAAACTCAGTGCCACCAAGCTTACAGAGAACAGTCTTCAATCCTGTACAAAGTGGAGCAAATCACAAGGAAGGAAGCCCATCTGAGAACAACTTCAGTTCTTCCAGCAGGCTGTACAAATGAAGAAGGAGATGATGGTCCCACAAAGCTGAATGTCACGGAAGAGCAGGCAGAACTCCTTCTTGCTGTATAAACTCAAACAGGCTTCAGCAGTGATGCTAATCTGAAAAATGTAGTGACTATCCTGCTGAGTACGCTGAAGGTGAACAGGAGGTAGTTCCCTGCACATCAAGAGGGTGTGGAAGTACACCAACAGGGTGTGGGGACCAAGCAGAAGACTTTGGGTTCAAAGCATCTTCTTAACTCCTTCCTTTCTGGGCTACTTCTTGGAAGGAATATGAAAAGGCAGACCAGTGAAAGCTCTCCAAAATAGAACAATTTTCTTCTGGTTGGTTCCAAAGCACTTGCTGAAGGACATTTTAGCCTGAGGTAGCTGCCACGTTGATTAGGAGCCCTGTTTTAATCCAATACAAATATCCCCCTTTCTCTTCTTGTCAGAAAGATTATTCACGCTACAAAATTTATGAGGTAATTTATCTACTAAGCCAGCTGGAAAACAAAGTCAAAGCATATGTATTAATCTTACCATACTTCCTGGGAAAGAACTATGAAGTTACAGCTCTCTCTTAAGACCTGTTGGTATCAAGGGATAAGAGGGTAACGCTAATGAATTCCCATCCTAGTGACAGTGTGGCAATCTTATCAGACAGCTGAGATTGCAAGTTTTGCACCAGGACTGTGTTTACATAGGAATGTTTTCCTTGCATAATGTGTTACTGCCAGAGTGTAGAGCCCCAAGACTTACTGCTATTGATTTCCATTAAGCAAAGTGTACCCCAAGTGCAGGTATGGGAATGTGCCTGCAAACCTAACACTGTCAGATTTAAATCTGGGTTAAAATAGGAGAAGGAAAACTATCTTTTGACGAACTTATTCCATTGTCCAGGGTCATTTCCAGAAAATTTTCTTTCATTTATTCATGAGTCTGCTCCACATACAAAACAACTGTGAATAATTTATCCTTGCAGGATTATCCATTACTATAATTAAGCTTTAATATGGGTCAGTTCTCTAGTGTATGAGTCTCACCACCTCTGTTAGGAAATATCTCTGAAGTTGGCACAGCATTTAAGACCTGCTGATACCAAGGAGTAAGAGTTAGTGTTAATGAATTCCCATAACCAACCTTTTCTGCAATTCCTTTCTTTGTTGTAGGATGAATAATACGCCTCTAGGATAAAGTGATATGGCTAAAAATAGTAAAAGTATATCAGAATGCCATGCATTTATTAGCCATAATGGCCTAATTCTAGATTCACTGCAGATAACACTGAAGAACCAGAAAGCACTAGTTTGTATTATGACCACAGAATTATCTACTACTACATCTACCTAATACATCACTAATTATTACAGAACACAGGGGAGAAAAAAATATTAATTTTAATACAAGGTATCTCTTAATTATGATAAGTTTATAATATCATAGCAGTCCACAGCCACAACTGTAACATCCACAGTCACATACCAACATTAGATACTGTAAGATCATCATCATTCCAGTGCTCTTTGTGGTTTTCACCAAAATTTAAAGAGACTCTCACAAATTGAGAACTCTTCTTCAATTACCACTTCCCATGATTTGGAAGCATCATCTTTTTGAAGAGTAAAAATAAGCAGATAACATTATATAGGCTTTTAAATCATTACTTCAAAAAAAAAACACTCCAAAACTTCTTGAAGCATCTCTGCAGCGTTAGACAAAAATCACAGCTATTTTGTTATATTGTGAAAATCAAGGAGAAGGAATGAAGGAATGATGAAAGCCTTTTGTAGATAGCTACTCTTATGATATACCCCAATTATGTACACAAAAACAAATATCAACTGCTGAGACTGACAAAAGCACCAGTAAACTTTAATAATCCAAGGACAATCCTGATGACCCCAATAAAAATCCACAAAACCAAAAATATAAGAAATGTAATAAGAATGAGCAGAAAAAGATCTGGATTACATTTATTCTCAGTTCCCCTTAAATATAAAAATCTGCAGCATCCAAAAAATCAAATTTTTAAAAAAAGGCAGTATTTGCTTCACTAATGTAGACTGTAGTTTTATTTGATATTCACAGATCTTGCACTGAAAAAGACAAAGAATGAATGATTCCTCAGTGTCAGCCCTGATTTTACAGTAATCTACAGTTTACTTCTTCCACCCTCTTTTCAAGCTGAGTCCTGGACCACTTAGAGATTGCTGGTAGAGGAGCCTTTATTCTAGACCTGAATTCAATGTTGCCATTTACTCTGTGGTTTTGCTACTTCTACTGAATGAGTTTTAGTGCCTGGGTCATGGCTGGAGGAAGCAGAGGGTTCCTCATCAGGACACACAGCAGTAAGTTTCCATCATCCATTCCCTTCTTTCCCCTCTGAAACCCAACAGGGACCACACTGGTGACTCCACAGCTACCATCCACCTTCTAGAACTGAAAGGGGTCTCAGTCCAATCATGTTCCAAATACAGTCCCTCTTCTTTCTTCTTTCACATTTCCAGCAGTCATACCCTCTGCCTTTCCCCCTCAGCTTATCAAACCACACAATGGAAGAGGTCAGAAGGGGACCTCTGCAGATCATCTAATTCATCCTTCAGTGAACTGACAATGCTCATGAAATAGCAAAAAAATAATCGGTTATTATTGCAAGGAGAACCCTGCTAAGAGGCAGGGTCCAAAGTGACGGACATATCTGGACAGGGGAAGAGGCTCACACCAGGACAAGCTGCTGGAAGCCTTCTTAGATCTTATTATGACTCATAACTGTACGTTGCAGTGCTAGCTGATGTTTCCAGAGGTCTATTGCTAAATGAAAAACATTTTCCCAAGGTAACATCTAGCTCAGAGATTTTTTTTCTGCATTCAGCTAAAAGGAGTCTCCAAAAGCACATTATATTTGCCAAAATACTTCCTCCACCATGCTGCTGTCTACCCCCTCTATATCACAGGATGCCCCTCCAACCCTTCATAACCAGCATTTGCCATCAACATTTGGTTTCACAGACAGTGATGGAATTTGTCACTCCAGATTTCACATCCACTTTCCCTTTCCTCAGAACAACTGCAAATATACTGAAAAACTGATACTCTGTTCTCCCATCTTCCAGCTATGAACCTGTAAGACCCTTCCTCCATGGCATGGCAAGTTTGTGGCATGTACTAACCTAGTTCTTATTCATGTATGAACCTCAGTGAACAGTTTTTGATAAATTACTCAATTTTCAGGTTTATCTGCAGCTCTTTACATCTCCATGGAAACTAATTTACACACTTACAAATGTTACTCCTGTCAAAAATTCCTTGGCAAACAGAAGGTTTTGACATTTTATAAGAAAGTAATAATGGGATGGTAATATGAAAGGCTTATTTTCCAGTACCAGTACTTTCCCAAGCTTAGTGGTTCAAGGAGTTATTTTAAGCTGTTACAAGAAAAGAATGCCGTATGCTCAAAATGTGTTTTGCCAAATCACTTATGAGTAACAAAAAAATTGTTTCAAGGTCATCCTGTTTTCCTGGGATACAGTGAAGGCAGTCACAGAACAAGAGGAAAGTTGCACACTGTGGCAAAGATAATCTGGACAGTACTCGAGATTTAATTTGATAGCAAAGTTTTGAGGAAAAAGGAAGAAGCTCATGCTAGTCCCGGTATTGTAAACCTTGAGAATCAATTTTTAACTTAAGTTTTTCTGCATTTTTATGTTTTGCTGTGAGATTTGCCACATTGAACCTAGACATTCTTTCATTCACTCCAGCATTTTAATCTGTTAACAGCATAAACAAACTTTAGAAGTATAACGAAAAAGTTGTCACTTTCCTGTGATCATGGTTCTAGGGTTAAATTCTGAAGCTGCAGATTCAAAGGGAATTCAAATGTAAATTCCACCTTAAGTTTGCTTAAATAAGGCAGTGACACCCTCAAATTTAGAACAAACAACACTGTTCTAAATTCTGATTATGCGCTGATGGAAATCTAAAGGTAACAGAAGTTTATCTGTGCAGCTCACATCAATTTCAAAATCTCTTTAATGTTTTGGAGAATGAACAGAAGCACGAGTGCCAGAATTTCATTCTACCAGCATTATGCCACCATTCAATTCCAGAATTTACTACGGAGCTGGGGTCTTGGCACAACTATCCCTCAAAATAAAAGTGAAGGAACAAAATGCAATAGCAGTGAGATATTGCAATCACAGCTGTCCAGTCCCTAGCTAGCCTTTAACCTTCACATCATCACGCGTTTGCTGAAAATAGTCATTTTTGTGTTGGATTCAAGTTAACATTTGTTACAAACAAAACAGAGTCATCCTTTCCAAACCCACATTTGGGGTATCACATGCCTCTCTAAACTTACAGTGCTTTCCAAGAGGAAGTACACAAAAACAACAGTATAATTTAGAATTGACCATTTGTTTAACACAAAACCCAGAGGTTCATTTCCTTTCCACTACGATGGGAAAAATCTTCTAACATGCCTTCATATTACAAGAAGAAGCTGCTCAAAAGACCTTCTCCTATCACAAGTGAAGCAAGCAGGCATTACATTTTTATTAATATTAACAGAGTTCCTGTAGGTCTCAAAGTGCATGCAAATGAAAACTAATTGATCTCGCTGAATTCCAGCAGCAGTTTGATTAGTTTACATACCTAACTCTATGATCTTGAATGCTTACAAACTCCATTTCAGCACAGATCTATGAAACCAATCTCATCCCTTTCTCACCAGCAGTATTCCACTAAAAAACAGCACCTTCTTGTGCTTATTTCCAGGAGTTTCACCTGCAGCAAGCACCAACATCTCCTTGACCTTACAGTGAATTAGGATGGTTACTAACATTGCACAAACACTGTGGTAAGCACGAAACTTCACTCCAGATGATTCTGAACCACATTCCTCTAGTTTTCATCCCTGCCCTCAGTGGGTGTAAGTAGGGATTATGTAGCATGAAGAGCTGACTGAATATTTGAAGATGTTAAGTCAAGCAAGGAAAGCCCATCCCTTCATTTAGAGAACAAGGCTGCAACTCTAAGCACAGTGGTTATTCTTGAGACCTAGAATGATGGATTTGTCAGCACAGTGATGAAGGTAATAATAAGAAGCCAATGCTTTTACATTCACAGGTTGCTAACCCCGAGCTACAAAAACCTAATATATTTCAGCAAATTAATTAATGAATAATTGCCATTAAGTTGATAACGTACATTTCCTCAAAATAGCTCTATTTGCCAAATTTTTCACCAAAACCAGTGGCAAATCCATGCTGATCTCTTGAGAAGGGATGCCTCAATTTTATACATAAATGTAGCTACACCAAACATAGACATTTTAATCTCAGCCCGAGTACTACTACTCAGAAAACAATTACATGAAAATGTACATAAAATAATTATTTTGAATTGTGCAAAATACAAGTGGCTATTAGAGTGACAACTCATCTGGGAGAAATTTACACTAAAGCAGATGCTTTTAAANAAGTTACAAAAACCTAACACATTTCAGCAAATGAATTAATGAATAATTGCCATTAGGTTTATACCCTACATTGCCTCAAAATAGCTCTGTTTGCCAAACCTTTCACCAAAACCAGTGGCTGCTAATGGCAAATCCATGTTGATCTCTTCAGAAGGGAAGCCTCATCTTTTTACATAAATGTAGCTACAACAAACAGACATTTTAAGCTCAGCCTAGTACTACTATGCAGGAAACAATTACATGAAAATGTACATAAAATAATTACTTTGAATTGTGCAAAATACAAGTGGCTATTAGAGTGACAACTCATCTGGGAGAAATTTACACTAAAGCAGATGCTTTTAAAATGGGAGATTGCACAACAATTCCATGAATATTTTTCTCCATGGAGAAATGAGGGCCTATGAGATCCTTGAATCAGTACTCTCATATTGCACCCAAAGCATGGAGATCACCAAAGTGTCTACGTGTCTCAGCCTGCCAGGAGAAATCAGGATTATTAAGGATGGTTGAGGTTATTTTTGTTCAGCTGGTTGGGTTTTTTATTGTCGAGAACGTCTGCCTGCTAAGATCTGAACTGAGGTCATTGAGTATGCTATCATCAAGCTGGAAACTTGTCAAGTTGACATATGTTTTCTGAGAGCCTTCAAATGAAAGGCTACTTTTACAAGTAATCTAAAAATCAGTTTGTTAACCTACCCTTAAAATACTTTTGGAATAACTAAGCGCACAAGAAACCAGTATTTTTAAAATAATTAAAATAGGTTATGCAGTTAAAGAGAGTTTTTGCTCCTTTACTTATGGAAAATATACCCTGGATATTCATCTGCCCAAGCTTTCCAAGAAGTCTCCTTAGACAACACACTAAACAGGCTCATAACACTTAGAACTGGAGAAGATGCCATTACATAACAAAAACCTTTATCTTGTAGCTAGATATTTTTCCAAGAGCAATAAAGACAAGACAATCTATTCATATTCATGTCTACAGAGAGACAAGATAAATATAAAAAACTGTTTATGTATTTCTATAGAAAACTAGCTTTCCATAATAAAACCTCGACAAAATCCGCACTTTAATCAATCCCAAACAATTTTTCAAAAGAAAAAACACAGACAAGCAATTATTGTTTGATTTAATACTGTTACTACCATTAACTGCATCAACAAAGTTTTCTTCAGCAACTTCATGTGTAGCAATGTTGTGTAATATAAATGTCAAAGCTGTCTGCCAGCCAAGTCAGAACTTTCTCAATGAATTTTATTAAAGGACTTAGGAAACACTGTTTCAGAAAGGAACAAACAGTGTAGCAAAATCAGTTTTTCCATGTAGCTTGCTTCATGTTTTCCTCCACTTTCTTTTTTTTTTTTAAGGAGGAACAACATTGAACAATACAAATTATTCCAGAAAGCAACTGGTTAACCCTTACTTGTCCCTTCTGTTTCTGAAAATTACAAGAGAATACCAAAGTACAAGGACTGAAACTAAATAAAGTCAACATACCATCCTGAGTACAAAAGTGAAGCTCAACATCACAAAGATACTTGTCTTGTTCCATTCAGAACAGCTGCAGCCTTGAAGAATCTTTGTATTTATGATAGGATAAAACATTTTCTCCATGGAGACAGCGGAATAGGAGTAAATGTATTCACATTACAGTCTAATTCCATTAATATAGTTTAATATGGAATTTCAATAAATTCAGGGCTTGAGTGCAGCCCTGAAGGGAAGGATTTGGGGCTGCCAAATGGGGCATTAGTGTGTACTTGCAGCCCAGAAGGCCAACCAAACTCTGGGCTGCATCAAGAGGATTGTGACTAGCAGATCAAGAGTGACGATTTTACCCCTCTACTCAGTTCTGGTGAGGCCTCACCTGGAGTATTATGTCTAGTTCTGGAGCCCTCAACATAAGAAGGACAATAGTACTAATTAGGACATTAATGAGACCTGCATCTGGTCCCACTAACACCAAGCTAGTTGATGCACTTGCTTGTAGAGGTAGTATCCATTCAAAGCTAACAATCCAAAATTAAAGGGAACCAGAAAAATCAGGTGTAAAATATAAGATAGGAAACTGAAAAACAATCTCTTGATTGAAAATAATCAAATGTGAAGGTCAAATAAGAATGTTTAATTCAAGGATATAAAGTAGTACAGCACCACACATCTATATATTGCACCTTCCTAATCAGTAATACAGGGTCCTTTAAAAAAAAGGAAATGTGTAATCATAGCACTTGTTAAGTTACAAGTGGCAGATTCACAGAATCAGAGGATATGAGTTTGGCAAATGCATAAATAATTGCTACTGATTACTAGGTATCTTGTCCATCTATACACAAAAACAATATTGTAATAATGACTTAGCCTGTTTCAGTTGCAGTCAGAGTTTTTCATCTATTAGTCACACACATAAAAACACCCACAGAGTTTCACTGTGAGGCATTACCCCACTTGAAGGCAGCAAGCCAAGGTCACAGCCAAAGAATGAGGTCTCAAAGTCACCAGAATTCAAACATCTTCTAAAGGGAGGGGAACATGAGAGCTAAGAAGTGCACGATTCAAACAAGGGTTTTTTCCTAAAACAAACATATAAATATATACACATATATATAGCAACAATTTCATCCAGCCCCTTTGAGACTTGTAAGCAAGTGATAAACTACTCATGCAGCTGAGCACTTCAATATGAGATAACTAACTACAGGTTTTAATTAGCTTTTCATGAAATCTTAGCTGGGCACTATTTTTATGGAAGAAATTCCTGAAAACTCAGAACTGTTACTCTATACAGCTTGAGTAATCCCAGTGTTTCAGACAGTGAGGAGTCTCCATGTCCCAAGACTCCTCATATAATTTTTCTTTATAAAGTTCAGGTTGAAATAACCATGCCAATTAAATTTTGTCACAAGAAATAACTGCAGGCAAAGTATTTATTTCTGAAAAATAAGCCTAAGAGTCATCATTTGGCCACTTTTCAAAGAGCCTTCATAGTGCCTGTTCCTTCCAACTGTGACAATTAAAGATCCTGCCTATGAAGGAGTGGGGTCCTGAAACACATTTCCAGCCTGAGGTCTGTATCAGGCTGAAATGTCACCAAGTGACCAAGTGCTGATACACGTGGCTTTGCAGAGAAGAGTGCAGTATTTACACAAAACTTCACAGTTTGCCACAGTGCCTCTTATCATACTTTTTCTGAGCATGTAATTCAAAGACACAAGTATCTATAACCTAGACTAAAAACCAAAAACCACTTAGCTGACTGCAATCTAAATCTCTACTTAGGAAAGAGTGAAAGGATTCAAGACCCAGCAGTGTATAATTATTTTCTCAAGTTCTGTGCAACCAGCAATTTCTCTCAAAAACATTTCTGAGAAACAATCCACCAACCCTCCACGGTTTAAAAATAGCATGTATGTTTCACATATTCAACAAGTAACAAGAAGCTAAAATTTTAATTCACAGCTTCATTTGGTTTTCATTACTTTTCAATTGTATGAAGTTAATTTCTTTCTTCGTGCAGAGTTCTGTTCTTACTTGAACCTTTAAAAAACAAAAAAGTATGGAAAACCAAGGATTTCAACTGAAGATTGCCCCTAGTTTTTTGAAAAATGCAATGGTAACAGACTTCTCACATCTGTTTAAACTACAGATTAAAAATTAAACCTTTGTATTGACCATGACTTTTGGACACGTGCAGGAAACAGAACACTGATATGTCAATACACAGTGCACAATGAGGTGCTTTCATCAGTATTTGTACTTACACGGTCCTTGTCATCAGCTACATCACAAAGAATGTCATCAAGATCCAAGATCCCACCATCCCCATGCTCCAGTCGATGTACTTGTATCCAGTAGTTTGGATCCTGTATAAAAGGAGAAGAAAATAACATCAGATATCACTTATCAAAAGAAAAAGGTTGCCCCACCATATAGTTAACATGCTTGAGATTAAAACATCCATCTTGGTCATACTCCTGTAAATAAATGTAAACTGAGATGTAAAGCCAAAGTTCTTTTTTTACACTGCCCAACATCAGATACATACTATTCCCACTTTTATCATCTCTGCATAAGTCACAGTCCTGTCACTGACATGTAAGGGAACAGCATTCCCAGTGTTACTGAATACAGCTCTATATAAAAGGAAAATACATTGTCCTCAAAATAAAAGTATCTCAGATATCAGTCAACAGGCACAAAGCATTACAGGACAGACAGCTGTAAAGTCAAACATTTTTTACAGGACAGCTGTGAAGGGTACAAACCAATATTTAAATTATATCAGAGGGTTTTCTACTTGCACCTTGGTAGAGTTGGTAGGTGGGGTATCTAATCTTATATGAAGAACACTTTCCACATTTTAATTAAAAAGATATATATACACAGACAGACATACACATATATTTGTATATATAAGTGCATATGTATATGTGTGTGGCTTTGTGGGTACATTCACATGTATGTACCAGTAACTGGGAAGACTGGCTTTATAGTCTTCATTAGTACTTTTGACACAAAAGTAATGGATAGAGTAAGATTGCCTCCACAACCTGTCTTCCAGTTATTGCTACATGATCTGGGCTCTGTTTTATACTCAAACTGCTATTCTAAAAAGGTTTCTTTTCTGACAGGGGAAAGTTGTACTATAAACACATAATCTGAGCGTGATACATAATCTTTCCTTGCTTCTCAAATACTCCCCCATAACAGTGCCAATGCCCCCGGGTGTTGGTAAGTGTCTAGCAGGAAGAAAGCTTCCTTGCATTTCACTGAGTGGCATGATGGAGCAAAGTGATTAATTTGAAGATCTTCAACCTTGCAACATCTTGAAAAGTACGTGACTTGCTAAAAATAGTATCCAAGTCTTTTCAAGTGTTTAGAAGTACAAGATAAATGGGGAAAAGACCCAAAACTCAAACTCAATGCCCAAAAAAACAACCTCACCTCAACTTACTCAAAAAGAAACCTCAGAAAACTCACAACAACAAAAAAAAAACATGACAAGAGACAGGACCATCATATTTGCTCTAAATCTCTATGAGGTATTAAATCTTGAGATCAAGCTATATTAACTTTGGTATTAATATTCTAGAACACTGGTTACTTGCATATCAATGCTCAGGTGAAAGATTTTGGAGAAATCTGGTAATCAGGAAACTTACTTTATTGTGTAAGCACATCCACATTAAATGCTGCTGTAAATCATCAACAGATTATCAAATTTCAGAATTACATTTTACAGCCATTAGGCTGGTCATATCAGAAATTAAATTACAGATTTTTTTCTGCAATTTCTTTCAGAACTAAATATCATTACCTTACATTTCTTCTTCTGAGCAAGTATTCATTATATAATTTAGGTTCTTTGCCACTAAGTGGCTTTTCCTCAAAGTGCACTTACTGTTGTAGCACTTTATTGGAGGCAATTCAACATCTTTTTTTTTTTAATAAAAAATTCAGGGATAATTAAAAATAGTAGTAGTTATTCTAAGTACGTTGCCATACTTACAGAGGTGCAAGCATAGCTACATATTCAAGAAATTTACCCTTTAAAAAGGTATGGAATGCAAATACCATGATAAGCTTTTAATTTTTAATACTCCACTGACACATAGAGCTCAAAAAAGCCTCCCGAGTAAACCAAACTCCTTCCAAGTTCCTTAACAAGCAAATTCTAAATAGATGTCTGCTTAAGTGATGTCTTTATAAACTCTTTTAATAAGTAAAAAGAGTATCCTTCCTCATCTTCCAGCCCATTACTACAATCTCCTCTGCTCCTGTACCTACTTTAGAGAACAAAATGCAGTTGGGAATACCCAGACTTTGAAGACACAATCAAACTGACAAGCATGCAGTGAAAGCATCTTGCACTCTTTAATGACCTGATGCAGGTTTCTTTGGCTAATCACTCCCTCTCAAAGCCAAGTCAGAACTGACCTACAAGCCAGGTTTCACTGCAAAATCAGGAATGGACTAACTGCATTGGCTTTTAAGAGAGTCTGATCCCTCATACCACATACTCCATACTTATGTTTGTATCTTTTTTTCTTCCTGAAGACTGGAAACATTCAAGACAGGTACTGGCTCAGTGAGTCAACTACATCCATCAACCCAAAAAGCACCCAAACTGAAACTACAACTTCTGTATTTCCATATCCTTGTGTTTTTCCTTCCCACCACAAATATTTCCCACCTCCAAGGCAAGAGTTAGAACTAACACACGACTACAGAATCAATAGTAGAATCACCCCTTTCTAAAGCCCTATTGTGCTATTTCAGTATGTACAATCTACATCAAAAATAGCTCTGATACATAAGCTGCATCACTTTTGCTAATTAGTTCCTTTAAAAGTTTCTTGATATTGCATAAGAAGTTTTAGATAGACTTCATTTTTCCTGCATCACCTACTCATTGTGCCATAGCCTGAACTGCTCAGGTCGCTCTTCCTGTCAGACAAGGTCCTGATACAAAACAATACATAAGCAAGACCAGACAAGAAATATATAAAACTTGTTTGGCAAGAACTTACTCTGGCAGGATTTGGTAAGTAAATATGAAATAACAATGAAACTTTTCATTAAAGCCCTCTACAAACTTCACAGAGCTCACAGTCCTCTTGAGGCCTTTTTACTCCATTAAGGGTTTCCCATAAATCAAGCTTTGGTGGGGGAGGTTTGAGAGGGAAGAGAGATCTAGGGCAAGAGGGAGTACTCACATTTTGTAGGGATTAGTTACACCATCCTAAAAAAAAAAAATAACAAACAAACAAAACAAAAACAAATCAAACACAGCAATGAGAACAAGATGGAAACATACCAAATGCATGTGTAAATATTCACATCTAAATTCCTATTCTGTGCTCTGTCTACAATGAATACACACTGTAGAAAAGGCAGCCTGATAAATGCAAAAGAAACTGCAGCAAAATTAGCATCGATTCAAATTCAAGCACCACTAGATCAACATTACAAGGATATCTGAATCAACAGCTTGGTCAGGTTTTATTTCTCCATCACTACCAGAGAACAGAAATTCATAGTTTCCTCACAATTGCTGTAATACCATCTTCAAGCATTTTCAGAAGCTGCCAGAAACACTGGTTTGGCCTAGACCAGTTACTGAGTCATACAGGGGAAATCGGCAATTACCACAGTTTATTGGCATTTGCACAACTTCACCTGGGAAGTAAACTGGTCCAATCACTCCTTCAGGACACCCCAAAGACCTCTGAGAACACCTTCTCCTGGAAGCAGTGCAGGGGAGATCTCACAGACAAGATACCAGCTAAAATATCAACCCAACAAGAGACTAACTGCACTGGACACATGCAACAAAATGTTTAAACAAGTAAAAAGGAAAATGTCACCTAGTTATAACAGAAGTGCAAAATATATCAAGTCTACAAAATCAGTTCTGACAAAGTACTGAAAAAAGTACTGAAAATTTCTCAAAAGCTTTTTCAAGAAACCTGATTCAGAGCTGTTCTTCTGGTTTCAGAAAACATCTCAGAGTCAGGCCCTTTATTGTTTCAAAATTTTAATTTGTGCATTACAATTAGATTTTTCACATTTCAACAATAAAATAAAGCCACATTTATATTTTCTCATTTATGACTGTGCAGAGGGTACTGCATTCTCCAAACCTGGAATGCATTTAGAGATATAAAAACAGAGTTTGGTAGAAAACTCATTATCCAACGCTGCTTCAGCACTGGGTAAATTAGCCAACGTGCAATGATTTTGTAAAATCTGTAAAGATGCCTTTGTCACCAGTTCATGCAGAAGAACTAGCAAGTTCACTTCACTGAATACAAGGATAGAAGTAATGCTAAACTTGATTCATAATAACTTCATTTAAATATTGCATCACTAGGTTCAAGTCTCAGCAAGTCAGATCTCCTGTTTCCTGTGTACGCCCATTTAACTATTCCACTCGACTAAGGTTATAAAGGTACTTCTAATTTAGACTCATGAACATTACATTTGCTGCTCCAAAGTCCCCTATAATGGAAGATAACGATTTGCTAACTGAACACCAGCCCTGAAAGTGGAAGCAAGAGCACATTACAAAAGCAGTAAGAATCCAGCCATTCATATTCTGCTTATCTGATGTGACAGAAATTTTAAAAAGCACACAAGGAAAACTCAGATAAACATTCCTTTAAGTAATATTGTTCAATATTCTGTAGCTAACTACTCTGTGCTCCCATACAATGGAAACAAGGACCATATGTGGAAAACAATACCTAGAATTAGGAATGGAAACTGTACTGTGTTCTTATTAAATAGCATAGGAAGATTTATTAGTTCTAAAAAGGTGCCTTGGTGTTTGTAAATGTAACATTTCCCAAAAAGAAATATAAGTGTTTCTTATACAAAGTTACAATAAATAATTCTTGGAAATATTTTGTGTATATTGCACAAGAAGAGAGCACCACAAACTACTCTGTCAGAGGTAGCTATCTACTGAAGACAAAGCAGAAAATCAGGCTCTTAAGAAGACCACCTCACAACACCCAGTGTTTGCAAACTCTGCCCACCACAGGGACTCAGTCTCACCTGCCCACCAGGAGGATGTTCAAGCATCAAAAAGACTGCTTTGTCTGCACAGATACAATTACAAAGCTGGGTGTGGGATGTGAGGGGGCGATTCCTTGTGTTTGGTTGGAAGCCCACCCAGACAATAGTACTGGGAGTGGGAGACACTGCAGTTCAACAGGAAAATAGACTCCCACCAGGACAAGTGAAAACACAGATCCAAGTGTGTTGATGTAACTTCTTGTAAGTGAAAAGATAATGTATTTTTAGCTTCTGCTTAAAAACATCTGAAATTTAATAGTACATGGACCTGTGAATGGCTTTCTTTACTCTTTGGAGTATTTTGAGAACAGATAAAGCCTTTGTGGCAAAAGAGCACTCACGGATCAAACCAAACTAAATTGGCTGGGGTGTGTACTGGACTTGTTCAGCAGCATATGGCACTTGGGCGTGTTAAAACAAGCTGCAAGTAAAATAATGGTTAATAAAAAACTAATACATCTGAAAATTTGCCAGTGAATTAATTCATTTCCCTGTCTAGCTCTGCGCTGCAGGAGGAACCGTCAAAACAAGCTGACAGGTGCCAAAGGGAAGCCATGAACATTGGCAGTGTCAGCTGGATTCCAGTTACCTTCCACAGCCCAATTCACCAGCAAGAGCAAGTCCCTGGGTTTGAATTGCATATCCTTCCCATCACCCATCTCCTCATATTCCAGGCACAGAGACCTGCCGATTAACACCCAACATCAGCAAAAGGGGAAAACGGGCTTCAGAGAGTGCTGTGCTCTCAGGTACCCTGATACTGTGCCACAGGCAGTTGGCAGCAACCAGGTAAGTACATTCATCGTCAGGGCACAAGCCAACAAAACACTTAACATAATGACAGTGGACCTCAGAAAGTAACTGATACCTGTAGCAACTCTTAAGTTACCAGGTGATGAGCTGAAGGCATGGGTACCTTTTCCATTGCTGACTGCATTCCACCTACAATCACTCCCCTCACACCAATGTCTGAATGCATTTACTCCAACTTGTCCTCTGCCCCATGAAGCAGAGAAAAAACAGGGCAACAGAGAGGACTACAGAAAATAACCAAGAGAAAATAAGCTTCCTGCCTTTATTCCTTAATCTGCAAAACTGTTTTTGAATAGGCAATGTACCATGCTAAAGTTAATTTCTTGTAACCAAGTTGATTTTGTGTTACCAAGAAATAGGGATATGTACCCAAAAAGGTTACAAATTCCGCCATTAGAAGATTTGATCAGGGATTCAGTTTTTTCAGACATGTAAGTGTATATGTAATGTCCTCAGCCAAGAGGTATATACTGATGCTAGACAAACCAGTCATGAAAAAGAGAAAAACATGCAAGTCTGGTCATTGAAGCCTCATATTCCATTTTTACATGCATTAATTCTTTCACAGCCTCACTAAAAGGCCTTTAAAACTTGGCAAAAATCCATTGAAGACAAAAATCTGAATTTCTCACCAGTATCACTCTTCCTGAGACACTAAAATTATGGAAAGGTTGTTTCCAAAGTGGGAAGCAATGTTAGCTTGCACATGCATCCTGTATGTCCACTTTTAACAAAAACACTGATTTATTTAAAAAAATATCACATTACACAGTCCTCAGCATAGAGGTTCAATTGCTAAAATATCATGAGCTAAATATTAGTCCACTTCAGTAATTCAGTCCACTTCCTAAAATCCACTAACATCAAATAATATTGCCAGTAAACCTACTAGTGCTTATTGAATTGTGCTACATGAGTTCCAGAGTACATAAAAGTACCAATAAATTATTGGATGTTGTTTTACACACTAATGGTTAATAATACAAGATGGTAAATTTACTTTGGTTGTTAATCACCATGCAGTTTGCATAAACTCTCAATTATATATATAAATCACTTGCTTCTCTGAAAAGAAATTATGATTTCCTAAATCCATAATGAAAGTAGTCTGAGAAATGCTACAGAGGTACCCCAATATTCTTTCTGTTCTCCCGTCCCAGAATTTTCTTGGTAAAATGCTGTGCCTTCAGATAGCCAAATTCTTCCTATTAATGCATTGCTTCTGTGCATCAAGGAAATCCGAATGCAGTTTTTTTAACTTTACCTAGAAACAATCTATACCAATCTAAGAGAAATCATATCACTAACTCATTAATTTAAATCATCTTTCCTATGTGCTATATACTTCCAAATACCTATTAAAGCACACTTCATCTCCTCATGCCCTGATAACCTAGCACTATGGGATAATTCATGTTGGAAGGGATATCCTAGAACTGGATGTCAACTGGCACATGCTGAGCAGAAGGGGAAGAACCTTCCTCTTCATCTCCTGGACCATCTCCTGCTGGCTTGGTGGCTTCTGCCCTCTGGATGTCCCCCATACCCAAGGCAGCTCAAGCACCACCCTGCATCACTACATGGGGCTTCTCCTTCCCCAGTGCCCAACTGGGGCTTGGGTACATTTCACATAGTTCTAGTTCAAAAATACCACACTGAGAACATTACTCCTTGTCAAAACTGATGACTTTGGTGACATTTCCACACAGCTCACAGCCCTCTAACCACTAGGAGGTGCCACCACCAAAGGGCAGCTCCAGGCTCCAAAGCACCCCAGTGCCAATGCCCTGACTCTTCAATTACTATCTAATTTTCCTTTCCACGAAGGAAAAGTTAATTTTACTGCAACTAGAATGCATGTGGAAAGCAACTTTGAGAATTAATAAATTAAGGGCAAAGCTTAGTATTTGGCTGGAAAAGATAAGCCATAGTAAAAATGTGTTTATGTTGTGCACAATTAAGTTCTGCTTGCTGAGGTAAAAATAAAATATGCAAGAAAAACACATTGAGTGGAATGATGCTGTATCTTGAAAATCCATCATGTCTATGCTGTGAGCACTGAACTAAACCATCCTGCACAAACTACAGAAGGAAAGTTTTTACATTATATTTATTCCTCTGTAGGAAAACCATAGACCCTCATCCAAGCACTGCCATAAACCCCATGTGTGCTATATCCTTAAGTAAGGGAAGAAAAATGCATCCTTTTCAAGTATTTTGCTGCAACACAGAGATTGTATTTAAATGCAAGTTTATGGAGCAATGAACAACGCAACACAAGTTTACCAATTACAATTTGTAATTATTAACTCCAGATTGCAGAGATAGATTACAGTAATGAAATTGAAAGCTCATGAATATGTGACATGCTCTCGGCACTGCGGTGTGCCATCTTCTATGCAGGGACATCAGAATTCAGGCTATGATGTTGAAGAAATGAAGAATGCCCTTGGATTACAGCGTGTCAATTGAATCATGAGTGAATTTGATAAGAGAGAGAAGAGCTTCTGTTTCCTTCAGGAGCTTATTGCTTATGTCTTATTATCTCTGTTCATCATTACAGCGTCACTTGGCTTTAAGCATTGGATTTTTTTCAGCTACTGTGATAGCTCTTTAAACTCTCTACTATATTTAGACTTGAATAATGGATTTTACTGGAATAATAATCTGTGTAGTGTGTATGTGTGCACATATACATGTTGTAGACTGGCGTATGTGATTGCTCTGTGTTGATCATACACAAAAAATTGCAAGTCTAGGAAAGTATTTCAAAGGAAGATGGAGGAGAGCAAAGTATAGTTCCGACAGTAATGACATCCAACAGCCTAATTTATTTCAGAAATAAGATTTCCATTTGGGTGTCACTATTACCAAGCAACACAAGATGGAAACAACCAATTTTTATATACGCATACAAGAAGCCACAGTCACTTAATCTTGCTGAATGTGAACTCTAAACAATGATTAATACAGAGGGAGAGTTGCAAAAACATGGTTACATTTCCAACACCATGAAGTTAATAAAAAATGGGAAATGCCACTCTGTTCTGATGACTGTATTATTCCCCTGGAAGCCTCAAAGTCAAGGCTTGGGGAACAGGACTGTGCAATATAAACAGCTTTGCTGAACCATGTGAAAGGAATGCACATTATGTGATTCACAGGAAATTTTATCTCAATTCAAGTCAGCAACATCTTACATTTCTGATAGGATTTAGAATTCTAGTATTCCAGACAACATCCCTTCCCCTGCCACATGGCCAGCCTTGCACAGGGACACCCACAACATCTCCCCATCTCATGTGCTGGTGCTGTAAGTAGAGTGCACATGAGAAGAAGTCCCCCACACTCTGTGCATGCAGCATTGCAGCAGGCAAGAACAGCAGGTTGTCTGGGCATCACCTGCTGCCTACACAGTCATTCCCTGTTTAGCTTGCAGGAGAAGCAATGTGTCATCTACATCTGCTGGCTCCAACTGCTACATAGCACAATTAAAGACTGACAAACTAACATATGCTGAAAAACACCTACAGATCAACACCAGGATCTGGGCCCAGAATAGACATATGGAGCATTTCTGCTGATCTGTGTTGCAAAAAAATCCTGCTAATAATGAGTGAGAGGGACTAGAAAGCTTCAGGAGTTTCCACTGTGTCCTTGAAAAACTGAGAGATATAGGGGGTGTCTTTATAGGGGAGTGCCATGACAGAACAAGGAGTAACAATTTTAAATGAAAAGATATATTTAGATGATATACTAAGAAGAAATTGTTTATTGTGAGGATGGTGGGACACTGGAAGAGATTGCCCAGAGAAGTTGTGGATGCCCCATCCCTGGAAGTCTTCAAGGCCAAACTGGATGGGGCTTTGAGCAACCTCCCCTATGCAGATGAGCCTTTAACATCCCTTCTAACTCAGACCATTCTATGATTCCATGAAAACATGCCTGTGCATACATGTATGAACCTACAAGTCAAATTCACCAAGGAAAATTGGTTTACAGTTAGCATCTGCAAAAGCAATGTGGAAATAATCACAGTAACATGTTAATTTATCTATTAAATACTTTTCCAGATATTTTAACCAAAACAGACCTCAATTCCACCTCTGGGGAACAATTCTTAACAATAATATTTAGCTACCACTTTTTGAAGCAGTGTAATTTCGAAACCTTTTCGTGGCACTCCTCTAAACACATCCAGCCTTTGTCTGAAAAGTTGAGAACAATCACATCTATTGCATAAGTTTAAATAGAATTCAAGGTTCTGACTGCTGCTAATGCAGATCAAGGACTGCAATGCAACAAATCATGTTAGGGTAAAAGTGGGAAAGTACCTTGAAATCAAGCTCCCAAAAATAGTAATCTCAAGGATCATTTGTTTTGTTTTCACATGTATTCAGAACTTCTAGAGACAAAGGCTTCTTTTAAAAAGAACTGACCCTAACATAACTTTAGGTTTATCATGACTTTACTCCTACTATCTGGCCTTCCACACAGGGTCAGATCACCACGTTCAAGATGAAATGCAGTTAAAACCACAGCACTGGAGAACTCATGAGGAAAATTATTATAGAACTAGTGATGAGTGCTACCAACTACACATTTTATTTCTTCTCCTATTTCAATTTGCATTCATGTTTTCTTTAGAGGTTGTTAGTTGCAGTTACCTCTCACAAAACTTCAGTAATTCCTTTCCAAATAACTAACAGAGCTCAGATCTCATCTAAGTTTAAGGCTAGCCCTAGTTTAACCAGAAGAAACCACACTGTTGTCTAATGAAGAGAGCCCACAGCAGGAAAACCCTGGCTCTTCTTGGCCTGAATCCTCACCTTGCCAGCATCTCTTCCTAATTTTCAAATTCCTCCCTCAGTTCCATTTTCAGCTCCAGAATCTGGTATAAGTCACACAAATCTCCCCCTCCTGGGGTTGCCAAGTGCACCACAATCTTGCTTCTTCCTTCTGCTTCTGACAACTCATCCTTCTCCTCCATCATCTATGTTTTCTTAGATCTCACCATCACTTCCACACTTAGCCAGCACTAGAAACAGAATTTTCCAAGATGTTACAGCAAATGCAAATGACAACTATTGGGAAAAACATATCTAAGAGTGTGCCCTTTCCATTTACTGCACCAGAACTCCTTAAAACTTGATGCTGAAATACCTTCACAGACCTTGCTTCACTAATGTCCATCATCATAAACTTAACTTGCAAGTTAAGACCCAGGAGGAAACCTGCTAACACAGGGAGATGAATGTTAGCACTAAAAGTCTTCTTTAAATCCCTTAGTTACCTTCTCTCTTGTCACTTCCAGTGATAGGGAGCAGCTAACAACAGCTCACTGAAATCTAACCCATTACATCTCTTTGAAAATTACTTCACTCCCTAACAGCACGTCTGAACTTGTCAAAATTAAAGCAAGAGACTTGATTAAGAGAGAAGCAAAACCAGCTAGTCTTCTTGACCAAAAAGCAAGCAACAAAAAATAACCACTAAAACCAGTGAACCAAGGCCAAGCACTATTTTGAACAAAAGGTAAACCTTTTTGTCTTCTCTGCTGAGCTCAGAGTATAACATTTAGGAAAACATAACTCAAAATTTCTTTCACTATGAGTTTTAATTAATATAAGATTGCTGTGACACTTCAGTGTTCTCAGTCATAACTTATAATGAGGACTAAAGTAGGAATTCCTACCTTTTTTACAAAGACAACCTTGTCAGAAGACTATTTACTGCAGTCACACACAGTGTAACGCTGTCAGAAAAACACTCAAATGCACACAACACTCCATCTAAAATTATACCTTCAAGCTCTGTAGAACTCCAGTAATTAGCTTTATTCTCTTCTTCCAGACAAATTAGAGAGTATCCTCTACTTGATCAAACCTGAGCTTGAAACCCTCATTTTCAAGTTTACGTGCTTTGAGAAACTGAATTCACTGAAAACATTTTCAATGCAAAAGCACAATTATTTTGTGTGTATATATATAAAGAATATGAGAATTCTAAGTAATGCTAAAAATAAGCTTTACATAGCACTGATAAAAAAGAAAAACATTTAAAGAAACACCCTTATTCATTTAAGTGCAACCCAATTGTTCACAGAAAAGGAATATTTTTTTAAAGCAGCTCAATACTTCCATTTTCTGTAATGACAACTTCTATACTAAGAGAATATTTTGGACTATGAAGAACAAGCAGAAAACTGTCTGATGAGCTGCAGGAAAAAGGAACAGATTCTTGGAAACTATGCAATTTTTTTTTTAAATCTGTTTATCTTACATCTGGGATCTTAGTGCACCACCAGAGTGCATCTGCAACAAGGTGCCAGCACCTCTTCTAACTTTGAATTCTTGGGATCAGTGCATAAACAATGCTGCTGTTATGTACATTAAGACACTGTCCTAGGATCATGCTGCTTGTTCTGTAACATGTACTACAATAAAAGAGTTTGCTGCATAGAGACAGATTAAAATACCACATCTTTTTCACTGCTTCAGCATATGTTTCAGATAGCACATAACAGCTCCCTAGCCAGTACTTCATCAATCTAACCAAAATCTTAGAACATTTCTTCTTCCCACAGCCTCCACGCATGTATTTTTGCAAAACACTTCAAATTAATTAATTTTGCAAATTTTCCCCTAGCAACTAAAAGGCCTTTGTTATGTCTCTTCTACGTTAATGGCAACAGCACTGTTGAAAATACAATGAAAATTTTAGTAACTGGGATAAAAATACATTTTTAAATAAAATTTTTCATCCCTTTTTAAATAGCAGCATGTCTGGAGTGACAGAAGCTTGCTAGCATCAAAATAACTTTCTAAATAAGAAAACCACTCTCTAGTTCTTATTTTCAAAGCCAAGAATTGTTTCTAAAGAGGAAATCTGACATAGGAAATTTGTATTCTCAGATTTCTGTCACACTCTTTTGATTCAGTAGGAGGAAAAGGAAATGCTACATATGCTCACACAACAAAAGATATTGAGTGAGAGGAAATAATTTCCAAGAACATGCATCTTTATTTTCCAGGTATGGGAGTGCTTGCTCTGCAGTGGAGAGTTTTGACATGGTTTTTACCTACAGGCAAGTAACTCACCACTGCCTACAAAGGAATGCCCCAGTGCCCAGGAGCACAAACTGACTGACTGCACACCAAGTCAGGCAGACACAACACCTACATGACACCTACATCATCATCTGGGGATGCACCACAGTTGTCCTAGACTGGCTGCGTTGAGAGAATTTGCAGGGAAGCTTCCAGCCTACACACAGCAAGCTGTTCAGATACAGAGCAGTAATGAATTTGATAAGATGCTGATAAAGACCTACTGGCTGCAAGGTATATAAAAGGAGGCCAGAGGTGTCTGCCATCTTTCCAGTAGGCAGTGTTTCCCATTTACAGCCCCACGTCCCTTCAAAATTAAAAGAAGGAAATTAAAAAATTTCCAGATTTTCATGCATCAGTGCTGAACAAAAGAGAGAGACAAGAAAGCTGCTCATTTAGTTTTCTATTTAAAACCCAGACTGTTTATAGTAGTAGATGTAATGGATCGCATGACCATGAAGTCAGTGAAGGAACACAAACACAGAGCACAAGGTGATGCAGGAGGAGGGATCACCCTCTTTGGCCTCTTCTGCATTACACACTGACTCACAGCAATACCCTCAGCCAAACCAAACTGCAGTCCTAAGTTCACATGCAAAGATTTCACCAGGAGGTTTGCACAGAGCAGTAAATTTTAGTCCTAACAGCATTTTATTTTGTTGGATGACTCTTACATCTTCCATCCTTCCCATTTTCTAAAAGGTTTATTTCATTTCACTGTCCTTTTATATAGCTTGCAGCTTGTTAGACTAGGAATGCAGCTTCCTCCCTAACTAGAGAAGTACAACACAGCAATTAGGAATAAAATAAAATTTTTTCATTTGAAAAAAGAGAAATATTTTAGGTGGCTTAGAAATACTAAGAGTCATCAACATTTTCTTAAATGTAAGCTTCTTGAAAACCAAACCTAGTGCAAAAGAATCAGTTTTGGCTAAGTTCTCATTTGCTAAGAATATTTTCTGCAAGATACCAGGGTCACTAAAGACATTTGACATCTAGCTTGCATGAGATGCAGGTTTGTGGAGCACCCCACAGAGTACAGTCTTGCTGCCAGACCTCCCAGCACTCTGGGAGACTTTCATAAAATAGAAAAACTACTGCCATTTTAGTCCCTTAAGAGATTTGGGTATTATGTTCCACACCAAGAAATCTTAAGAGCTGAAATCATAAGGATGAAACAGGGGTCAGTCAGTGCAAGCAGGAGGGAGGGCAGAGGCATGCAGTGGGTGATGCTCAGCCACCTTTTGAAGATGTGGAGAAACAGCTCCTAGCATAGTACAGATATGCCACAGAAATATTTTAAACCCTAATTTGTTATTAGTAATAGATCTCACATAGTTCGTTTCTGGACTACAACTCATAGCTCAAATTGTCACAAGCCCAGCTCACATACAGCAGAGATAACTGTTGGGTTTCATGCAATTAACTTATGTAGACAGAAACATTTCAAAGCCAAATAGAAGTATCTCCTGTTTCAAATCTTAAAGGCAAAACAGGATCAGAGAAAGATCTTCTGTTTCTTACATTCTCTTTTGATTACAGACTAAAACCAACAGAGACTACCCTGAAAGGCCAAGATAAACGTGCAAACACATAATTGGTCTGGCTCAAATGGCACTGCAGGAGAAAACATCCCCAACTCCAGAGAGATTCAGGCTCTGCTTGAATGCTGCATTAAACTCTCTTTACTCTTTGCCTGAAAAGCCACATACATTTGCTACAGGAATGTTTTGCCAGACACAGGCAGTGATGGTAGATGTACCATCAAGAGCTCTTGTCTTCTGCCAAGACATGCACATCTGCATTGTTTTACTTGCTCACCCTCAGAAAGCATTTTAACTTGGCACAGAGCACCACCTTTCATTCTAGTGAAATTCTAGCATGCTATGCTCTAACTTTAAAATGGGTTAGCATTAACAAACATTTGCAAAATTTTGAACTTGAAGTACACTAGAAGCACTTGGGAAACAAAGTAAATAAACAAAGTTCAGAATCACATTTGATTCCTAACCCACAAGGCAAGTAAAGCAGAAAATTGCCATGTTGCTATGAAGTATGTACCAGGCTGTGATACAGGACAGATGGCACACATAAGTAATGAGAGTGTATCATTATGCATAAGATGTCTATTTGGACAGCCAGCACATTAGTTTATATGACTGCCCTCTTCACTAGGTGAGAGCAGACTCAATTTACATCAGACAACAAAGAAGAAGGAAACTCTCCATTATATCAAATAATCATAGAATGGTCAGGGATGGAAAGGATCTTCAGAGTTCTTCAGAGATCATCCAGTTCAAGCTCCTTGCCAAAGCATTTTCTTCGACAGAGCCTCCACAGTCTCACTGGGTAGCCTGTGCCAGGACTCTGGCACCCTCAAAATAAAGTTTTTCTTCACATCAAGATGGAATTTTCTTGTGTAAAGAGGATGGAAGCAAACAGTTTTCAGTGACGCCCTGTGACAACTCCCCATTCGATACTGATAACCATTGCTGAGGTTCCCTCTCAGTCTTCTCTCAGATTTCTCAACCTGTCCTCATAAAGGCTAATTCTCCCATATTGCATATGACTTGAGTGACAGCAGGGACAAATTCTGGAATTTCAGTGTTACATTACTGCCAGAAGTTTTTGTCATCATGCAGGGCAGAAACAACTGAACATCATACACAATGCACCCCATCGTGGGGAAAAAGGTCACTGAAAAGTTCTGGTGATGAAACACCAAAAGAGTTTACCCAGAGAGGTGGGTATCTCTGGATGCCCCATCCCTGGAAACGGCCTCCAAGCAACCTGATCTTGCCAAAGATATCTTGGCTCGTTGCAGTAAAAGCCAAACTAGAAGACCTTTAAAGGTCCCTTACAATGCAAATTATAACTCTGGGATTCTAGATTTATTTTTGTTCCTAATTCTGTTTCAGTTTATGCCAGTAATAGCATTTTTATTACTGTTGGTCTATTACTACTGTACTGCTGGAAAACGTTTTGGTTTCAAAAACATAAAATCAAAACTAAAATAAGGTTGTCATTCAGGATACAGATTTTTGCCAGCTGCATTTGCAAAGCATAAACTAGAACAGAGACACACTTACAAATGTAGTCAGTCATTGATACTTTCCCTGGAGCTGCATTACAGGTGGCCCCTGGCAATACAAGCACATTAAGCAAATCCCATCCTCAGGCTTCCCCAAACTCTCCTCCTGCATCTTGGACCTGGGTCTTTCTCTTTGCTATTTCTTGTCTCCTCATTTGACTTAGACCTGCTCTGAAGGTAACTGGCTCCCAAACATCTCAACTATGCTTTGCTACAGGAGCAAAAAGTGGTGGGAAGAGCCAACTCAATGCACAGTTGGGGTTTACTGCATGAATCCACGTTCACAGCCAGCTCTCTAGATATCATTACTGAAAGGTCCAAAACACAGAGGAGGAAGGCAGTCCTTCTACCAGTTAGAGAAGCTCACCCAGTAATCACATGCAATCAATAATTTCAATGACCCTTAAGACAAACCATTCCCTACCATCTGAGGTCAAACATTCCCCCTCCTACCAACACCACACAGCCAAGCTGGTCACTACTGCCTTTTGGCATTCACTGTGTAGGTACCAAAGGGGCTCCAGCATCTGTCTGTATCATCAAACTTGCAATATCAACAAAGCAGGTTAGAGTCTGCAGCACCTTAAATATTAAAATAAGTAGAAATATTTTCTAAAAATCAGAAATAGTTACTTCCAGAAAGCAATGCATTTGTCTTCAAGAAAAAAGAGAGGTTTGTAGCACACATCGCTGGAGGGAGGTGTTTTTTTTTAAAAAAAAAGGTGTCAGAAGGTAGTGAAACCAGTAGCCAAGTGACCAGCTCCATCAAACTAAGATTTCAGAGGAAGTCAGGCAAGTACTTTACAATGATGGGAAGTGAATCAGTGGACAAAGTAAATAAAATACTTTGCTTTCCTCCAACTCTTACACTATTATGAATGTGGCTTTTGCTGTGTACACAAGTTTTAAAGCTAATTACATTCCAAAAATGCTTACCAGAAAAAACTTGATTTATTGGAGCTTTTAAAATAACAAAGGTTAGCTGGAGAAATGCAGCTATGAGTGCATTAAAATGCACAGCATATAAAGCTGCTCCATTCCAAAGAATTTAGCTGTTATATCATGCAATAGTGAAACCATGACAACAACGACAAAAGCCAAAACGAATGTAAGCTAATCTCCTCAATTACCTGCGTTCACTGGGTTAAGATAAAAACCTCATATTTTATACTGAACTGAGTTTTACCTTCACAAGTATTGCAGAGATATCACCCCAGTCTGGTCACTCAAAATGGGGGATGCACGTGCAGAAGCACCCAATCTATGTTTTGGCTTCTGGCATCAGAAGCCAAAACATCATATACCTTTCAAATAACCATCCTGGTTTTGTTTCTTATGCCTAGAACTTATAAACCAGAAATAATCAGGACTTACTACAAAAGCAAATAAAACCCCAGTAAATATCCACACCCAGAGTCACTGCATTGTGAACATAAGCACCTCACCCCAAATTCATCCGACATATGGTAGCAACAACAGATACAGGAAAGAGCTACCTCTGCTCTTCTGATTTCCTGCTGCTTCCCATAGGTGCTTTTTTTCTAGGATATTTTTTTTTCCATTGATTAAATGTCTGGTACACCTACCTATCATGCAACATTGATTCGTCTCATACTGTATCCTGTCTCAGTTTTGGACTGAGCAGATTGTATTTTAAACAACCTCATCTAATTTATTTTCCCTTTTTTCTTTTTTCCCTAAATGTCTATGATTAATCAATTCTTGCAGGAGTCAAATGATATGCATTTGTGCATTCCATTCAGGTGGGCTCAAGCTTCACTTCCTGGTCTACACTTGTCCTTACCAGTGTATCATTTCTCAACTATGTGGAGCCTTAAGAAAGGAAGCTCTGAAAGGCAGTGAGACAGTGTTCAGAACTGGTGCCAGAAACCCTCTGTGGTCCCTGCAAACAGGGCTCTGCAACAGCCACATATATCCTGCAGTCTCTTCCCTTTTCTGCAAGTTCCTGCATCCACTAAAAACAAGCTGTTCACTTTCTGGCAAAATTTTAAGTACATACAAACAATTTGCTGCTTCATCTTTACAAATATACGATTTAGACTGAAAGAATCTGGAGAGAAATAGAAAAAAAAAAAAAAGACAGGTAAGTCCTCCCTCCGCACCTTGTCCAGAAAGAGCATATCTCCTTTACTGAAGTGGACTTTAAGTAGAAATACAGTGTGAGCAGAGTGGAGGAGGATTTGGGGAATAAAACTTGGGATTTTTAGGTTTTACTCTTGGGAGCTGTTTTATTTTTAACTTATTTATATTGTTATTATTTTAACTTCACAGCTATTCTCCAGCGTCACAAGATTTAGGAGAAAAACAATTTCTCTGCAAGAACAGTACTTGAGTGGTAGACTTGGGAATACCTGCTTTTCATTTCAAAGTACTTTTGACCATAATACTGTATAAATATAGCAGGAATTGATTCTCAGGAACTCTGGAGAGCTCTGTTCTAATGAAGGGAGCAGAATCCTCAGTGCTTTCTGATGTTAGTGAGCTCAATGGGAATACTGTCTCTAGAAAAACTGGAGCAATACATTAATTTCTATAATTTCAAATGAGAAGTATATTGCATCAGAAGTAAAATATTACCATGAAAAGGTATTTTTTTCACTAAATCTTGTGTCTTCTATAGTATAGGAAGTCCAACTACAGGTACTGAAAACAACACACCACTTATGGAGCTTCCTCAGTTGAAGCTTCCTACAAGCATCTACTTTGCAATTGTTTGTCAGTTGCTAAAGCTTCCTTCATAACCTGTTTCAGGACTAAGCCAAGTCAACTCTGTTGAGGCTGGCAGGCAGCAGCATGAACAAACCCAACCATGCCCACTGGGCAGCCTGGTCTAGTGGGAGGTGTCCCTGCCTATGGCAGGGGGGTTGGAACTAGATGATCTTTGAGGTCCCTTCCAACCTAAGCTATTCTATGATTCTATGATTCTATGCAAGACTCTGGCTTATGCAGCTCACACAACTCACCATCTCATTACTTGCCATCAGATAACTCAGTCAGGGTTAGAATTGAGCTAAAAAATTAAAAATTATCAAAATCTATCTCTCCCCTACCATCTACCACTCTAGAGTCCATAAAGCAGCTTGGCCACACTAAGAAAAACAGTGTCTCTTATACAGAGCAGGACTTCTATATTCTAACACAGCACGTAGCCATAATTCAAGATAAGCAGATTCATTCAGCTGAGGTCTGTCTGTTCCTCCTGTATCTCTCAATCCCTGAGGTTCCAGATCATTCTTTCCCACTACAGTAGCTCAACAGCAAAACCAAGGATGCACTAAGACTAACTAAACTTCACTAAAATCACCACCACTCAAAATCAAGACCTGAAATCAGTTTGTTATTATCATGGTAAGGGCATCCCCTTCTCAAAGCAGGTATGCTTATCTACCACACTTGGATTATATCTGTCCTATTTATTATCTGTTAAACCAGTTCTATTTTTAACTCTTCTGCTCCTTCCTTACAAGCAGGTATCCCCAATCCCATTCTCAGCTGCATCATTCACATAACACAATGCCTGTAACAGAACAAAACATTTTCTATCTGTCCTTGATTTTTATTTTTTAAATTGTTTACAAGGATCATTGGAAGCAATGCAAAAGCAATCCCAGATTCAGCCCAGTGAAATTACCATTTACTGAAATGAGATACACAACTTCTTGTCATCATCCAAGAATTAACTGGAGAGCATGCCAGTAATTTATAAAGGAGTAGAAATTATCATAGATGATGGGGGGAGGAGAGGGAAGACTTACTAATGCCTCTACTACAGAGAGGCAGAAAACAATGATGGCTAAAGAGCAGGAATTTTCACTCCAAGTGCAAGGATTCTTAAAATAATAACAGATGAAGAACTCACAGGACAGACTTGGAAAACCTCTACATATTCCTCCTGTTGATTTCACCAGGAGCTGTAGTTGAATGGTATTTGAAAGAGTCCCAATGTCCTGCTGCCCCAGTTTTCCCTTTGTGCACAAAAAGGAATGTGAATATCAAGCATTCCTATTAAGCAGGGAAAGGGAAAAAAGCATGCATGTTTTTAAAGATAGAAAGGTGCTGTCTGCCTGTTTTTGGGTGTTATTTATGCCTAACTTCAAGAAAAAATGAAACAAGAAGCCATCAGCAGCAAAGAACAGTTTTTCTTAGTGGAAGCCAGCTTTCTGAGATGGGTGGGTTTTAGAGTTATTCACAGTGATGGGAGCTCCCATCTTCACAAGCTCAATAAGGAGAACAATAAATTGACTGCATGTTGGCTTTAACTCCAATTCAGCCTGGTGTACACTCAAGCAATGTTTGTCTTCCTGATTCCTTTTTTTTTTTTTCATGCACAGCACAGATGCTTCCTTGGACCTGCTCCTCACAGGCAGACTGCTCTCCCTTCCCCTCCCCCAGCCCTCTCCAATTAACTAGTTAGCAGAATTAAAAATTCTTTCTTTTCTCACAAATTTTGACCGAGGGCTACAGGAGTTTCTGGTCCAGTTCAAAGCATTGCTAGCAGGGCCATAACTGAACCTTCTAACCTGCTTAGTAGAGGCATTACCAGAGGGATGATTACCCTCCTTGACCTTATTATTCCCTGCCTCTAGCTACAACATCCTACCCTTCTCCATTTGGGAGCAACCCTACTCGCTCATCAAGTTTTTCCCCATTCCTGCCACCACTGAGAGTTTCCAAAGCTTCTCCTAGAACGACCACTTGTTCACCTCATACAAAAATAACCTTTTTCTGTTAGAACTCATTCTCAGCAGAAGACTCTCAGGTCCCTGTAGCTCCACAGGGACAGCCATCCCTCCCCATACTTGGCCTGGCAATGTTGGTAGAACTGCTACTTCTATGAGAGTCAACATTCTGCTACAGGCTTCCAGTGCAACTGATTTCATGCTGTAAGATCAAAAAAACACCCTTAGGACCTGTACCTGCATTGACTTCACAGCTAGAGATGTTATCCTAAAAAATAAAACCAAAATCCTAGAAGTTCCTACAGGTTCTGCCTTATAAATGTTTTTAAAACACAGTTCAAAACTCAGGCTGGAGAGACCAAGAGTGCATAAGACTTCTCTGAATTACAAGTCAATGGTGGAGATGAGAAAGCCAAAGCATACAGTTGCAGCAAACAACTGTACGTAAGTCTCCCAGGCAAAGTAAGCAGCAACTCTTAATTTTTGAGTGTTCAACCACGTCATTTTTACTTGCAGTAAAAAAGCAACATGTAAAGACAATGTAATTCAAAGAGATAAATATAATAAAAACTCCATGGAAAGAAAAATTACTTCTGGTCAGCACTGACACTGGTATGTATATTTACAGTACTAGACAGTAGCACTTGGATACCAGCACCTAATGACTGGAGACATCCTAAATAATTCTTGATAGAATCTATGTTGATCTCCCACCAGATTTTAGAGCAGCCCATTTTAAGTTGCTAATTTGAATTTTTCATTTCAAACCACTATTAACTTCAAGATTTTCAAAGCCCACTTGTACTTGGCCTGGCAATGTTGGTAGAGCAAGAGTTCCAAGAACCTCAAATTTGTGCAAATTTCTGAAGTAAACAATCTGAGAAATTAAAAACTTCAAGGAAGTATTAAATTGAGAATTTGGGGATTTACCTGGTGTGAACTTTCACACTATCACATCCTGACCAGACAAGTCCTGTGCACAGGCAAGGCATTTGGGTTTTTTTCCCCAAATACCCAATGCATCACCCAGGCTGCTCCACAGGGCACTGCAGATGGCAAAACATCTTTCAGCTGTCATCAGCATTTGGCTGTAACAATGGGTTCTCTAGCATTTGATCACTAATTACATCCAGACTTACTGTTCCCCAGCAATTGTCATTTATGGTACTTTGTATTTTATCACACTACCTAGAGGAAAAAAGCTGTAAATTCACATCAGTCACCTTTACTTTGGCACTTTTATTCCATGGATCCATACAAACAACGTTTTTAAGAACACAAACGGCTCCAAATTCAAAAAACCATACTACCACCATCACATAAGCAGCTCTTCTGCCTTAACAATAATACCGTACACGAATTTCAGTAATTCATGTATATATTCACTGATTATAGTACCAGCACATCCCACTGTAAACATCAACATTTGCCAGCATAGAGTAGAATTACAAAGCCAAATGGAAATTGAGGAATGGTAAAGATCACTGTTTGCTCTGAGGAACAGAACTGCTTTAAAACATCATCCAAGTTTCAAAGTGCCCAGTACCTGCCAGAGCACACCCTGCATCTGCTAACTCAAACATATACTTAAATCCCATGGGGAAAGACACTGGGCAAGATCCACACTGGGAAAAATAATAATAGTAATCTAGTGATACACAGGGGGGGATTGTGAAGGATTATGGTGAGCAACAGTGCAGAACCAAAGAGAAAGCTCCTTCGTAGACATACCAGTCTTGAGAAAGAAGGTGGGGTTTCTGGAGATTTTTTTAATTAAAAAAGCATTCCAAAGGATTTTATTATCATTAGGCTAACAAGCAGCAGGTTGAAGTAAAGTTTTTCATTGCTTATATGAAGGAGGACATGAATTGCAAAGTAACAAAGAGAAAAGTATTTCCATCTTCCAGACTAACTTCACCAATGGAAGTTAGAATTTTGCTTCAGTGGTAAAATGCAGGCTTGGAAAGGGACAGCTTCACAGCTTTGAAACAATTCACAGTATTTGGTTGAGCAATGGCAATAAACATTATAACAACATGGATTACAAAGATCTCAGATCAAGAAAATCATTAGCAGTGGTACAAAACTCCTAATGTCTCCCCATCTGAACTGGAAAATTCAAGAATGCAACTGAGTGCAACTGAGTATTTCACCTCCCAGTACTTTTGAATTCAACATACAGTGACAACTGTGTGTGGCAGCATTTATGCCAAGTCATTATGGATATAATGAAAGATTTCCTTCTTAAACTCCTCTAAAGAACTGTAAAAAGTTTTACTACCAAATGTAGCAATACTGTCAAGATCTCAGCTTCAACTTGACTAAAACAGTGCAAGCAACAGCCTGCAACTTTACAGACTTGCTTCTCTTTGTAATGGATTATCTGAAGGTTAGGGTTACGCGACACTGACACCAGTATAAGGGTATTCCACTAACAGCTACTTCATTTTTTTAATCATATAAACTGCAAAACAATACAGTTTGTTTCCCCCACCAAACTATATAACAATGCCCTACTTGCAAGAACAACTGTTTTCTTCTTATACTTTTTAATGAGAGTTGCAAAACGTTTACATTACAAGGAACAATTGTCCTGATTTCTTTTCAGACAGCTTCCAGATCTGCTGCAACATGTCTATGGATCTGATTTACACCACTTCTCACTACACAAAAGTCATTATACAACCCTGATACTTCGCTTGCACTTTTTCCATGGCTCTCAATATTTATTCACCACATGCCATAAGCAAGAGTAAGGCATGTGTAAAACCCATTTGCTGCTATCTGGTTTCAAAGCTGTGCAAAGATCAGAGATGCTGATCTTGGAATGTACTTCAGTTCAGTGCATCATTTGGTAGAAATAATTAATTTTAAATTATTTTCCATATAATTTTTTAACAAAGTCAACATTAAGTTCTATCCAACTAGGAACCAGCCAAGAGAAAAGTTATGTAATAAACATGTACTGGTTATTATGTTCCTTTTTTAAACCTGAACCTGTTGGGCATGGAAGGTTTATCTGAGCTTATTTAGAAATACTTATGTGTGATTTTTAATAAACACTTAATAAGTAAAAAATAGTCAAATTATTGATGAAACAGGAGTAGATGTCTCAAGTGGTAGGAGCTGGGGAGTCCTCATCCTTCCTCCCAAGAATACATGCAAAGATTTCTCAACATGGTTTATCTCCACAGAGCTGAATCCTCCCCAGAGGACAGAGAAGGCTGTACTTCAGCAATGAGTTGAGAAATATAATCTCATGCTGACATTGTCCAGCCCTCACACCATCCTGCAAGGCATGAATAATACTCTAAATACTGAGCTGTTTCATGTGGCTACTTTAGGCCAAGTTGAATCACATGTTAAAATGACATATTTCCCTGCACTACCTCTAAATAGAGCCTGTGGCTCCAAACCAGCTGCAGACACCAGCCTTGCAGATTAACAGGCTACATGATTTCTGCTCTCACATCAGACTTAGCTGGGGTGAGAGAGAAAGATAATCTATCTCTGCACAAGGACATCAATTTGTAACACCAAGAAAAAAGAGAGCTGCAATTAGAGTTCTGTGCCAAGACCCAGCATACAGCAAAAGCATTTAATTAAAAGTACAAGATACAAAAATATCTTAAACTACCTAAGAGAAATTGGTGGTCACACAAACCAGCCTGGGTAGCTTTTCCAAACTGGGTTTTAACTCTCCATATGGAGCATGGAAAGAAAGAAAAGGTAAGGATTCTGGTGATGGCAGCATGCACATCTACTGACATGCTACAGCTCTCACACACTCCAACATTAGACCTAATGGTGAAAAACTCGCACAACAGCTAAAACCTGATGAGTATGAGCCTCTTCAGTGATAAATTCAACATCTTTATCCACCCTGTTGGAAGCAAAGTGACATTTTTTACTATTTTTCATGGGTACCTTGGTACACACTACCAGCTTGGTGTGAACACCTAAGTTCAACCTGTTCTCTCAATATATGCCTGCAGCTTCAACAGAGCATCGTTGTGCTCCGAGTCTACACATGCACTTATTTCCTCACCCTGCCTGACTGGGTTATTGTGCTGATTTATTATTTCATTTATTGTTGGCTTCCGATGGCAAAGATACATTTTAACAAGCAGCACATTTACCCTCCTCAATGATTCTGGGTTTGGTTTCTTTCACAATGATTCCCATTTTGTATTACACAAGTTCAGAGCCCTCATTATTAGGACAGTGGTATCATTTCATTTAATGAAAAGAGAAACTAGCATTATAAGATACTAAATTTTGGGAGGTGGATGCTATATTATTGGAATTACTTAAAATACTGACTTTGGGGACAAAGAATATTAATTTTGTGAAATAGCAACAGCTGGAAGAATCCGGATGTGCTCTAAGCAAATGCAACTCACCAGTGATGTCCTGCAGTAGAGACACCAGGAGGAGCATTCCTCAGGCCCCACGGGGGGGAAAATGGAGGCTACTGCCCTTCCTTGCTGCTGTTAAATAGGAGAGGGGGCAGATTTGGAACAGCTGAGGAGGGGAGGAGTCTCCAGTGGAGCCCAAGTGTGTGGGATTTGGGGAAAATGGGCTGGCAAAGGGTTGGTGTGGGGCAGAGGCAGGAGATGGGGAAAAAGAGAGTGGTGAGATAGCTGCCTAGAGGCAAGCTGGGAGGNGTTATGTGGTACCTGCAACTTGAGTGTTCACCATGAGGATGGTGAGACACTGGAACAGGTTGCCCAGAGGATGGGTCATGGGTCATCCAAGGCCAGGCTGGATGAGGCTCTGAGCAACCTGCTCTGTCCATGCCAATGGCAGAGATGTTGGAACTAGATGATCTTTAAGGTCCCTTCCAACCCAAACCATGCTATGATTCTAAGACTCAGTCCAGGAAACCTAAGATGTCCCACACTACAATGTTTTGTTTTGTTTGAATGTTTCATTTCATCTCTGGAATGGTTACTGCTGCAAATAGATTATTTTTAACTTAAATCATAGGAGAGGAAGAGGAATATAAATCCAGTAAAGAGCAGGAGATATGCCAGTACTTGATTGCAATAAAATATCTCAAAGGCTGCTGTATTGCCATCAGCCCAGCATTTCTGTGCAGGCAAGGGCAACATGATACAAACTGTCAGTACTGAAGGACTGATACTAGTACACATAAGACTATGCAAATGCAAATCTCAAGACCTTAGTGCTCATGATCCCAAATCTAAAACATAAAACAGATAAATGTGCATTTTAATTCACAGCACTGAGATCTGTGATTTCTTAGATCTGTCATCCCAAACTTGGGGAGAGCTGGCTCTATTTCCCATCATACTTGCTCAATAAGCATGTATTGCTAAAGCAGCACCAAGTGTTGCACATTTATGAGTGCCCCGAGGCACCAGGGCTAGTGAATGCTAAAAAGGCTGCATTTCTTATGTGAAAGCTGATTGCCAAACACCACAAAATCATGCTCAGATTTTCTGATTTTCCCTAGAATCACTGGCTCCATTGACCAAGTGAATGAAGTGGCTTCTCTTAAACAGAATTTTTAACGTCTCTAAGGCACAAAGCTGCAATAGTAGACAGACACTGCACAAAGTATACAAATTGCTCACAAGAATTAAAATCAGTTCAGTGAAACTGCAGAAAAAAGTAGAAAAAAATCCTAGTTTGCATCACTGTGGATTTGTTTTTCTGGAAAGAAGTGTCAAAAAGTCAGGCAAAAAAAAGCCAAGAGGCCAGCATGGATGAACAATGGATGAGCTCCTAGACAACCTCAAAAGCAAAAAGGAGGCCTACAGAGAGTGAAAACAAGGACATCAAAGGCAGCAAGAAAAAAAATTAAGTATGCCAGAAAGAAAGGGAGAAGACTAGGGAAGATTTGAGCCCTCATTGAAAGGAGACCTAGAATAAGGCTGAGGTAATAAACGACGTTTTTATCCTGCAAGGGTTCTCACCACACCACCCAAGTTGTAGAAGATAAAAAACAGAGACTATGAGAATGAAGAACCACCCACTATAGGAAAAGATGTACCTGAGGGTACATAAATCCATGGGATCTGCTGAAATCCACCCACAGGACTCAAGGGAGCTGATGGATGAAGGTGCTAAGCCACTTTCCTTTACATTTGAAAAACTGCAGGAGTATGGTGAAGCTCCCAGTGACTGGAAAAGGGGAATTGGGTGTGATCCAGCTAGGAGAAGGCAGCCTTCTAGTACTTAAAGGAAGCCTATAGCAATGAAGAGGATGGACTCTTAATGAGGGATTGTTATGACAGGATGAAGAAGTAATGGTTTTAAACTGAAAATGAGGGGAGATTTAGATTAGGTATTAGAAAGAAATTCTGTTACCTTGAGGGTGGTGAGACATTGGAACAGATTTCCCAGAGAAGTTGTGGATACCCCCATCCCTGGAAGTGTTCAAGGACAGGCTGGATGAGAGTTTGAGCAACCTCATCTAGTGGGAGGTATCCCTGCTCCTTGCAAGGGGTTTGGTATTAGATGATCTCAGGTCCCTTCCATTCTGTGCTTCTATGACCTAGGTGTTGATTCTATGACATAGGTGTTCTGTGAATCTTTACACTCCTGTGATCCATCAGCAACGGGAGCAGCCCTCTCACTGGGACTACATCAGCCAGACTTGCAGAAAGGCAGAAATCTCAACCCTTGCCCATGAAGGGAAGCAGTTATCTACAGCAGCTGATACCAGTAGCACAAAGTGTTCTGAAAATCAGACTGCACGCTCAACCCAAGCTGTTACAGTGAATCAGCCAGACTCCTGAATAGCCAAGTGTTTCTATTCACCACCACTCCTCCATTCTGATGTGACACAGTACTCATATAGAGGGTTCTCCATCATAGCAAAGCATTCATACACATTTCAGTGGGTCACTCAAACAAGGTCTAGAAACTTCTGTAGAGCCTTATTTTATGTGTGCAGCTGCAAGAGTAGCCATAAAAAAACCCTAATAATAAAAGCCCCTAAAAGGTCAGAGTCACTTAAGTCACTCCTCCAGACATCAGTAACCTGACCCTCATGACCGCTTACCTTACTCCTTAATTATGGACTCTGTTCCTGTAACTGAAATCCAATGAAATTCAACCCTGTGATTATCCAGAGCCCAAATAATGACAATGAGTCTGCACCTGACTCATTGCAAGATCAAAGGTAGCCTCCTACCACATCACCCTTTTGCTCTTCAGCTTTTTTTCTGTATCTGTGATACTTGGTTTAAACTATTTCCTCAGAAGAGGAAGGCTGAACATTACCATAGAACCTGCAAATATCCACAGCACTGAAGATCCACTCCTAAAGACCACACACTCACCATGCTGCTAGTAGACTGGGAACACACTGAAAATCACCTAGAAAATGTGTTGGCTTCAACTTCAGTGAAGGTCCTTCAAACCACAGCAGAGCCATCTCTAGGGAACATCTTTGACAGGCAATTACGAGAGGCTGTCACTCACTCAGGCATGTCACCCAGAGACTCCAGGGAGGATAATGACACAGTCAGTCACCTTAACAAAGCATAAAGTCACCTCTGACCTTGGATGTCATAATCACCCATGTAGCAACCACCTCCCTCCATAGGTGACTCAAGCAAGTGACATCACCACTTCCAAAGAGCAGGCCTACAGACAGGGAGAGTCCATGTAATGGCTTAGTACAAACAAATTCTTCTGCCTCTTCTTCCTACTCCCATTGCCTGCTGCTTCTGGACACCTGTAACCCCCAGTGATCCAGCCATTTCCAAAGCAGCAGCCCTGCTCAGAGCTGGAGCAGAAACCATACCACATCAGGACACCTTGTGATCAGGGCTACTCCTGCTTATGGTGAGGAGCTGCATTACATAGATTGCACAACACTGCAAATCCAGGGCTGCTGCCCAAAGAAACTGCAATTCATAGAATGCTAAATGCCTACTGTTAAGAACTCAGTTCCAGAATTTGACAGCTTTGCTGCCCAGACATAATTCTGCTAATTTCAGGGTGTTTCCACCAAGTTTCTAACCAAACATGACCCTGATCAAGTAACATCACAACAGAGCAATCATTCTCCTGCACAGAACTGCTGCCATATATGTTGATCCCAAGACTCAAAAGTGGGTTTGTTTCCTCTTTCAGATGCTCTACCTTTCAGATTCAATTTGTAAACATCAAATTCCAGACATGTAGCAGACTCTTTTCTCAATTCATTCATACAGCACAAACTGCAGTATGTTTGCTAAGTTTTTATTCTTTGCAGATGAGTTATGAATAGGCTTTTTAAAACAGAAAAACAGATAAGGTACTACAATGCTCGACACAGCTGGGATAACTCCTATTTTTTTAATGCACAGTCCAGATGAATGTTAACTATCAAGTCCATGCTCTGTACAAGTGTAATAAAAAGGAGGTGCTGTAAAAAATAGAATGAACAGTTTGCCCAGGACTGATAAAGCAGTGAGCAAATAGCACAATTGAATGAAAGCACGCTTGGGTTGTGAAAGCAGACAATCTACCCTTGTTAGATCTACAGCTACAACCAATTCCAGGGAAAAAGGTGGGGCGAAGGAGGAGAGGGAGAAAAATGAGAATATTTCCATCTGGAAACATGAGATTCTAAGAAGGAGCCTCCTTCAGTGTTTCTGATCCTCAGGACATGCTGTGCTCTCTTATGCAAGAAGTTCAGTTGAATCAGGTTGCAGTCATGTTTGAGCAACTCACAAATCAGTGAACATACCTGATTTCGTAGGCTCTGAACTTCAATGAAAAGCATACAGATGTATAATATAGGCAATTACCTACTTACATTTTTAACTAAATAATTTTTCTCTCACATTGATCATTAGTTGTTTTTTTTCACTAATATTGATTTTGATATCCAGCTTGCTTGACAATATGCTCATCCAATGCATTTTCTGTTTCTGCTGAGATGCTGACTGTCCACTTCCTTAACATTAATAAAATGAAAGAAAGTTTCATTAGTTGTCAAAAAGCACATGATCTTAAAGCTACTTAATGGTGTACAAAAGCAATATTAATATATCTTATGATAGAACAGACACAGCACTATCATTTTAAATCATTATCAGAAGAATCTCCATTTGGAAACATTCCCCACTTGCTAACAACAGGGCAAACAGAAAAGAAGCAACAGCTGAACTGGCAGAGTCCTACCACCACGTATTCATTCACCACTATCCATTGCAGTTCAGTTGCTTTCAATAAAACTTAACTTTTTGTTCCAACTCCTGACTCAGTAGCATTTGCAGTGACATTCTCATGACAGTACTGAGGGCAGCTGAAAAATCTGTCCTGCTGCAGTCTCCTCACATGGCGAGTTCAGGCGTAGGAGAACAGCACAGCACGTAAGAGCATGAGAGAGCCTGGACAGAAAGCACTCTGCTCTAACTCCTCACAGTTTTGTTACTGCATGCCTGAAGGAACAGCTCATGTAATCAGGATGCAAGATTAGTAGGGCAGTACAGAATTCCTTGATTACTATTCTGGCATGGAGAATAGCTCAAGTTTAACAAGCCCAGAGATAATCTAAAAGACAACCAGAGAGAGCCAATTAAAAAAAAATAATAATATGTGTGTGGCAGAGTAAAGACAAATTTATATACCATCTGTAAGCACCTTCAGACCACCTCCTTTCCTCTAATGCAGGATGCAGCAGATGAAACAAGTGCCAAAAACGATGTACTACTTTCTCTAGGATTTCTTTCCACAGCATTCCTGCATAACTCAGTAATGCACAAGGACCAGGACACCTTCTAACACAGAGCCCCTGCTGGGCATATAGCACAAATAAGCAAAAGGGACATTGTCATGCAACAACTAATTGCAAGAACAAAAAAAACAGCAGAAAAACCAGCTAGGAAGTAGTAGAACAGAACAATTTTTGATGAAAAAGCCACAAATGGCAAAGCCATTGAACATGTCAGAGATAAAACTGTTTCTAGAGGCAGTAAAGAGGAAAAAAAGCATCACCACTGTTAACTTCAGGATGGTTAAACCTAAACACCAGCAGATTTTATTTTCTTGGGGGATTTGCCAGGAAGAGATACATCTAGAGTAAGTGAGGTATGTTGCAATAAGGAATTGACACAAAATGTACATAAACTCTTATATTTGTGACCATGTTTCATTGAAATCTCTCAGGCTATCCGGTTTCAAGAAATTACTTTTTTTCTGTGTCCTTGTGCCTAATAACAGCATGCTGTCAAATGCACAGAGTCACTTGAAAATACAAAATCTAAAGGCAAAAGATGAACAACGGTTGTAATGTCATCTAAAATTTAGTAAATGCTTCTGTTTGCATAGTTCACCACTACAGGTAACATGATGATTATGACAGCTGATAACAGAACCTGAAGCAGTAATAATAAACCCCAGTTGTGCTATAGCTTGTTTTTTAAAACACAAAAGAATAAGTCATTGCTCACTCAACTCAAACCAGGAATTACTTGCAATATCCCAATTTTCAGGGCTTAGTATTATTTAATATGTACTACAGCAAGCACACCCGTTTGTTCTCTCCAGCCCTACTGCAGCTCTGCGTGTTTTCTTACTCCTAATATAGAGATCCTGAATATGACATTATAATCACAAAAGCTTACATCTACAAGGGGAAAACATTCTTTCTCCAACCCTGCATGCAGAAGGGATTAAAAAGTTTTGGTAGATTGAGTTCCTTTTAAATCAGCATCAGGAGCACAGTAGTCTACAAGCAAAGTTGAGACCAGGGCAATTAACCCCATCAATCTAAACCAAATGTGAGTGCATGCAGACAACTCTTTCTTACCAGCATCAGCTGAACACTATTAGAGCATTTACTGACTACTTCCAATTCTTCTTGCCCATGACCATTTCTCTTACAATACTTTTATACTAGAAGAAAATTATAACACTTCAATGGGGAGAGACAGATTTGAATTCCACTAGCATGGATCAGTACTCCCCCTTCTTTAAATTTCTCATATTTCAGACAAACACATCACCAATATATCTCCTTCTGTGTATCCTTTAGGTTTAGAAAAAAAAAACAACTACTACTCATAAATCACTTTAGATAGACATACTAAAGTCAAAACACAAGCATTTCTTTGCTTTCATTCTGTTATAAACATCTAAACAAGTATGCAATATTGGAATCAACATCCTTACTGCCAAGTACAGATTACTGTATAAAAGCTTCAACCACAGCATGGGTAAATTGCAAAAAATTACATAAGAAACAGAAATTATTAAGTACTTTAACAGAGTCCACACTTTATTAAGAAGAAGAGACTCTCCTTTCAACAGTCCATTACCACAAAATATTCTCTTTTCAGCTTGGCAAAGCAAGGCATGTCTTTTCATACAGAGGTACAAGAGAGCAGAAGGATTAAGTACAGCGATATTTTACCACATCCTGACTAGAGGGGAAAGATGGTCTTGAGGTTAAGGAGTCAGCAGGTCAGTACTTTTATTTCCAACTCAGCACCAAACTGCTTGTGTGGTCCTGGACCAGCCAGCAATCTCCTTTATCCATGGGCTCCTTGGGGATAATTATGTACTTGCCTAACTCGCACTATAGTATTTGATTGTGGGTTTGATTTTTGAAGGGAGAAGGTGGTGAAGCACGGAAGAAAGTTACCAAATGAAGAAAGAAAGTCATGTGAGAGCTGTCTCCTTGCACCTCGTTCAGCTCTTAGCTCAGCTCCCAGCGTCAACAGCTCCTGGCTGTTCTAACCGATGGGTGCATCCCAGCTTTGCTGTGGCACAGGCGACCAGTACAGCAAAGTACTTTTCTCTTTCCTGAGGTAACACAAAGATGCAGAGAAAAACCACAGAAGCACTTAATGCAATACCCACTTGCTGCAATTAACTTCATGCTGTTGCGAAATGCAGTTAACGAGGTCCTCACAGAGAACAAGCCACGGGAATACAGGAAGCTGCTCTCAGGTGAGTGCTCCCATTTTCTATCATCTGTAGTTGGAATAAACCTACAGGGGCTTTCCAGTTAAGGCAGGGCTGTGATGGGAGCACAGTGATTAAAGGGAGTTCTCTCCTACTCTGTGCCCCTGTTTCACACCTGAAAAAGCAGAACATTGACAGATACATTCCTCTTCTCCAATCACAGCACCAGTGAAGCAAAACTAACTAGAGATTTATTTCCTCTATCTTCACCACAGGATCCAGCCAATGCTTCCGAAAAGAACTGAAACAGTTTCCTTAAGTCTTAACCACAGGATCACTACCCTAACCCCTCTTCATCTTTACATACAGCTCTTTCCATGCCTCAGGTGCCAGTGCACTTGGAAATTTGTTAAAATGGAGTAAGGAACAGTCATCACGAAACAAATACCTCTCAGTTTTTTACAATATATTACTAAGGTCACATTAAGCTTCTCTGAAGACATTGTGATTTCTGGATGACAGGTGAGTCAGTGAATCTTTTAACAGCACAGAGACACAAACATCAGGTCTTTACTAACAACCCGTATAACCTGAATGTATAATCGTACCTCCACGTTAAGAATAAAGGCAATCTGAGGTAGTACATTCTCTAATGAAAGCAAGCTACAAAAACCATTCATCTACTAAAGAAGAGTCCACCATGACAGCCCAAGCTTGTTGCAGATGGGAGCCTCCCTTCACCCTGTGGTAACAGAGCTAGTGCCTGTACAGCACACACTGCTCAGCAACAGCAAGCCTGGATACAGCTCTGGAAATTCAAGTACAGTGACCTGGACAACAGCAAAAGTAAAGACACAAAGAGGAAAAGTCTCCATATTTCTGAACATTTGAATTTCATGGGGATTTTACTAGTTGATTCCAAAGGTTTCCCAAACAGACAGGTCCTATGCCAGTACGTGGCTATAAACATGACTTGAAAAACAGTATGAAGTGCTTGCTAAATAACATCATCACCATTATAGCAGCTTTAAAAGTAATAAAACACCAATCTAGATTTAACTAGTGGAGCCCCCCTATATCAAAGCATAATGTGCATTGGCAAACATGCTTTAAAAAAAGAAACTTAAGTGGTAAACTGTATCAGCTCTACATTTATTTCAAAATGACACTGATACTTTGTTTCTGCCTTCTCCATTTCACAACATTCCCAAACCAGCAGAGCCGATCGAAGCTAAAAGCCTTGTCCTGCTGCTGGTCTACCACCAGCAGATGTTAGGAGCACTTAATTGCAGCTCTGCAGTCTGCTCTTTGGTGGGGGCTGGGAGCAGGTGAGATGATGCAGAACAATCTATATCAAAAGATGCAAAAGATGGAAGTGGGGAGGACTCCACAACTTTGCTTCATGTTGGATTTGGAGAGAGTTTTAAGCTTAGAGGGAGGGAAAGGGGAGCTACAACGTGAAAACGTATTTATCTATTGGCATCTCTGAGCTCAGCATTCGATTTCACATCTCTCCACACACAGCAATACAGGCAGGTGAGCAGCACCAGCCTGACTCTCATTTGATGCTGAGAAAGGCAGAATTTGCAATTGCAAAACACACACCATCCTACTTATTGCATCCAGGCACAGGTGACAAATCCAAAGCCACGTGGTCTTCTCCAAAGGCCAACTTCCTGACCAGAGCACCAGGTGGAACACAGGCTGCAAAAGGCTGGTTTGTTATAAACCAATTCCAGATCTCTATTCCTTATCCCAGTTTGTAGCTTAAACCACAGAATGACACAAAACACAAAAGTGAGTTATTACACTCTGCTCCGGAGTTCAGGGAAGAAAAAAAAAAATAAAAAAATCACCCTTTCGGTGAGAAGTGACAGGAAAATTCCAAACTAATAACAACATTACTGTAAAACATAATTTACTTGCTGAAAAATGCTTTTTTTCCCTTTTTCATTTCAGCATCACACACAACTTCATACTCCAAAAGTCATAAAGGAAAAATTGTGTGCTCATTGTGTCAGAAAATGGCTTTCTAGTCACAATGTCTTTAGCATCGACCAACTTTTGAATAAAAGCCTTGTAGAAGGCAAGAGAATACTGGCACACTGAATCAGAAGCAACATGTAAAGGCAGCTAGAGCAGTCTTTACATATTTTCTCATTACAAAGGTAATACAAGGTCTAACAAAGAGAAAGAAACCACTCACACAACTGGACATACAGTTTACAAGGTTAGGTTATGATGATTTACAGATTAAGAACAGCTCAATAACTTCCACATCACACAAAGAAAAAAAAATTCCCTTTATTTTGTTTCACTGAGAAGAAGTAAGCATTGCATCAGGAAATGGAACTTATTTAGGATAAAACAAATTACTTTCTAAAAGTTGTGCTCAAGTAGAATAGATGGCTATGGTAATTACTGACTTTTTAAAAAATATGCTGTTCACAAGAGTGGCACCCATGCTTAAACAATTACATAGCCACTTTGAGAGCATTTTTACAATGGGAATTCCCACTTGGTTCTACCTAATCATCTTAGTCTCAGTCTGAAATACAGAACCCCCCAAAAATATTTCAAAAATAGATTTATGATACAGTCTCCTCATCAGCTTGTTTAGACTCCTCCAAATGCTAAAAGGTAAACAGCACAAAATTCAAGGTAATTGCTTCCTATTCAAATATCAAAACAATACTTAGCTAGAAACAAATGAGCTTTTCATACCAGCTAGCTTCCCTTTGCTGCTGCTTTTCATTCTCCACCTAGGGAATTTCACCAGCAAGGGAAACTTCACACTCCACAGAGAGCAGGTGAGGATCAAGAGCCTTTTCAGCTAAATATTTTATAAACCCCAAAAGATACAGAACTGGATACTCATTTTCTGTGGCTTCCAATTTATCAGAAGGGCTTTAAGCTAACAATAGCTATTTTGTAGCACCACCAAAACAACAAAAAGGTCATAAGAAATTTACTTCAAACAACTATAATAATAAAGGAGAGATTTGTAAGACACTGATTACAGTAACATTTCATGAATATTGACATCTGAGTTTAGTTTTGGCAAAGCATTATGTTCTTTCATGATTGCTGTACATGGAGTGAAACAAATTCACTGCCTAACACTATCACCAGTTAAATGCACTGTTTCACATACAGAAGAAAACATTTTATTTATGGACTACATTAGCCAAGTCTAAAGAGTATAGGAGTTTTCTCTTGAAACAATTGGCATCACTTAGACATACAGAAGGGGTGTACCGATATGATAAGGGATAATGGTTTAAAATTGAAAAAGGGGAGATCTAGAATAGATCTGGGAAGAAATTCTGTACTGTGAGGGTGGTGAGACACTGGAACAGGATGCCCAATCCCTGAAGTGCACAAGGCCATGGTGGATGGGGCTTTGAGAAACCGTTCTAGTGGAAAGTGTCCCTGCCCACAGCACAGTTTGGAACTAGATGATCTCTAAGGTCCCATCCAATCCAAATCATTCTATGATACAAATATTTTGCGTACATACAGTTATAAACATTTAAAACCATGTTGACTGATGGCTTTGTAACACATAGCCTATGCTAGCAGACAACTCTATATTTAAATGCTCTTCTTTCACCCATTCCAGTTTTTCTTACAATTTCTCAGTTCAGACTTCAAATTTTCCAGAATGATCACAAACAACATTTATTTGTGCTATGGCTCCTTTGAATAAAAACTGAAGAAACAATAAAAACTAGCATTAAGCAAACTCAGTGAGGACAGAAAACATCAAATCTATCTTCTCTAACTAACATTCTTAATGCCAGGGAGAATGTTCAATATAGGATTTGGAAACAAGGCTCTGAAGGGCTCAGGGCTCAGTTTGACTGAGAGCAGCAGAAGAGTCTCTTGTGCCAAGGTGTTCCAGCAGCCAAGGTGTTCCAGCAGACAAAAGACAGAGTCAAATTCAAAGAGGGCAAAAATCCTTCCTCTCTTTATCTTCACAGGGTGTACACAGCACTGAAGCCAGAGGTTTGTTCACCAGGAATGGCTGGCAACCACAGCCCAGTCACTGCAGCCCTGAATTCTTCTTCTTCTGGTACTCAGTAGCTGGCCACTTTCCCAGCACTCGCAGCTGCGGGCAAGCAGCCTCCAGAGGAAGGCACAAGGGGAAAAGCTGACAGCATAAACAAATGCACACTTTAAAAAAATGCAAATAACATTTGGTACAACAGGTTCTTGGAGAGACCAAATTAAACCAAGCCTTGTTATTCTACTTAGCGGTTTATCAAAGAAGCTAAAGGTTCTGAAGTCTCAACTCTTTTTCTTTTTTTTTTTTTTTAACTGTCATTTGAGTTGTTATAGCAACATAACTTTCAGGCTGCTTGGTCCCAGAGACACTCCTGCATCCCTAGAAGTATTTGTGGGGTTTTTTTGCGTATTCCATGAAGCTCTGCTCCAGTTTCTTTCTGTTCAGGACTCAGAGAACTTAGAATGAATTAATTTTTCTCATAATATGCACAAAGAGGTGCAAGTTTCTCACATGCAAGATATTGCTTCTGATACTTAACAGAGAAGAAAAAAAACCATTACGCAGCCCTTGCCTAGGGGGAAGAGAGAGTAACTCAACAACATTGAAAGCACATGCAAAAAAGATGGGCTAAGGTGAAATGACTTTATGGTTTACTAGTAAAGTGTGGCTACATTTCTTCAAACAAATGAAAACATGTCAGCGAGTGCACACACAAACATACAGGCACTCCCCAAAGTCCTATCACTACTTAAAGCACATTATACCTACATAATTTTTTCCCCTCTTATTAGTAATACTATATGAGCACCAGAAACATTTTAAATTGCCATTCTGAGTCTGTAAAGACATGCACATCCAGAACAGAAATCCTATAAATGTGGCCACTTAAAAAGAAAACTGCTAATCATGTATCAGCTCCTCCTGCAAAAGATTCAAAATCTCTCAGCACCAGCAGCACACAAAGCACAAGAGAATGTGGAAAGTATGCCCAAAAATGTGACATCACTTGCACAGAATAGTCTCCATTTTCCCTACCAAATCAGAGACTTGTTACATTCAATTCTTGCCCAAAAGGAAAGCTTTCCAATTACATGGCTTTCTCTTTAAAAATAAAGTCTTTTAGGTGACATGTGTTGTATGATTGAGGTCAACTTTTCCTCCTCTTCCTAAATGGGCATGAAGTTAACCAATTTCTTTCTATCTCTTCACATTTGTCAATATTTACTCCATTACCATCTCAATTCCATGCAAACCCCTATTTCCCTTTTGTGGGAAAGGGCACCAGGCACCTTTCAAGAAAAGGCATCAGGAGCAACACCCATTTATTAATACCCCAAGAGTGTTTCCTTTCACCTGTTTCCAAGGACATCCAACCCTTAGTTCCTCCTCTAGGGGAGACCAACCCACTCCCCACAGTCATTTCCCTTTTGCTAGCCATTTCCATTTTCCTATAAAATTCCTGACATGCTGGAGACACAATGATCCAGGAGGCAACACCACTCAACTCCTCCAGCACCAGAGATGGATGCCTGTGGGATGCTCATCCCTTCTCCTGGGCAGCAAAAGTCACAGCCCCATGCACTGAAAAACATTTGGACTTCATTACTCTTCTCCTCCACAGGAGACCTTGGCTCTGAGATGTTGCACATGGGATACAGCCCAAGAGCTTCTAGTAGGGATTCATTTCTTCCTATGTTTGGGACTAAATAGGTTATTAATGTGTATCACTATACAGGAAGAAACTGAAGCAAGAAATAAGTTACAGTGAAGAACCTGCTACCTGATTTTTAAAAAGCAACAGCAAATATTGCCACAAAATAGTTATTAGAATTATTTCTGGTTTAACAAATATCAGGAACCAATCTGAGAAAATAACTAAAGCCACCAGCAGGGAAAAAAATCTGATAATGCTAAAAGTACTATAACAACTAAAATTAATGTGATTATCTCAAAAGCAAAAAAAGGCCCCAATGTTCACTGTTAACTTTCTTTTTTTTTCCCCAATTTACATTTTGGGTTGTTTCTCTTTCACTGACAATATCAGTCATTTGGGCAAGTATTAAATGCACCTGTATTGCTAATTATTTTTTTTTAAACAGCACGTGGATTATGTAACCTAGCTCAAAGGCAGTTTGGTTTTTATATCTGTCTTCCAGTACAAGACTTGCTGAGCATTACAGTAAAATGACCTCAAAGAAACAAGTAAAATATAGGATGTATATTAAAAAGGAGGAAGGAGAGGGAAAAGATTACAGATACCCTGGAGTATCTTACAGAATTTTTTAATACTTTTTGCTCCACTTTTTATTTTCCTGCTGCTCACAAAATATTTCTGAGTGAGAACATCTGTGCTTTACTCTGTATTGATGTTAGAAGAATTCCACTTTATATACCTAAGCACTCCAATTCCAATATACCTACTAAGCACTGGTTCAGCATAGTTGCATGTTTTATCCATTCAATTTAAATTTGGATGAAGAGGTTTGTTTTCCTTTGAAGAATCAGGAAATTGTTTTAAAGCTACATGAACCATGTTCTGTATAACTAACATCACCAGCGTTTCTCCCCCATTTGCTTCATCTTATTTTATCAGATTAAATGTGCCACAACCAAAAGATGTCAGTCTGAGAAAGCATTACTTCCAGTGATGTTTTTATAGCAGAACTAAAACATCTGTGACCATTATAACCAAAGCTTAAGTGTAAAAAGCTATGAGAATCAGATGGTTTTGCACTACTAGAAGACTATCACCCAGGAGAAAGGCAACTGGCAACTCCCTAAACCCCAAATTGCCTAAGGACCTGTACTCCTGAAGCGCTGAGCACTTTTCACAGGCTTCTCCACAATCACCCTAAGAGCTTCAGGAATTGCTTACTGCAGCCAAGGACTGCATTTGCTCCAAGAGAAATCTCTCTCAAGCCACTCTTACACAAACTTCAATCATTATTAAGTAACATTGAAAGACTGAGAAACCACATAATGCCAAACTGAAAGCAATGATGTATCCCATCCAGATAAAGACAGGGACTATGCACATCAGCCAACCACAGCAGTATCACATACACCCTTTGCTGAAAAACACCTTCAAAGATGAAGGACTTACATGCTGTCCTCTTCTTAGTCCCTTCTTAATAAGCATTACATAATTCAGTCTTCCTCTGTATTAGCCTTGGATAATTCAAAATGCATTTGCCCTGCTTGCTGAGATAATAGGGACACAAGCCCAGCATGGTTCTCAGGTTCCTCCAAAGAGAAGCCTCCCCTATCATACGGATGGCTGAACACCACCAGCAAGACCTGGCAGAGAAAGGCTACAGCAAAGCCCCATCCAGGGCCTGGCACTACTCCTGCAACTCTCCACCTCCTTGAGCCACAAGACAAGGTTCATTCCCATCTTCTCCTCAAAACTCGTAAATCACCTGTAGCCAGAGGTGGACAACAACAGGAAAGCACTCATTCAGCTGAAAACACAGAGGGAATTGGTGAGAAGTGGTTAAAAGTTTTCTGTAATGAGCAGAGGGAATTAAGTAGCTATATGAAAGACATAGCCTTCAGTTTCCACCATCAACTCCCAGATCCGCAGCATCACACAACAGCTTTCTAAACACACACAGTGATCATGACCCATTTCTGTACTTTCCTTACTTAAATTAGTGGCTCTCCACTGCTGTTCACTGCCTTCACACCAAGCTGCAGCAGGGTGACATTGCCAGACAGCTGGGTTTTGATGCAACTACTGAGAGCTCAACACCAGCTAAAAGAGGTCAAGAACCAGCTTGAGAAATGTAACAGCAGCCCCAGAGAATCTGGGCTCCCTTGACTGAGCCTGGGTAAAACATCAAAATACTGAACACAGAGCCCAGAGACTTAATCCTGGCAACCAGCAGTCAAGTGAGCAGAAGGGGGTGACAGGGATTTTAGAGGTTTTTGGTTCCATTTCGTGGTGAAAAAGGTTTCTGCATATTCTGAAAACAGTCCATAAAACTTCTTTCTACTTAAAACAGGTTCAAGATCTACATGGAAATCTAAATGAATTCTAAAAAAGAAATAAATCAATTTATCTTCTCAATGCTACACTTAAGCACTATTTCCCACAAGTGTTTTCACTGTGATTCTGAAGGAGTCTCTGCATGAGCACAGTGAAGGAGCCAGCTAAGCCTGTGCCCAAAATCCAGCCACCAGGCTCAAGCAGGGAATGTGCCCAGATCAGTACATAACCCAAGTAAAATGGCAGATTTGTGTAACATACCCTTGTGCATTAGGACCTAGAAACGATGCCCTGGCACCACACTTGCAAGCAACTGTGGAAACTGTTTACTCTGAACACAACAAGCATAAAGTTGCCCCAAACAACTTTACACATCCACTAAGACTACATTTCCCTCTCATGCTTCCCTGACGATGAACACCAGACCTACTTAAGTGCTGGAGCCTTAAGCTCTGGGTGGCCAGAGCTTCCTAAGCACCATTTAAGTGAGAATATGGTCATTTGACACCTGTTACATTTGCTTACACAGCCAACTTTCCCCCAGCTCTGCTCTCTTATCAGCAACTGCCTTCAAACACTATCAAAGAGCAGACTACAATTTCTTTTCACAAATATTAACATACCACAGGTTTGAAATTAACAATTCGAGTATTGTTACACACAACCCCCTAATGCCTCATCTCCTACTGTATTTGGTGAGAGGGAAAGCAAAGGTGTTGCAAAAGAGTCTTTCTAGAATCTTCTCATCCAGCAGTAAAATTACTTATCTACTTATTTTAACTAGAAAATCCGGGTTACATACAAGGTCTAGGAACATCACAACAAGCTCAAGATACAGAAGACAGCAGAGCAAACTATCACAAAGAGATGAACTGTATTAGTGGGCACTGAACATGACATTACTCCTGTAAAACTACTCATTCCCATTTCATGTTCTTGTTAACATTACACAAAAGACAATACAGTAGTACTAAAAATTAAATATATATCCTACTCACCTATAAATCTTAAAAGTGCCTTCCAACCCAAGCAATTCTACGATTCTACACATGACCTATGCATACTTATTTATATTGGCAAGAAAAAGAACACAGATGAGGAAATCTTTACTGTCTCCTAAAAGACCCAAAGCTCACAAAGATTATGATGACAGCTGAAAGTCACAAAAAAGTCAGAAGTCTCCAGCTGCAACAACAACTAAAGCTATAGGATGCACAATTATTTCTTTTTCGTAAAAAGTTAGTTGATTTCTATTATAATTTTCCATAATCCTACACTAGGCTCTAGTCAAGTGTTGTTAAACATATCTCAGCTACCTGTCAGTCTGCTCCCTGTGAGAACAGGTCACCATCTCTTACCAATAATAATAAACCACTCAGGTGTGGCTGACTTCCCCTCCTCAAAACCCCCTCCTACCTTCTCACCAGCATTTTTAAATCATTAAATTAATTATTAGGAAGCCATGAGCAGAACCACATCAACACACGCAGTCCCTGACAAGCAAGGTCTAGAAAAAAAACCATTTCTCAGGCCCATTGCCCAAACTGTGTTCCTTTAACCCAGAAATGATGCCTGAGGCATCTGTGCCAGCTCAGCCTCCCATCACCAGTGTGCCACCGTGCAAACGAGGTTTCAATTAGTGGGATCAATTTTTCCAAGCTGCAGTTGCCTTGGACAAGGTGGATTTTTCAAACTTCTCATTCACTTCTTCATTCACCATAAACACCACTTGCAGAAAATGTAAAAAAAATAAAATTAAAAAAATAGAAAAAAATCACATTTCAGTCCCAAAGCTTCACTTAGAATAAAAGTAAAGGAACAGAAAGATTTCCTATACACATACACAGCACAGCCCACCATAGCAATAACTTAAAGATTTAGTATCGATAGCAGTGTTAACCTGTAACAAATTTTCTGAGAGATTTACAAATCCTAACCAAAGACAATCGCATCCAGAACTAACTGCCATAATTAGATGTGTTATCCACATGTCCTAAAATTTTAGAGCTATTACTATTGTCTGGTTTATTTTCCCTAAGTATTATTTTCATTCTCACTATGCCTATTCAACATAAATATCACCAAGTCAGAAAAAATACAAGCCGAAGTCCAAAATTTGAGTTACTTGCCTCCTGGCACCCCTTCAGGGCAATGCCAGGATGGCAGGGGTGGGTCAGAAGTGCTCCCTGTGCAGATTGCTTATTGCTAATCACAACCTGGAGACCATGACAAAGCCAGGGGAAATTGAGAAGGGCTTGAAGCTCAAAAGCTTCAAGTACTTCTTCTGAAGGAACCATTCACTGCACACAGCAGAGACCCACATATTTGCAAGATGAGAAATGCTGGTTTTCCCGTAAGTAAATATTTTGAATAATCTTCCATCAGATACATTTTTTTCCTAACAGCACAGCAGTGAAGTCAATTTCAGTGTCAGCTTCATACCAGTTGCCAGGTCATAGGTTTATACGTGCACACACACTTCTGTCCTCTCAGTTTAGGAATTACTGTCTCCTCTCTCTTGTCTCCTTCTGAAGTGACAATTTGCTGATTTGCTGCACCAGCACAGAAAAAACCACCTAACTGCTATAAAAAGATAGACATCTATGAAATCCTACCACTGAAACCATAAAATTACTATGTTACTCTACAGCAAGCTCAGCAAACACCACCATACATGTACTTGGACACTGAGGATCCACCTCCTCACTACCTAAACATCGCTGCAGAGATTCTTCAGTGGATTTAAAGTTAAAAATGAGGTTTGACTGGGACTGTACAAAACACCCACAGGAAACCTGTGGACTCTGCTACTTTGTTTTCAACTGCACTATTTTCATTTAATAGAAACAATCTCAGCAATTACAGCTGCCTCAAGTTCATACCAGTGACACAGAGAATAACCACCATATAAATACTAATAAATAAAACCAATGTGTCATTTTAAAGCCATAATCAGGAGATCTGGTGTCCAGGAGCCAGTCAAAGCCCAGCTGCAATTCTGGAAACTGCCTTTTCAGTGAGTTTGAAGACATTTCTCATGCTTCCACAGGCAGGCCACTTTCTCTCCTCAATACACCCACCCTATCCAAAATCTTCTTTTCCTGTCCACACTATTGCAACTTTTTCCAGCTTAACATTGCTCTGCAGAACATAACTGCCACCACCTCTTAAATGCAATTTAAAAGCAGGAAACCAGTGCCAAAGAGTTACTCAGTGCCACAGTTTTGGAACACAACATATCAAAATAATTAATTTTATCAACACTGAAACTAATTTTGCAAACACTTCTCATCTGAATGGGTGGATGAGGCACACAATTCACTGCCCAATGGTTTACCTTAACCAGAAAGGTTACTTTCTCTGGCCATTGTCTCCTAAGTGCAAGTAGATTACCATACCTATTATACAAATATAAACACATAAATAACAGCTGGCAGGCAGCCAGGCCCATATCCTAGTGAATCCACTCATTTTCCAGCCAGAACTGCAACAGTGTTACAAGAGGAATAATAAAAGAAAACACATTTTCTTCGGGAATCAAGTAGCAAGGCAATGGGAAACCTCAAGTCACTTTTCTTAAAGCTGGAAGTCTGAGAAAATAGATCTTTAAAAACGTTCCTGGGAATCACTTCAAACCAATCAATACACTGTTCACCGATTCCTTCCGCTGCAGGTCTCTGAGAGCCTGGCAGTCAGCGCTTCCCCAAACAAAATTTAGAGGTTGAGGAGCATAAAGCATATCAGGAGGGGCCAAGAGAACAAAAAAAAAATGCACACTGGGCTGCTGGGATGGAGCAAGTAGAGCTCAGGGGAAAAGCTCAGCTGGAGTTTCTCAGCCAACGACGGTCACACTGTCCCAGCAAACCAGTTAGTTGATTAAAAAGTTTGCAGCAACAAGAAGAAAGTACTGAGGGGAACAAAAAAAAGGAAAAGGAAAGAAAATAAAAGAAAGGGAAAAGTTAAAAAAACAAAGCCCAACAAGTCTCCTATGGAGGGAAAGCCGAGCGTGTGCAGCCGCCCGCACACCCACAGCCCGGGATTTCAACATGGGGCCGCGGGAGCGCGGGCGGTACCGGGGAGCAGCCCCGCCGCGGGCCGGGCAGGGCCGGGCCGTAGCTCCCGGCGCCCCGTCGCTGC